>WHYT01015611.1:14347-35322 GCA_009806455.1 Tetrax tetrax | reverse complement strand
CTTAACAACAACAACAACAAAAAAGCAGGCTGATTTCCTTGCCTTGAAACTGTCTAGTGGTCACTTTCATGCTTCTGTTACTGCTTTGAGGTACTCTCATTCACTGTAGTGTAAAATGGCTCGGACACTTGTGTAAGGTTCATTTCAGTATCTGATTACATGTTTCAGTTGCTACACAGCTCTCATCCCCATAGCATTTGGATGATTACCTCACTTGTCTAGGCCCAATTCTAGTGGAAATAAGAATTTAAATCATATTAAAATTATGCAGGCCTCCCTCTCCCCCCAATAATTGATATTTTATTTTCTTTGACTGTTCTTTTCTTGCTTCTTTGCCAGTGTAAAAATTAAATGTATCATTTTGGAACAGAAAAACTCTATTAACCTGATTACTTGTCATTGTGGATGGGACAATTACAGCTGGTATCATATACATAGTCCCAAGTTATTGTATCATGCACTACAAATTGACTCAAGTTTTTCGTCCTTTAATGAGTACAAAGGAATGCTATGAGTCTGTGATAGTAATAATGAAATAACAAAGGAAATAGGTAGGAAAAAGAAAAATAGAACTTTGACGCTTTCTCCTTGTGCATGCTACTCCTAGTGATATAGATTTTAAACTACAAATGGCTTGCTACCACACTGATTTGTGTCACCTGAAGATCTGGTCTAATATATTACCACTCATTTCAGTGCTGTCATACTCTGCTGAGGCCACAGGAGAGCCGGCAGGAAACGCTTTTCAGGTACATGGAGTTTTGGGAAGTACTCTGAGTTTCTTCAGGTCACAACTTTAAGTATTGCTACATGAACCTGTACCTTAAAAGAGTGGCAATTTACAGCAACTATATGGAAATTAAGATAGAGGTATGAAGCTAAATTCTTGGCATGCCTGGGTTGCACGGAATTAGTTCTCAGAAAGTCCTTATTCCCTGCACAGTTCCAGTCTTCCGGTTGTGTATTACAGAATTTGGTCTTGGGAGAGACTGTTGCTACAGCGATCTTCAAGGGACATTCCAGGAAATACAGGCTGCAGGTGTGTTCAGAGGGGTCCTGGGCCACCTTGGGCATCCATTGTCCTGGAAGGACAGATTCCATTCAGAGTCAGAGGCTTAATGCTCAGGACTGTCTATTTATTGTGTTTGTTGCACATGTCTCATCTGATGATAAACCACAATGAAGTCTCTGTTACTGGCCATTGCAACCACTCAGCAAAAGTGCAAATCTGTAATTTCTATTACAAAGTGCACAGTTACATTTTTACATAAAAACAATTTCTGAGCCAAAATGTTCTTTCTCCAGGGTGCCTCAGATCCACTAAGACCTCTAGTTAACCCTCCTCACTTTTAAATATCTGATAGGCCAAGCTGCCGGAGCAGTGTGTTCAGCTGGGCCTTACAGCTCCTCATTTTCCAGGAGAGTGTTTCTTGCATGCACTAAGGTTGTCTTTATGGATCAGAAGAAGTCTGAAAAGGATTTTTCAAAACAAACAAACTAAACATAACCCAACTGGTCTCTTTATCCTTTAGCTGGAAGCCATTTCTTCTAAAGGAATCTCATCCAACAAGAGAGTAATCATAGCTGTGGCGCTGAGAGCAAAACAAGCAGCAATTTCCTGTACTTTTGTCTTTCCCATTTTCCACAAGTGCAAATAGCTTCAATTGCTTCCACAAAGTTTGATGAGTTCCAGTGTGGCCAGTGATTAAGTGCGAGGGAAATTTTTTCTTCCTTTGTTGACTTCTGCTTTTTGGTAACTGTTAAGCCATTCCACAGAAGTGCTGAACGTCAGTCCTAACTAATCACCTGCACAGAAATACAAGGGGAAAGGAAGAGGTGGTGACAGGAACGGCCCAGTTGAAGTGTCACAGATGAAAGACTTTCGGTGTGGTGTGAACAAGTTGAGTCATGCTCTGAACACTAAAGCATGAGTAAGAAAGCTCAGCCTCCTCTGAAGCTTGGCTTTATTGATGAGCTGACATCAGCTCCTGTTGCCAGCCTAGCTCCCCTGAGTTGCTCTCTGTGTGACTTCCTCTGCACTAGTCCTCTCTGCTCAGATAGGTGGTCTGATCTGCTTGCAGCCAGGGCCAACTGGAGCCACTTGCCATCATGACTCGATGGCAACTGTCATGAATTTGGCATGACTAAGCATCGGTGGTAGTAACACCAAAAACAGAGCAGGGGAAGAGGCCTGCAGGAGTTCTGCCTCACCTTCTCCTACAGCCTTGTCATAATACAGGAATAAAGACTGACTTTATCAGCAGTGGAGGAAGAGGAGGAGTAAGTCTTATGTGTGCTGGCCCCAGATTACGTGCTGAACTCCTAGTGCTGATTGAGGTTCTATGTTTGAAAGGCTCAGTGCTGACTGGGAAACAGGTTAGGTAACTTGGGAATGACCAAGATAAAAAATACCTTTAGAGCTGGAGTTTTCAAAGCAGGTAGATTCCTGATGAAGTACAAAGGGTATTGGGCTGTGAGTGCCCTGACATTCATGGCAGGTTCCAGATTGGCTGGAGGGAGGAGACAGACCTTGGCCTCAAAGTGTGGGCTTTTGTACCAAGCTCTAGGTGATGCTGCTTTGAACCCAGTGGATCTGCCCTTCTGAAAAGCACTAAGAACACTCTACTTATAAAAACCACATCTTCTAAGCACACTGGAGGAAGCAAGCTTTGGTGCATTTGCTTTTTCATTAAGAAGGTGACATTTTTTAGTCAGAGAGTTAGCGTTTCTTCAGTGTACAAAGAAGACCACCTGTCTAGTCCATGCTGATTTACACTGCTGTAGTACTCGCTATGTCTTTTTTGTCAACAAACTCCACTGGGGAAGAAAAAGAAATGAAGCATACTCAGTGAGTAGTTTGGAATAACAGCAAGAAGAGATTGCAAGATTCATGAACCAAATAGAGGGCAGCATTTCTTGAGTAGCTTATTCACTTGGCTTTATTTGCTCAGTGAGCTGACAGCAACTGTAGAGTTAGGGAAAGGTGCTGAGGCCAAATAGTCAGAGTGCCGAGGGGATGGCAACAGGGATGGCAGGGCACTCTTCCAGCTCACTTAACAGCTCTGGGGCCTTAACAGGGGTACCCTAGAGTAAGAACAACATTGTCTACAGACCATGAAAACTTCTCCATCTGTACTACCACTGTATGGAAGAGGGCTTTCTTGTTCTGGAGGTGAATTCTTTCTCAACAGCTCACCCAGCCACCAGCCTTTTTGCCAACTGTTGGGCAGCAGTTGGTTGAGCAGATGATAGGCTTGTGAGACAGGATTTTGAGCAAGGCTCCCTTTGCCACTCGGTCCCCTTTTGCCAACGCCCTAAGTTAAAAAGTTACTCTAAATGCTATCTCTAAAAAAGATTACTCTAATAAAGTTACTCTAATAGCTATCTCTAAACCTCTCCGTGCCATCTTCTTCCATATGGGCTTACTAAATGGGTGAGAAGAATTATTTGGATGCATTGGCAATTTTCCTTGCCCTAATGACCCTATATGAATTATTGCAAGCTTCCCTAAACTGTATGGAATATGAGGACAACAGAAAAATGACACATAGTCTCTCCCAGAGCTCTCCCTTCTCTGATGTTTTTGTTGCTTCCTTGCAACTCCTATATGCCAAGATCTGGGCTAGAACACAGAACACCCACCCTTTAGAAGTGCATCAGCACATGATGCAGATTTCTTCAAAAGAGCTTTTATTGCTTGACTCTCCGTTGCTTGGCACAGAACGAAAATCAGGTGAATATTCACCTGGCCTGGAACATTGCTTATTTAAATGCAATTTCAACTGAATTCAAAGTTCTTCACTTTTCGGCCAAATTATCCTGCAGAGTTACTAGCTCTACAGCTGCTGCATCGTCCTGCTCCTACATGGCAGCATTTCAGCAATATCTGGAGGGAAAGTGTCTACCTGTCATAGCATTACACTGAGCTTTGGGATTCTCCCAAGTGGCAATCATTATATCACTGTACGGTGATATTATTAGCATATTTTCATCCAGTAACAGTCAATGTCAGATTGTTTCACAATGTGTTCAACAGGCATCAACATTTCAAAAAACACCAAACAAATATCTTTTTACTTGACCTCTTTAATGCAATGTCATAGATCATTTGCGTGTTTAACAGCTCTCAAAACATTGATGTGTATGTGCTTACAAAATAGATATCTTCTCACTCCTTTTTTTCCTCCTTCAAGTGCCATGAGAAATTATTTAAGGAAGTTTTAATGAAATGCATCTGTCACTTATGAAGATAAATAGCCATAGTATGGCTTTCCATTACTGGAAATGGCAGAATTAAATTAGAAAATTACAATCCTCAGCATCTTCCCTGACTTGTTTTTGCATAATGTGTTAGAAAATATGCCCACATAGGCAGAATGCTGCAATACCAACGGAGCATGTCATAAAACAAGACCTCTTTTTATGGTTGTTTTGTAGTTTGCGTTGGGGAATTTTCTCCCATGGATAATTTTTGGTCCTGTTTCTGGGCAAGAAGGCCCAATTAGTAAAAGGAGCCAAACTAGAGTGGCAAATAGAGAAAACTCTCCCTCTAGAGTGGCAAATAGAGAAAACTCTCCCTCTGTTCCAAAACCTAAATTCTGGACTTCATTCTGTATTGTTATATGGCTCCCAAGCCAAATGGGAAGACCATGGTAAAGCATATGATCCAGACTGTGTCATTCCTCATATCCCTAAAGGGCATCTCCTTTTCCATTTTGTAGAATAGAAATAGTGTGACCATTAAAATTCTTGAGGCCACACTTGGGACAATAGGAATAAATATTGTATTCCAACTCTTCATAGACAAAAAAGATGGCTATTAAAGGAGACATTTAAATGAACAGTGGGATGGTGTGAAATTGTCTTTTCAGATGGAATGGGCTTCTCTTAGTCCCTCATTAGCAAGCTGGTCTTTTTGTCCTGAGAAGCAGATTGTTGTGTCTTTTTAAGTGAAGAGTTAGACTCCTTAGACTATGGCCCAGTTAGAGCAAGCCAGAATGTGATTTGCAGCTGTTAGCCCTGCTACTTCTAGAAGCAAAGAGGTAGCAATTGAAATAAGCACATAATATGAAGTCCCTTGTGTTTCTCACCTGTGCTTCCAGCTGGTCATGGAGGATGCAGGCAGAATACTTGTGTCCCTCAGCCCTCGAGCCCACTCCACACCAGCAGCATGTGCTCCTGCTCCCCTGCTCCATTAACCTCCAACTCACTCAGCAGTCTTCCAGTCATTCTCCTGATGTTTCTCTCTTTCCTTTTTTAAGAAATTTTGCAATTTTTTTTGTTGCACGAGAGGCTTTTTTTTGTTTTTTGTTCAGCAGAGACAAGAGTGCTTTACCTGTGCCTGCTACCTAAACTCAAGTTTCTGGTCATGTTCCTAATGAATCCTCATCCCTCACTTCCTGAATAAATGCTTTAACTACTGTGCTTTTATTCAAAGCTGGTCACCAATGCCGTAATGCCTCTCACCAGCTGGCGTATAGCTGTTATGCTACAGTTCACGCTGAGCCCAGCGCTGTCTGTGCGTGTCAGGAGCGTTCAGCCAGGAGTCCTGCAGAAATGAGGAAGGACTGCCTTGCATCAGATCTTGCAGGTAGTCAAATGCAGATGCAAAGGTTGATGTGCAGAGAATGTTCTTGTAACTAATGAACGTAGCAGGTTAAAAAGGGAGAGAAGGAATTTCCTTGTAATCTCTTAAAAAATTATGCTTATTTTTTTCCAAATGAAATTGATGTAATTTTTGTTGTTCCTGTTAATTCCAACCTGCTAAATCCCTGCTAAATCCCTGTGAGGAAAGGTGGAGTCCCAATATATTAAACACATTTTGGGGAATCCCAGGGGTGTCTGAGGAGGCAAGCAGGTAAAATGTATGGGGCACAAAGATGGGCTTGTTGAGAGATGAGAGCTTTTAAAGCCCCAGCGGCTTTCCTTTCAGCCTCATTTTAATTGAACTGCTCAGATAACAGCACCTCTGCATGAAGAAAATGCTGGTTATCCTAGCTTTGACCTTCAGTAATCCTCTAGGAGTGTGGATAGGGATGCACAAGACTTCATTTTTCCCTGACTGTACAAAGGAAGAAATACCCAGATTTGAATATCCAGATGAACAAGAATAGCATAATTGATGAGCACAAACAGCACCAAGGTCATAGAGAAACAGCATAAGCAGTGGTCAGTGTGGCAAGTGCCTGATCTCCAGCAGTATTGATTCTGGTTTCCAGAATCAGTATTTGGTTCTTGCAGATGACTATACATCCCTGTAATGCTCCCAGTTGACACTGCGATTTTGCTTGAGCATTTACATCTCATGTTTTGCTGACCCTGGTAGGGAATAACTTATCCAAGGAAGTTTTGAAATTTGATTACCTTTAAATTACCTGGCACTGCTCTGCATGTTATTAATAATCACACAATGATCAAACTGTTATTAAAATCCAGCCTTAGTATTTAACTCTATGTCCTGGTTTTGGCAGGGATTGAGTTAATTTTCCTCTCAGTAGCTGGTATGGTTTGGATTTTGTATGTGAAGAATGTTGATAAAACACCCTGATGATGTCAGTAGTTGCTAATGAGACCAAGGACACTGTCCCGCTTTCCCCGTCTCGCTAATGTGCAGATGCAGGAAGTTGGGAGGGATATAGCCAGAATAATTGACCCAAACTGGCCAAAGAGAATATTCCATGCTATAAATGTCATGCTCAGTATATAAGTGGGGGTTGGCTGGGTGGGTAGCTGGCTTCCTGGCATCCATCTTCCATGTCTCTTTTGCTCGCTGGCATCATTCCCTCTATCTTGCTGGCTCACTTTTGCTCCTTTGCTTGCTGCTCAGTTTCGTTTCCATGATCACTGCTTGGGACAGGCTGTGTTAGTCATTGAGACATCAGATGGTGAGAAATCAAGTATTGCTCATTTTGTATACTTTAGTATCCTTATATTTTGTTATTATTGTAATTTTCCTTTGCAGTTCTAGTAAACTATCTTCATCTCAACCCACGAGTTTTCCTTTCTTCCCAATTTCTCTCCTCCATCCTGCTGGGGAGGGGGAGCGAGAAACTGTGTAGGGCTCAACTGAATAGGGCTCAACCACCACAGTCTATGACTTTCTCCACAGTATATTCTACAGTTTGACTACATCCTGTGCAGAGAAACATTTTTTTTTTCTATATGTAATGTCCTTTAATTTCATCAAGTGACTGCTTGTTCTCTTTCCCTCCATGCAATCTGGCCAGAGGTGGATGACAAACTTCTCCTCTATGTCTCCTGCCATCTGGAACAGGCTTGTCTGTATTTCTCTCTGCTTCATTGGCTTTCCATCTTATTTCAAATCTCAGCTGAAAACTTCTCCCTCCCCCATTACATCTATCTTCCCACTCTTATTTATCTCTGAAGCTACACTGGTTTCTGTAAAGCAATTAAGAGATGGAGTTTGCATGACAGATAGAATTCAAAGACTTAATCCTTTAACCTTTACTTACTAGACATGTGTCTGTACTGGAGACAATGGGCTACTGGTGTAAGCAAAACCTGCAGGACCAAGTAGATGTGCAGATCAAGTGGACTTTCTCCTGGGATACATAAAGGAAGGAGTAAATAATTTTTTTAGAGCTTTTTTAATTGTAAATGCTAACATCAGCTTCAAAGCACATGGGCTTCAGGGGCTACAGGAATACTGTAACACAGTATGCTGCCCCAGGATGGACCAGGGACCTGGGAGCCAGCTGGCCCTGTACAATTAGCAGATCAAGAAGATAAATGACCAGTGAGTGAGCTGTAGGAAGCCACAGAGAGGTTGTAGGAAGGAAATGGTCTTTCGTGTTGGATCCTGACACAGGTCAGGTTAGAGGGAAGGAGAGGCTGGCAATAGCACCCAGAACGGGCAGAAAGGCTAGGATTTTTTTTTTTTCAGAGAGAAAGGCAGGACAGAGTTTTGCCTAAGCATTTTTTAAAACTTCGCCTTGCAAAAAGCTTCAGCATGATGGTACTGTGCTGGAGAATGAGTCAACCGCCTTTTAAAAATGCTGGCAGGTAATGAAAGGAAAATGCTATAGAAAACTGTCCCTAAGGTGTGGATGTGGGCATCCTTTGCACTATGTACTTACAGATGATCTTAGAGGGGAAATGGTTGACTGGTGATTGTGCAGAATGATTACTGCCTTGACAAAATGCTGCCTCTTTGCATGTCTCACTACACTGAAGACACTCAGGATTTTGATTCAGTTTTGGATGCAAGGAATAGGAAACAGCACTGCACGTGATGACATCTTGTTCTTTGGCCATAAGACAAAGAGGATAAAATGAATGTTGGTTAAGAGGCATTCGTGAAGCAATAGCAACAACACTTTATCACCCTTTGTGTTTCAAAGTGTTGAGACCCACAGTTAATCCAAGTCTGGAAGGCCTGCATCCTAGTGTGCCATCCTGTGCACTGTGGAATAACTGCTTGGCCTTGCTCCACTAGCTCTTGCCCAATACAGAACACTTTTCACACCCTGTCACAAATTTCAGACTGTTGTCAAAGCCTTCCAGCTGCAGCCATCATCTATGACAGAAAGGAAGGAAGAGATTGATGGTGTCGATAATATTTTGGATATAATAATATTTAAGATACATTAGATTAAATTCTCAGGTGGTCTTAGGTGGTGCACAAGTCAGTGCCCTTCAGTAAAAAGCTGAACTAGGAGGAAATTACCTGCTGATCTGTCAATTAGTGTAAACCCAGGTATGTGGACAATAACATAATCAAAGCCACCTAGAATGTTTTAATACTTTGAAGAATGCCTATGCACCTATCCCTATTTCCTCTCTTCCTGTGTGGCTAATCCCTGACACTTTGGAGTAAAGCAAAAAAAAAGGGAAAAAAGGCTGAGAAGCAAAACAATATATGAAGTGGAAAAAGATTCTTCCTATCTCTGGCAGGTAATCCATAGAGGCTCCAGAGCATGGAATAAATTTTATGTAAATATATGGTGTAAGCAACACCTTCAACAAATAGTTGATTAAGTCTTTTTTTCAAACCCACTTGGTTATTCAAGGACTCATATCACAAGTTTAAATTGAAGTTCTTTGCCCATCAGTACTCTATTTGAAAGGCTATTCCACAATGTCATTCTTCTGATGGTTAGAAACCCTCCCCCAATTTCCAGTCTAAATTTATTCATAACCAATTTATATCTATTTGATCTTGTTCCAGCATTATCCTTTAGGTTAAACAATTCTTCTCCCTCCCCAATATTTATTCCTCAGTGTATCTGTAAAGCATCATTGTCTCCTGTCTCTAGTCTCATTTCTAGGCTAAACAAGCCAAGCTCTTTTTGTCTCTTTTTGTAAGATAGCTCTTCTGTTCCTGAACTCGTCTTAGAAACCCTTCTCTGCACCCCTTCTAATTTCAGTTTATCTTTTTTGAATGGGGGTGACAGGAATTGCGGTATCTGAAACGAAGCCTTACCAACACTGAGCATGGTATTTCCCTGTCTCCACCGACAAAGCCTGACCTGATGCCCCCTAGAATCAGACCAGCTTTTCACCACTGTATCGCACCAACAACTCCTACTCATCTGTCCCTGGGACAGAAGCACAGGTTTTCCACATGGGCAGCATGTTAGTTCTGTGTGATTTACTTAGATGTCAAAGGATATATGTATTAGGAAAATAGAAGTTATATTTTCTTCTGTGGAAGATTTGTTCCTTTATGCAGAGCAGTTCCCACCACAAATATTCTAGGGAAAATTTGCAGAGTGGAAATTTCCATTCTCCCTTCACATGAATACAACATGCTTTTAAATTGGAGGCCTAACTCCTAAGAGGACCTAGTAAGGCAAACACAAAGAGACAAGGCTATTTTGGACCTTGCTTTGCTGAAATGTGGGATTTTCTGGCTTTTTTTTTGTTTTAATTAAAATAACTTTAGAGAAAGATGAAAAACAAAGACTTGCAAGTCTGAAGTCAATGGAAATAAAACAGTCTCAGAAGCACTGATCTCCAAGGGCCTTGTCTCGACTTCAGGAGGGGCTGAGCTTGCTCTGCACCCCTCTGGATTAGGGCCTAAGGAAAGCAAACAATCTTTCCTGCCAAGGGCAGTGTCTTTTTGGGCTCTTTTGTGCCAAGTGTAGAATGCAACAGAAGCTTTAATTATGTAGGGGAGCAGGTTTCTGTCTGGGTTTTTTGTTTGTTTGTTTGTTTTTAAGATTATAAAGCAATCAGCAAAGGATACACTGAAACAGTGCAATTCAATACATGGTTAAAATGTAGCTATTTCTTGTTTCAATAGGATTTTCTTACTTTCTTGCTTGGATGTGTATCCAAGCATTTAGTAGAGTCAAGCTGAATACTGAATGTGGTGGTTAAGAAATGTTCAAGAACTTCCCAGCACTTCTAATAAACTGTCAGCATTCTGCATGGCCAGAGTCTGCACTGACTTGTGAAAATAAATTTCTTCACACTGGTTGTACTGAGGTTTGATGCAGGTAATGATGACACAGAACTGGATCCCGTCTTTATGCTAAATGTTTGGAAAAGAGAGAACAGATCTCATTCCTCATGAGGCTGTGCACAGGGGAGCAGCTGCTCTAACTGCTGCGCTAGTTCAGGGTTGTACACTTTTCTGTTTGAATATTGCACTTGTTGAAAAATGCAGATTTAGGTCAGTCAAAATCTGGTCATGAACTGATGTTGATATTTGTTAGCAACAGACATTTCTGAGTGGAGGCTAAAATTGTTTGTCTGCTCTTTCCCAAAGGGGAATGCTTCATTAAAACATTTACACTTAGGTTTTGAAATAGAAGGACAAACAAAAAAAAAAACCCTAAAAACAACCTGACATTTAATTTGATTGAAAATTATTGATGGAAGGAAATGGAGGAGAGGAATAAGGAAGTATTTCATGCTAGAAAGCTATTCTCCTTTGTTTGCCTGTTTGTTTTGGGTGTGAACAAATCAAACCACTTTTTGATGTTTTGATTTGGCTAGTGCCCTTGATCCTTAGGGCTGCCAGTAAGTCTCAAGAAGGCCTGCAGAACAGTCTACTGTGATCATATTTACTTGCCTCTGAAGCTGAAGGTTTTGGGAGGAAGCCACAACTTTCTTTTTAATAGACCTTGATGCACTTTTCTGACATTAATTTGTTTCATCATCCTTTGAATCCAAGCCTTTTGGTATACAGAAAGCAATCTGGACAAAGCGTTACTGGCAAATTCATGGAGAAAAAAAGCTCCATCCTTGCTGATACCCTTTCATGCTGCCAGAGTGGACTCGGTGTAACTGAGAACCAGGCCCAGTGTCACTCCCAATGTTAGTCTCACATGACCTGTCACATCTTTACAAAATATCATACAATTTAGTACTTGCAACAGCCTCTCAACTATATACCCTGTATACGAGAGTGATCTCAGCTCATTTTCAAGACAATTAAGATTCAGTAACATTAAATCATAGAATAATAGAATGGCTAGAGTTGGAAGGGACCTTCAAAGGTCATCTAGTCCAACCCCCCTGCAAGGACAAGGGACATCCCTGACCAGATCAGGTTGCTCAGAGCCTCATCCAGCCTGGCCTTGAATGTTTCCAGGGATGGGGCATCCACCACCTCTCTGGGCAACCTGTTCCAGTGCTCTACAACTCTCATGGTAAAAAATTTTTTCCTAATATCCAGTCTAAATCTACCTCCCTCTATTTTAAAACCATTACCCCATCTCCTTTCACAACAGGCCCTACAGAACAGCCTCTCCCCATCTTTCCTGTAGGCCCCCTTGAGGTACTGGAAGACCGCTCTCAGGTCTCTCTGGAGCCTCCTCTTCTCCAGGCTGAACAGCCCCAACTCTCTCAGCCTGTCCTTGTAGGAGAGGACCCTCTCCAACTGGTCCGTGTCCTTCTTATGTTGGGGGCTCCAGAACTGGACACAATACTCCAGGTGGGGTCTCACCAGGGCAGAGTAGAGAGGCAGAATCACCTCCCTTGACCTGCTGGCCACGCTCCTCTTGATGCAGCCCAGGACGCGGTTGGCCTTCTGGGCCACAAGTGCACATTGCCTGCTCATGTTGAGCCTCTCATTCACCAGCACTCTCAAGTCCTTCTCCTCAGGGCTGCTCTCAATCCATTCTCTGCCCAGTCTGTATTTGTGCCTGGGATTGCCATGACCCAGATGCAGAACCTTGACCCAGGTGCAGGACCTAAATGACTGATCCATTGTTACTTAACAATTCATTTGTGGAGTGTAAATGATTAATTGGAAGCTCTTGTCTTCCTTTCACCTGGCCAGAATGTTTCTGTCTCAGTGGAGGGAATAGACCATAAACAAACTACTCCATCAGAAATATGTAATTCTTTGCTGATGGCTTGCTTGGCAGGTTCTATGGATAATCTGGGACATTGTCCAAGAAGGGCCCAAAGAAGGGGTCACCCTTTCATGGCTGTGCTAAAGCAAAGACAACCTTAATCATCTAGGACAGCCAGTAAAACCTGGAAAAGGTAGAAGTTTTCAGGCTCTCCCACTGAGGATCTTCCAGGGAAAAATTGGAACCTCTATTGTTGGCTTCTCCTACTCTTTCAACCTTTCTTCCTAGTTGCCTTTCAATTCCTAGAGTATGAAGCCAGTTTTTAAAACTGGAAACCGAAGTAGAAATGTTAAGTGACTCAATCAGAGAAAATGTAACATAGAGTTCAGAAACTCTGGATTCCCCTTCCAACACCTGAATCACCAAATAGGCCCTATCTGGAATAATTAAATCATCATATGAGAATGATGCGGACAACTCTGCTGGGCTGCTATTGACGTGGTTCTGATGAAACTTGCTCTTTAGTCTGTTATGAGGCTATCAATTCTTCTGACCCCAGTGTGCTGCCTTTGCAGGGGAAGCAAAGTCACCCTGCTGGGACACAGTATTCTGCCGCTAAGCTCTTACAGAGCTGGTTGGCAATAGCCCAGAGATGTCATCTAGTAGTGGCTTTTCTACCTGGGCCAGTCACATGTGTGAACATGAATGTACATCTGCTTGGCTTATTTGCAGAGCATTTTGTAGTGAATTTACTTCTTAGAACACATCCTTCATCATATTGGGGAAAGAACAAGTTAATTTTTAACCTTCCCCCACTGAGAGATTTAGTAAGTCTTTATCTCCTTGATGCAAATTCACAGTATCAGTGTCAGAAAAAATGATCATCAGCACTTATTTCCTGGATGACTTCAGAAATATCAAGACAAACTGCACTTAGTTAAGGGTACATTTCTCAATGCTTTCAAGCTTTTCTGCTGTCTTAATATCAACAGCCACTTAACCACTCTATAAGCTTTCAGTATTTTTCCTAACTTGGTGTAAGCAAATATTGATCGTGACTGAGATAGTAATTGAGTTCATTCATTATAATAGATGGTCCGTTGGCTGCACCCGTTAAAGCTTCTTTAAAAGGAAGGAACAACTTTAATTGCCTGGAGAGACATGGGATGATATTGCAGCAGATTGGAACCTATTAATAACAGTAAATTCAAGGTTTACCCAAGCTTGTTTATGCTTGTTAGTATTAAAGTTTCACATGGAATAGAAAGATGACTAAAAGGGGCATTCCAGACAGGATACTAGCCTGATTATGCAGCTTTTATAAAACATATTCTTTATTCACTAAGACTATCTTAATATCATCAGTGCTTCAAGGAAGAGAGCTGCTGAGGTTCCTTAGCTTTGTCTTGGAGCTCTGTGACCCTGATAGCACCGCTACTCCTTTATATATCCCAAAGCACCTGTGAAACAGTACCAGATTAGGATGGTGGGATTTTGTAGCCATGCTGCACCAGAGAAATGGTGAAACAGATCTCTGGTTTCTTCAACCTATTATCTACACTGGATATTATCTGAAACCAACTGCTACATTAAAATTGGCAGGCATGTGAAAAGGACTCTTGAGGGCAGTTTCCGTTGCACTCTGTAATATATAGAACTTTTTTTTTTCCCTGGATTTACAATGAAATGAAATATTATATTTATTATGAGGTCATTCCTTTTTTTTTTAATTTAAAAAACCCTCTTGTGGTTGGCAACGTGCCTAAAGCTGACATCAGCAACATCTGGGAGCACAGAGTAACACCTCACAGATGCTGAGCAACAATTTCACTGAAGCTAATGGGAAAGGCGTTTGTTCATAGCATATGAAAATTAGGCCCCCAGCCAAATTTTTCCTATTTAAAGTTAGGCACTGGAGTCACTACTGAGCATCACAAACATGTTCCAAATGTGCCTGCAACAGCATTACATTTTTCATATCTGAAAGAAAGTCTTCTGCAGTTAAGTATTACTGTCTCTTTTATCTGAAAAGTTCAGAGCAAAAGTAAATGGGTATTTGACAGATTTGTCACTCATAAAGCCAATATCCCCACAACTCTCTTCGGGAATTCCTGACACTCCGCTGGTCTCCCTGCAACAGCTGGGGGAGACCTTTCAGCCACCACTCTTGGGCAGTCATTGAGTTTTGGGGAAGTATTATTTTAGGAAATTAATGAGGAAAAGTGACCCCTAAGTGAAGTGGGTTCATCCTCATTAAGCAGTTTTCTGGTTCTGCTGTCACCACTAAATATCAGCTTAGCAGTGGACTGAGAAGTCCACTCCCTAAAGTCTCTTGCATATTCACCTACTGTTCATTATTTCTCTCACAATGCTTGGCTCAGCATTAAATTAGCCTTGTAAACAGAAAGTGAATAGCTGTGACTATTTTTTTTTGCTTTGAAATGGGAAAATCATGTTTCAGTGATAACACAACATACTTTAAAAAATATGATAGGATGTATACACCTGCCTGAATTTAAGGTCACAGTACACCTCTCAGAAAAGGTAATTTTCACTCAATTTGCAATAAGATAAGATGTGACCTATGATCCTAACAATGATAATCTGAAGAGCCTCAATGAACTTGTTCCACTTCCAGAGAATGAGATTTAAGAGTGTTACTGCCTATAAGGAATTCAGAAATTGTTTCAAGAGCCACTGAGGTGTCAAGGCACAAGCCTAGAAAGCAGACCTGGAATATTTTGTTCACAGCAATTTTGGGGTGAGTATGTGTGCGCACTAAGGAGGTAGTCTGTCTGAGGTTCTGAAACAGCAAAACCACAAATGCTTGGGTTCTAGGTGAAATACATTCCAGTGTAGCTTGGCTACAGAGCTTGGTGTTCAAAGAGTAGAAAAGACCCAGACATAATTTTTAAAGTTCGTGTGTCAGTAGGAGCCTAGAAAGCCATAAAGCATGGTGATCTGGACAAAATTCAGAAGAATTTCAGGCACATGATGTTTGGACAGGAAAGAGGAAAGCAGTATGCCCCTCTTAAGAGGGGGACTAGCTGAGGGAGAAGGGACAGAGCTACACAAGGGAGACAGGTTCTGTGTTTCAGAGGAAAAGCCATGACCCGAAGAGGGTTCTTGAGCACCTCTAAAGCCTGAGAACTTATGACAACAGCAAAGGAATGGTGGCAGAGAAAGGTACACAATGTTTTATTATCTCCTTGCAGACATTAGCAGTTAAAGTAAAAAGTGATTGTGCTTTTAAATCTTTTCATAAGCATGTCTGTGTGTCTTAGGCATATGTTTAACTAAAACCCCGAAGAAGTTAATTCTAAGTCCAGAGCACCTACAGGGAAAATCCCTTAAGCTCTAAAGCGATTAGCACTAGACCTGGGGACTCGGATAAGCTGAGCTACAGGTTGCTCTTTATCTGTGAGGTTCAGAGACAAGGAACCTATGTCCAAAACTTCATTGGTTCTGCAGTCTCTTCTGATAACTGTATTTGGGAGAAGGCAAGACCCAACTGGGAGCTGTCTAATGAGTACCTGAGCAGCAAGAGCTCTTGCCAGTGTGAAAGCAAGCCACAGCAACAGCTTTTCAGTGAGGCTTTGTTTCTCGGAACCGTGGTTTGTATCAGTTAGTATAGGATCAGGCTTCACACTGGGCACATCACACTATGCTGAAATGTTTTTTATTTACCAATATAGCTCTTTTGCATTAACGTGGTCAACTGAGTCCTCTTGGAGAAACTGCTTCCCACATACACATTTCCTCTGCAAGGTCCTTTGGTATCTGTGAAACAGGAATGTTGTAGCTAGCTTGACTGCTTTTGAACTTTCAACCATCGCTTCAAATGCCATAAAATTGTCCTTTTCCCTCTTGTGAGCACGATTCACTTGAGGGCACTGAAGCAAGGCAAGTTCATATTTGTGCCCGTGTATTGCTCATTCAGGTGATCAGGGAAGAAATCACACTTCATTGGTGATGTGTTTGATCCTACATGGTATGAAAAGCACAACATGGACTGCACAAACACAACGCTTACCAGCTTCTACCCTGCTCTGTTCTAACTCATATGCTTTATATGCTTTATAACCTCTCTTGTGCATGCCAGCATCCAAAGGGACATAAGCTCTGGTGCAGATTTAAAAGCAAGTCCCTGCATTTATGCAAGGTGAGGCAAGCAGAATTATAGGAAAGGTAATGCTGTCAAATGTCCCCGTGTTTTTTACATAGCACTAAAAGTAAGATGAGGACAATGAGGACAGCTATCTCTCCCTTTTTTTTTTTTTTTTTTTTCTTAAAATGAAAACGGTATTTTTCCTTACTATAAACACAGTAATTCATCTTACTCCATTTTTGTCCCAGAACATGCTTTATGAGATGGTTTTTCCCATTTTATAGCCTGACACATTTTCAGCATTGATTTGTTTGTTTTTCTTAATGGGCAAAACTGTTGTACTGATGCACCCTGGTGCTAGGTGATATTAACAATCAGTAGTTTGTGGCTGACACTTGAAAGTGCGGGCATTAAGTGATGGATTAAACTTGTCATTCAAAAGCTCCATACTACTTTTATCTGTGGCATGCTCTGTCCTTGATAAAGATTCTCACTAAATAAGAAAAAATGCTTGGAGTAGTCAATAAGAGGTGAGATGAATCTGGATGAAAGTGAGAAAATATTTCATACAAGTGATGACTCATCTATATTTATTTGCTATGTGTTATTCCAGGGATGTGTAGAAAGCTGTGACTAGGGGATACCCAATGAAAAAGCAGCAGCTTGGCTGGAATTGAGCACCAAATTTGCAGTCAGGCTCTTAATTAGAACACAAACACTGTCAAATAGTAACATTATCACCTATAATTGGTCCAACAGAAAGAAACACTAATTGTGACATTAGCAGCCAGAATGCTTTCAAGCAGGATCTCTGTTAAAATGCAAACGCACTAATTGACATGATGAGGAAGATGAAAAAAAGACAGTAATAAAAGAAGCTATTATGCTTTATCTTGGCAACTAGAAGGCTACTTTAGGAACGCTCAATAGCCAAAGAAAGGGCAGGTAGCTTAAGCAAAGCAGTCAATGAAATAATCAGCATTGCTGATTCACTGCCTTTGTCTCAGGGAGCCAGAGTGATTACAAAGTGATGAGTAAGAGCCAGAATCTACTTTCTGCCTCATTAGTGTAAACTCAAAGCAGCTTCATTGAAGTCAGTACAGTTGAGATTTACAGGATTTCAGATCTAGCCCCTTAGTTACAACCTCTGGATCAAAGTTTTGCTCTTCCTGAGACTCTGAGCAGCAAGGCAGAGAGTAAGCAAATCAACCCATGCCTTTCATAAATCGGATGCAAATTTGTCAGCAATTGTTCTGCCTAACCCTAGTGAGGAAAGATCTACTGAAGTAAAGGTTGGGCTGTCAACTGGAGCCCATTGGTCTAAGCACCTGTCAGGCAGTTTAGCTCAGAAGGCTTAAGGAGCAAGACCGCACCGTGTAGACGGACTATGGCTGCTTCTCCATGAAGCATGCTCTCTTCTTACACAGTTCCAAATGAAATGCCCATCACCATATTCCGCTGCTGGTTCTCTATTTATTCTTCCTGCCAAGCTGACACATCTAGATATAGAAAATTTTATCTGGGACTGGTCCCCATCCTCAGTTCTCTCTTTGAAATGTTTGTTGCGTAGAGACACTTCGCTTTGAAAAGTTGTCACTGCCCTTTGGATCTAACATATCTCCAGATAACTGATGACTTGGATTAGGAATTCGGTGGGAGGGGGAGAACGTAGATGGCATCTCCCTCTGTTCTGTACACCACCGGGAGTTCCTGTACTCAACAGCAGCTATTTCTTCCCAAAGTCTAACTGAAAAGCACTATTCTTAAATACTATGTCTTTGTGGATAGTTTGGCTTAGTTCCTCAACAAGATTTCTCTCCTTTTGCTTTACTGACACTCCAACGCACCTGTCCAAATTACTATCTCCTCCTTTGGCTGTGGATTAAGATTTCCCAAGGCAGTGTTGCCTAAGGAGCTGACACTATTTACATTCTCAGCTAAGTACAAGCAGAAATGTTAGAACAAAGCAATTTCTGATGCTCATTCAGTCTATTATATACCCATCTTCCCCTCACGGTACTCCAGTTTCCGATAGTCTTCTGATTGATTTTGAGGCCGCGTGGTATTGCTGAGCTCTATTACCCTGGTAATATTTCCCACAAAGTTCTGGCAAAGATTTCCTAGAATGTGGATATGTGAAATGTACTGGGTCCTTTCCAACATCTACACAGTTGCAATTAGAGCCCCAACAGCTAATACAGTCTTCCTGGCACACATTTTTAATGTCTGAGGCTTGTGAGTCTTATTGGCTGAATGTGCTTTCCAGCGGTGTCACACCCTCAGCTCTTGCACACTGCTATGCTGCCACTGAAGTCCCCTGTCTGGTGTGTCCTTTGTGACTTTTTTGCTGGCGCTGAAATGTAGACTTGCCAATGTGACTTTTTTCCCTCCACTGTAAAGGTTAGTACTGTATTTAATCCCCTCCTCCCTCATCCTTTGAGACTTCCTTGGTTTTCCTCCGCTTTTCAAAATTAATTGCCAGTGACAGAGTCAATTCATTAGCTAAATTAAAAACCTGGGAAGCATATTGTCCAGATCTGCTGATCCCAACCTATCACAGAGTTGAACAAAGTATTTCCTTACCTGGCCTTCATTAGCGGCTGTATTGCCCAGGCTTCTCTTCCTTCCCAAATGTCCATACCACTCTTCCTGTTAAAGACCAATTAAAAAAGGAGATTAAAAGGCAGGCCAGCAACTCAACCACTGGAGATCCCTCATTGATTTCTTTGCTTCTCCATTCATTAATGGGTCCATTTGCACTTTTTCTCTTTCGATGTATTAACAACTGGTCCTATTTCATTTAAAACCTATTAATAAAGACACCTCTTCATTTCAGTTTTCAGCTCTAACTTTCTTGTGTTTTGTGGGAATGAAGCAAAGAAATACAGTGGGAAAAGTACACATGTACATACTTTGATGTACTACCTAATTTCCTTGGGACTGTTAAATAACAGTCTGTTAACTGCCTACATTTCTTCCCCAAGGAGATTATTTCCTTCAGCGCCGTGTGTGCTTTAGGAATGCAGGGCTGCATCATCACCACCCAAATGCAGGCAAAGACCGCCCTGACTTTGTCTTGTCCACAGGCATCTCAGGGCTTTGTCCATATTGTCCCCAAGGGAACATCCCCAAAACAGGTGGCAGAGCCACTGGAGTCTGTACAGTGCCCACACTGGTGACACTGACCAAAAACCAATTCCCTTACTCCTAGGTTAGGCACATCGCAAAACCTTCCCTTGCGCAACAGCTTTTTTAGCAAATGTAGTAGAGAAGGCAGAGCCTGAGTGACTGATTCGACTACAGCAGATAACACCCACAAATCCGAATGGGGAGCGTGGGAGAAGGCTGCAGTGTGCCACCACACATACTGAGGAGAGGTCAGCTGAAGTTTCTAGTTGTGCTAGGCTGACTTATCACTGGGGCCAACTTTGACTTCCCAGTTAAGATGAAGGCCAGTGAGATGCCTGTATCATTTCCAGGATAAAGGGTAAATTTGAGAAGACACAGTCTGTCTTAGCGAGATGTTGGGCATAAAGGAATCCATTAAGTTGTTCTCTTCCTAGTAGCTGAGTTGAAAATCTGAACTGTGTCCTGAGTCAACCCAGTTACAGTCAATGGGAGACTTACCATTCACCAAAATGAGCTCAGCATTTTGCTCAAATTGATTGAATCCCTGAGGAAAACACTGAAAACTGTAGAAGTCTCACAGCAGTGACTTCATTTGATGGAAATCTGATCTATGCAAGCAGGAAAATAGCCCACAATAAACTGCTTAAAGAGATTTTTAGAACATTTGCTGTGCCCTGCGTACCATTTTCTGCAATAATTGTCATTCTTCTTGTCAGAGCCTTACTAGCATATGATATGTGGGTGGAGTAAAATGATAGTCCAAAATGATGCGGTGAGGAGGGCAGGTCTGAGGACGTAGTTCTCAATCCACGATGGTGCACGTTAATATGACTGTCCACTAGAGTAAAAGAAGAGGCTGAATGAAAAGACTGGTGGCTCGTGCTTAATTCAGTCCATTTAACATTTTTTTCCAGGAAGGAATATGAGCTCAAAGGAATAGAAGTATACAAATAAATTTGGAATACTTGTAGGGTGGATTTTGTGTTACAGGACACTTGTATGTATTTCACTATGTTTCCAGTCGTCTTGCTCTTCTAACAAAAGGGAGATCGAGCCCCAAGGTATTACTAAGACTTAAAAGTGATGGATTAGGGTTCACGTATTGGGTAAGTGGATCTAATGGGTTGTGAAATAAGAAGAGCTGGGGGAAAACGAGGGTATGTCCAAAGCTCATTAGCGTCAGCTGGGGAAACGCCACTGTTTTGGATGGGCTTTGAATTAGCACACTTGTACGAGACTGAATGCTGCACAAAAGTGCTTTCCATATGAAGTAAATTATATAACTAATCCTTCGGTGATTGCCCTGAAGTTCCTTCCTCAACTCTTCTGTACAGGCAAGATCTTGGTTCCCTTTTCTAGCATCGTGCCTGCAATTACACTCTTCGGCACTACAATTTCGGAGGCATTACGCTGTGGTTCTGCTCCACAATATCTGTATATTAACATTAATTTGATATAAGCAGAAGAATAAC
>WHYT01015611.1:0-12327 GCA_009806455.1 Tetrax tetrax | reverse complement strand
ATAAAAAAAAAAAAAAAAAAAAAGCCACCAAAACCCATCGTCTCTTTTTTTTCTGTTGCTGTTCTTATTGCAACACAGTCGTGCAAAGTCAATCACAGGAGATGCAGGAAAAGAAGGAGCACAGGGAAGGAATATGGACCTTATTTACCTGCATCACAGTCATAATTTTTCCTAGCAGTTGTTCATAATCTCCTGTAAAAATCCTATTCTCTTCTTGAATTCTACACCAAGCTTGCTAACATGCATAAGTTGTGTCACTATGAAATTGCATCTCTGCTTTTTCAGCATTGACACCTTAGAGTAGTTATACTGTTACAGGGCTTTGCACTGGACTTGTAATATGGATTTCTTTCAAAACATTAAAAATCCATTCTTTTTCTTTTGCGAAGGTGCTGCCTCTGTGAACACCATGTGTCACTGCCCTGCTTAAATTTGTGCTGTGTAGCCCTGCTGACAGCAGGATGTGCTGACACAGTGATAACAGCATGAACAGCATCCACCAGCCCATAAGTGTGTGGATTCCAGCAATTATTAACACCATTGCAGCTAATGTGTACAGGGCTTAGCTAAAGCCTTTCCTAAGGCAACTGAGCCTTTCCTTCATTGCTTAAGCTAATTTGAAATGGATTTCAAACAACACAATCCTCCCATCAACAATGTAAAGCTGCTTCACTGATGTTGATATAGCTTTTATTATTTTTCCTTTTTTTTTTTTTTTTTTTTTTTTTTTTTTTTTTTTTTTTTTTTTTTTTTTTTTTTTTTTTTTTTCTTCCCCTCTGCTGGAGATGCCCAAGGTTACAGTACTTCCCAGGAAAATATATAATTACTTTGCTAAATTATTTTTGCCAAACTATCTTCCATGTGAATGGATAATTAATCATATTTTAGCATAAGAAAAAATTGCAAGGGGCTGAATTCCTATTGACCTTAAGGGTGACAACAGAGTCCTGTAAATAATGCTTTAGTCTCTTTAATTGTTGCACTCTCTGATATTGGCTCGAAGATATTTAACCAGAGTGAACCATTTTCCCTTTTTAACAGCACATTTGCACAAAACAAAGCAATTTGTCTCAGTGTGTTGCTGAACAGTTCGTAAATGGTGTCCTTACTGGACTGCTGTTGTTTAACAGACAAGCCATAAAGTTCACAGGAATTTCTACAGGGCTCTCCTGCAAATAATCTCAGTGCCAGATTTCTCTCATGAACACATCCTTGTGGGAACAGAACATCCTGCAAGAAAAAGCTTCCATTTAGAGAAGTTGTGGTCCCCAGCCTGTCTACCATTTCTGTGTCAGCTTGGCCTTTTCAAAATCGGGTAAGAGAGTTTTCCTTTCTTGAAAGTGCTTCCAGAATTACTACTGGCTTTTTCTCCTTCCTGCAGTGCTTCTCTGGGACAAAAATCAAATTAATTTCACACATTTCTGTGGAAAAACACACAACAAAAAACGCAGAGGAAGTGAGTGCTGAGCTCAGAGAGGATCGCAGTGCTGCAGATCTCCTGTATTTCAGGCAATCCTCCCAACTACCAGGTTGTTGTTGACTTTGCTGTCGTTGTCTTTGGTTTTGACTGGAAATTCCACTCTACCTCCAAGGAAACCTTTCCCAAAAGAGTTTAATCAAAACCAGTGCAATGCTATGGGAAACTGGACAGCTAGGGAACCTTTCTGTCAGAAGAGTCCTGATCAGTTTTAGTTCTGGTCTTGTAAGAGTTGCTGTCTTGTGTCAAAAAACAGTGAGTCTGTAGCTGTGTACTCTCTGGACAGGTTTTTGAGCTTTTTGGGGAAAAAAAAAAAATCCTAAATTGTCTCAGTGTAGGGATTGTCAATTAAAGAACTGTATGATCATCAGCACCCACTGCCCTTTGCGTGACTGATCCTCTGCTGCTGGACTTTTAAGATCAGACAGGGTAGTGGGGGGGGCCTGTGGGGGCCTTCTTGGCAAACCCATCCCGCAGGTAATATGATGTGGGGAGGCACGAGTTTGGGTTAGTCCAAGGTGGAGGCTCTACACATGCGCCGGCTCCATAGTGATCCAGAGCCCTTGCATTCTAACCTTGCGTTGGCGTTTGGATTTTTTCATGTTAATGTAACAGGTAACCAGTCCACGCACTGTAGGGCACCTGAGCCACAAATATTGCTAAATAGGTTTCTTGTGAGTTTACTCAGCAAGTTTAATAAGCTAAAATGGCCATAAAATAACTTCCCATGAGAACTAATTGCTACTTATATGTGCAAAGGTGGGAAGTGTATGTTAAAAAGGAGCATACAGGGATGAAAATGAGTCATTCCTCCCTCTAAAGGTCAATGTACTTTCATTCATGAAATAGATTTAACATTCCAATTATATTTTTTAAATAGCAATGCATAACTTTTCATTCTCTGGCCAGGCAAAATACTACTCCAGCTTTCATCTGCAATTTTATTAACTTGCCACATGTATTCTCCCTGAAACTATCTGGATTCACTACATACCAGTGCTACTATAGTGCTGAGGCAATTAGGCAGTACATCTTTATGGTACTGCTACCATGCACATGCACTCATTTGCAGGAAGGAACCCTTTGCCTAAAGATTAGAAAGAACTTCAGACCAAGTGAGAATGTGGTTTTGCAAGTGGACATTTTGTAAATGGAAATCAGAGCTCCAAGCTGAAATCTGACTGTAGTAAAGTCTGCAAGATTCTTTCCGCATATCTCAGTGGTACTTTAGCTGCATTTTTCTTTTGTTGTTTTTTTTTTTTTTGCTTTTGTTTTTCTGCTTTCAAAGAACAAAGTTTGGAGTTGTGCCGCACTACGCAGAAAACTGGTAAAAGACTTCGGTCACTTTCCAGTTGCTCTCTTTTCTCTCTCATCCTCCACTGTATGTGATGTCTGAGATCTGATCTTGCTCTTCTGATAAATTAGTGGCAAAACTTGGGGAATAAGACTTACGCATTGCAGTAGGGCTTCTTGAAAGGTTTTCCTTTTAGTTCAAATGGCTTCACTCCTTTCTGCTGGGAATTTGTGCTTTGCCTCAGCTATCAGGCCAGCTTTGCCAGTGCAAAGCTTAAGGACGGGCCTGATTTGCATTTGAGTTTAGACGTGAACTAGTTCCAACTGAGGTCTTCCTTTTCTAGCTTTGGGTTGTCACGGGTGCCAGTGTGCTGCATGCTGATTACCAGTTGCTAAATCACAGCGAATCTGAAGTGTGCTTGGGAGCATCTGTCCCAGTCCTACCTGTGCGAAGTATTAAGTCTGCAGCACTGCCCTCTAGACCTCCAGTCAGTCGTGCTCTCCAGAAACGTAGATTAAGTAAGTTCACAGTGCCTCTTCTTGAACTGTGAATGCCTCTTGAAGAGGAAACCAATTGCCTAGTGATGGGTTTGTTTGGCTTTGTGGGCAGCATGATTCCTGGTCCTGCTGCTGTCCTGCCCGAGTCACTTACCTACTTCATTGGCACTAAGGAAACTCATTGCATATGACTCTTGACCAAAGGTGCCTTGTTCACTATTTACATGCTGACCACAAAAATTCAGGGCTTTGCAAATTTGTTGGCAATTATTTGGCAGATAATGTTAGAAATGATGCGCAGTCTTTGAGTGGTTCACAGAAAATACACTGTGATCACTATTCCACTTGGAATTTTTTACTTGGACCAGAGTTACACTGTGTTGCTGCTGTTTGATGTGAGTCAGAATTACACACAATGTGTTTATGTTTTCTAAGTTTGTTTTCTGTGAATTTTGTTTATTCATTGTTCTTATGAATGTTCTTATTCATAAACATGTTCAGTAAAATATCCATAAACACCAAAAGGGGCACAAGTATCATTTTCCTATGGGGTTTTTTTTTTTATTTGCATAAACATTTATGACACATTTTAAAAATATACTTTCTCTCAACTTACTGTGCTTTTATTTCCCCATCCTTAAAACTAGGGAATGAATACCTTCAGCAAAGAAGTGCATTGGGAGACTTAAGTGCTTTATTATACAAATGCAGTGAAATACTTCAAAATCAAAGGCAGTTTTGCAGTATATGATTGAATTGTAATGTGGTCATTTGGTTCACTGCACATCTCACATGAATGTTACATGATAGGAAACAGAATCTGTGTTTGTGACAGTGTTTGTGACAATGTTTGTTAATTAGCAAAAAAAAAAAAATAGGAAAAAGTGAGGGGAGATTAGCAGCACTTACAAATTTCACAAATAAATGAGCCTTTTCAATATATCAGTGCTAATTCAATTGGGATGACGGTGTTTTGGGAGTCCCAAGTTGTGATTTTCTTCCCAAGCAGCGGCAATCCAGTGCTGTGCCTGGACATTTCCTGTCTTTAATTATCATACCAAAGCATCGTCCTGGGCCACCCAGAACTAGAGTACTGAGACTAGGAGATCTACTTTTTTTGGCACAAGGGATCTACCTAACAGCAAACAGCAACTCAGGTTGCCTGCTTTCCAAATCGTCTTCTATCTGCTGAGCCACAGCAGCCGTTTCCTGAGGAGCCACTTCTGAGCTTGGTGGGGCTGCTGAGACCACAGTGCTGAGCTGAGAAAGGTCCTTTATGAAATGTGCCACATTTGTCTTGTTTCTCTAATTCAGAAAAATTTGGTTGAAGAAAAATGTCATGGAAGCATAAATGCAGATTTGATAAGTCTGACCTTTCTTTTCTTGCGAACAATAAATGTCAGAAAGCTTAAAATGACAAGCTGAAATGGCTGGAGGTTATTTATGTGTTTAAATATTTAGGCAAGAAACACATTTTGAGACTGAAGTCTAATTTACATGAGTATTTTGATTTACAACTGAGGCAGCTGAGTAGCTTCATGGTTGTCGCTATCCTGCTTAGCACGGCTACTCAGAAATTCCCTATCACAGCGTAGATAGGACTTAAGGTATCTCTACTTTCAGAAGCTATAAACTACATCAGCTGTAGTGAAGGAGAGTCATCCTCACTTGTTAGTCATGTAGGATCTATGCCGTGGTTGAATTGTATCCAGTAGAAAGAGCTGGTGGCCTGCTACAAGCAGACTCCAGACTGGTTTCTAACAAGAGGAATTGTAAAGAAAATGGTAAACTTGTAAAAAGATGGAATCAAGCACGGAAAACCAGGTACCAAATGTGAAGTGATCCTCGTGGTGTGAAAACAATGTAGTGGTTAATATTTTGCATTTGTTTTTCCTTTTGCCAAAGAACTTCAGGGTTTTACAAAGGGTAGCTGCAAGAATCAAGTTCTGCTTTGACTTCCCACTTCGTTATCCTGCTTTATTGGGTCTGTGGTGAGTTGCTGTGGCACAGAGTGAGCAGGGGAGAACCATGGGAGGAGCTGGGCTCAGGACGGGTTGTACATACACAGCTCTGCCATTGCGATGTTGTGTGATGTGAAATACTGCCTGTTGTGGCAGATACTTCCTTTGCAAAGTGAGGGTAGTTTTGACTGCTTTTGAACTCTCTTGGTAGTAGGTGTTATTTTTTTGCGGATTGCTCATACTTTTACTTCCTAAGAATCTCAATAAAGACAATAATGTTGAATCCGAACTCTGAGATTTCTAAGGGAAAAGCCCGAACAGCCTACCATATTGATTTATTCCCATCTCTGTAATGCTAATCATAGGACTGCTGTTTCCTTCACTTCAGTGACACCAAACTTATGAAACTTAAAAATGGCATCAATTTTGTTTGCTGTTACAAGGGGCTGAGTTTTTGGGTTTGGAAAAATTGAGTTGTGCCTTTGACTGTTACGCCACCCTATTGTGAAGCTAAATGGTAAAATTTAGATTTGCTGTTTGAATACTTTGCAGAACTTTGGCCAGGGTTACTTATAGCCTCACAAACCATGAGGGGGAGCAGGCTAGGCAGTGGCTGCTCTGCTCATGGCCAGCTGGCCGGGGTGCATGTGGCAGCTGCAGCTGGGCATTGTCTCCATTTGCAGTGAGGAGCTCCAGGGGTTGGCTGTGGGTGGCTAGCAGGGGCTGTCCAGCTGATGGAATGCTGGCTGTCCTGGGAATGAAAAAAGTGTGGATACCGCAGGAAAAGGTTTGTCTTTTATGGTTTCTTACTTAAGGTATTAGAAATTAATAGAGGCTTTGAGGATTTGAGATGATGTAAAACTTCACTGGCCTGGCTGTTTCTTAGAATCATAGAATGGTTAGTGTTGGAAGGGACCTTCAAAGGTCATCTAGTCCAACCCCCCTGCAAGAAGCAGGGACGTCCCTGACTAGATCAGGTTGCTCAGAGCCTCATCCAGCCTGGCCTTGAACGTTTCCAGGGATGGGGCATCCACCACCTCTCTGGGCAACCTGTTCCAGTGCTCGACAACTCGCATCGTAAAAAATTTTTTTCTAATATCTAATCTAAACCTACCTCCTTCTAATTTAAACCCATTACCCCTTGTCCTATCACAACAGGCCCTACTGAACAGCCTCTCTCCATCTTTCCTGTAGGCCCCCTTGAGGTACTGGAAGACCGCTATCAGGTCTACCCGGAGCCTCCTTTTCTCCAGGCTGAACAGCCCCAACTCTCTTAGCCTGTCCTCATAGGAGAGGTGCTCCAGCCCCCTGATCATCTTTGTAGCCCTCCTCTGGACCTTCTCCAATTGGTCCATGTCCTTCTTATGTTGGGGACTCCAGAACTGGACACAGTACTCCAGGTGGGGTCTCACCAGGACAGAGTAGAGGGGCAGAATCACCTCTCTCGACCTGCTGGCCACGCTCCTCTTGATGCAGCCCAGGATGCGGTTCTTCCTGGATTACAGATGGCAAAGTGGAGATACTAGGCAGGAGCTCTTCATCTAGGTGTTTCTAGAAATAAGGCGCATCCCCTTTATAACTTGTCCCTAGCAACTCTTCAGTTCAGTTTGCAAATCTCAAAAGTCTTTCAGTGGTAGTTCAATGTTTACGTCAAGGCAGAACTACCTTTCCTGCCCAAACCAAAGGCATATGCCGAATCCATTTTGGACTGGGATTTCCCCTGTAGCAATGCACTGTGAAGAAAGAGTGCAGGTTCCATCTGCAAGTTTCTCCCCATTTTCTTACTGACAAGCAACTCTCTCTGGTCTTATAACTTTAAAAGCTTGGTGATGAAAGAAAACCATGGCTATCTCTGAGTTACAGGCTGGGCAAAGGGAGAGATGGTTCTGTGTAAAGTGATAGGTGAAGAGCAGAGAATGCTTGGTGGTGAGTGTGGGTGGGAAAAGGGATGCTGAGTGGTGAGGGTGGGAGTACGGTATGATATGGCCATGTGCGGATTCTTGTGCTATGTATTTCTTGATGTCTGTTAGGAAGAGGTAATACCAGTCTATCTATGTATGTACTCAATGATGGGCATCAGTAGGCGTATCGGAAATGGTCTTTCTCCGTATGTCATATTCTTTCTAGAACTTCTGTGTCATTGAAGATTCCTTTCCAGCTCAGTTTTGAAAGCTTGCATGGTTCTTCTGACTGCAGTCGCTGTAGTGCCTGTGACATGCAGCTGAATATCTGTGACTTAACCTATTAGAAATATCTGGTAATCCTTCAGAGCTCTGCCAGTTGCAGCAGACTTCTAATTACAACTTGTACATTGGCATTCTCTTGCTGTTTCTACTGGCCCGTTAAGTAACAGGCTATCTCAGATACATCAGAATGTCTGGGCTTTTTATAGCTTCTTTCATATTAGATCCTCAAAGTATTTTAAGCCTTATCACCCTGGTGACAATGCTAAGCGTTATTATATCTATTTTACAGCGAGATCATAGAAGCCAGGGATGGAAAAAGCATTATTTGATTATGTTAGACTGCAAGTGCTGAATACAATTTTCTTATATAGAATATACTAAATAGTGATGTGTTTCTGCTTCAGCCAAAATGCCAAGAAAGAACAAGAAATTAGAGGTGAGAGATGTGTAAGTCACTGGAAATACCGCGGCTGTGATTGGCAGAACCACCTTCGAGTCTTCTCTGCTCCACTCTGTGTTTGCAACACTTGTCTTTCAAACAGATCTGGTTTTGTGACATTCCACACTTCTTAGAATATTTTTTTTAATTTTTTGTATTTGTTTTAATTCTTTTGGGGAGCATCTGTGATCTGTCAAGCCTCTCCCTATCTTCAGAAATTGCCCCGTGGCCTTTCCATTTGTAGCACAGCGTATGTCAGCATTAGGGAGCATGATGCAATGGGTATTTCTGAGGGACGTTTCATTATTGATGCTAATGAAACTTGAAACTAATTAGAAAGGATTACTTTTCAGGCCTGGAGACGAGGCCAGCTCAGTTATTATAGGTTAATTATTCTTCTAAAAGACTCAGTTTAAGTAACAATTCATTTTGTCAACTTTTTTCTTACGTTGTACAAGAGCCTTGTTTGAAGAGGATTCGAAATATAATTGCTGCACTGACCTCATCTAGCTCTCAATCAGTAATCTCCTTCCATCAGCAAAAGGTTAATAAAATCTTTAAGGAAGAAAATTCCGTGCCTTATCTATGTGTAGACAATTCAGAATAGGTCTCCCTGCACGTATTTCCTATTACCCTTCTGCATGATTTCCTTGGCATACTTTTTACATTTAAAAAATGTCTTATTCCATAAAGCTTCCAAATTTAATTGTTGCTTTGCAAAACAGGTGTGTTACGGAAGTGGAGAGTGAATCTGGTCAGGGCTGGCCTGAGAGTTGGCACTTAAGTCTTCACTTTGTTTTTAAAGGACTGTGGTCAACCTTAAAAATCTCTCCTCGCTTGACAAGGCACTGAGGTATCTATGTGATGATTAGTGTTTGCTGTGTAGCCAAGGAAAGGAGAAGATGAGGCCCATTTTGCATAGGGGCAAAGGTCTCTTTCTCGCTGGGAAGCCCTATGGCTTTTAGGGAGGAGGACACACTCTGGTCCCCTTTGCTTCTTCCCAGCTCTTACGTTGTTGCTTCCTTCTTCTAGGCTCATTGTAGAGATGAGTAATGCCTTCAGACTGTTGCAATACTGTACTACAAAAAGGGAAAGGGAGAGCTGGATTAGCAATATTGTGAGTGTGGAAAGCTGAATAAAATATCTGTGGACGGGAAAGTTATCAGTCTTTATTAGCTGCAAGTGTTAGGGCAGCTTATGTGCCCCATTAGCCAGTTGCATGATGCCTTCTGTTAAGGCACTTGCTTTGCAGATGCGGAGCTTTTGTGTTAAAAGTGTGGGCTGTGAAGGCAAACATCCATTTTTGAAGGTGAGCAACAAGGGCTCAAATGGATGGCAGGAGGTTGCAGCTTAGGAAGGCCCCTTGGTGTTGGGGTGATTTACCTACTAAGTGCACTTCCCAGTCTGAGGTGCGACACAGTGTCTGAAAAGGGCAGCGTTCACCAGTCCTGAGTTCAAGAAAAGAGTTGCGTCCTCTGTCTAAGCAGTGGTATCGCGTTCAAAGAGAAAACATCCTCTGAATAATTGCTCTGCCACAGGACTCTGTTTAGGCCAGCTCATAGGATTTTGGATAATATTTGAAGTTCCGAGTCCCTTTTGCAGTTAAGATTTTAAATCACACAAAGATTCTTAAAAAGCCCGCTGTTTCCTTCTCTGCTTTGCCAGCCTACTGTCCTTTATCTCCTGAAACAAAGCAGCATTAACTTTTAAGATCTGATTCAATAACATTTTATGGATAATAATTATGACTGATATTAAGCCTTCAGCAACCAGTCTGTATGAAGACTTAATGTATTGAGCTTTATTACCAGTGTAACCTATCTTTTTACATCAGTTGTAAAACAATATCAACTATACTGATAGAGAAAAAAAGAAATATCAATGAACTATTTGCCTCTGCTTCTCTGCAGGATGTTCACATGCTTGCCACTTAATATTGCTAGCACAGTGGGAGTTTGCTGGTGAAGAGTTTTTGTTTACAGCGTCTGTTTGCGCAACTGCAGAGTTGTGATGAATGAATGCGCTACAGCAATCCTGTGCTGGGAAAAGGAATCCATTAGTGGATAGACCCTGGAAACCAATCAATCATCCTTTCCCTTTTAATAATAAGTGTGTGAATTCAAAGTTTTCAGAGATGCTATTTAGAGACAAGCTCCACAACTTCCTTGGAGGCTTATCCTAATAATGGAAATTCTTGACTGTATGGAACTTCTTTAGACACCCCATATTAGTGATTTATTTATTTATTTTTTTTTTAATAAGCTTCTGAGTTTCTGTGGTCTTGTTGGGACATAGTTGTATGTATGCATGTCGTAACTGTTTATGGAGATGGTCCCTGAACCAAACTGAAAACCAAATTGAATAGAAGAAAGCTCTGGTAGTTTCTAAATCCTGAAATGCTATGAACAACGGTCTAATAGAAATTATGAGAAAGGACACTCGCCTTAGTTTCCATACAGGATTGACACAGGAGATTCTCCTATTGTGCTGGCACGGAAAAAGTTACCTGAAGGACCCAGAACTGGGTCCGTGCGCTGCTGAACCTTGTGACGTTCATGCATCATTAACTGTAACTGTACTATATAGTTGCCTTTTTTGCCTCGCTTCTCCTCATAACTTCCTGTATCAGGAAATCTACCTCCCTGGTAAGTTCAAATAAGATGCTGTCTGCTTGTGTCCTTTTTGCCTTTTTGATGGGAAGGCAGAAGGGAATTCTAAAGTGCTCTGGGAGCTACATGGAGGCCTTGCTTTGACATCTTTAAATATGTGAGTAATGGGGTGCTTAGAACTCATTTTATATGTGATGGATGCTCAACAATAAGGAATCACAAATTGTGAGCAGCAGAGCTTGGAGAGGAGAGCTGCTCAAGAAGATTAATGGGAAGGGAGACCTTTAGTGTAATGAAAGACACGGTTCAGGCTTGAAAACAGACAATGACACACTAGATCGAGTCTTCAGGAGTTGGACAGCTGGGTTTCCTCTGCAGGCGGTAATGCTGTGGGTTTGAGAGCCCCTTCCTAGGTAGGAAACACAGAACAGCTGTGAGACAAATGCACTGTAATTCTCACTTCACCCGCAAGCGAGCACGCTGCTACACCAAGGGACTGCATTGTGTAAGGGCTGTCTGTCAAGCTGGCGATAGGGTTGTGGAAGGAAATGTAAAACTTTATTTTTGTTCTAAGACATGCAGGCCAATGAGAAAACCAGAATGAAACTGCAGTAGAACATGGCTGGATCTGAGCATGGTAGGGTTTATTTTACAACCACAGTACAATTTTTTTAAAAGTATCTCACTGAGCACTTGGTATAAGGTTAAGGCTGAAGTGAATGAGATCCTCCTTGGATCTTGTCTATCCAGATTTTCCTATCTAAGTGAAACAAAAAAAACCTAGGTCACCTTTCAATTAGATAGTGAATACAAATTTAAAGATGTATTTTCTTACTAATAGAAATATCAAGTTCAAAAGACAACAAATAAGCCAGTGTTTTTATTGGAAATAATAAAAAAAACCCAACCAGATTAAAGTGTAGCTCATCTTTGCTTTCCAGCTTGCTGTAAATTGCAAGCTGTTACTAACTCTGAACATCATGACTGAGGGGGTATGAGTGGGGAGCAGAATTAGCCAAATGATTGTGGAGCTGGCTGCAGGATCATTGTTATGACTGCAACTGTTATTCTTTGTCTCTGACAAGGATAATAGTGTGGAAATGAAGCCAGCAAACATGTAAAATACATATATAAATATAGAGGACAAAACAGCAAATACTAACTGGATGAGTAATCAGATGCAGAAGGCCTTATCTGTAAGTACAGTGGCTTGAAAGATGGCAGTGTTGGTAGATAAACATTAAGAGGACTATGAAGCTGAGAATAAATAGAGCAATATCCTCTAAACAGGAAAGAGCTGGAGCATAAGACCCTGGAAAGACATTCAGGACTTATTGCTTGAGAAAGATCCCTAAAGCTGTCAAGCAGATGTGCAGCTGGTAAGTAGATGACTTGCTGGGACGTTGACTGAAATGGTAGAAGAAATAAATCAAAAAGAGATTGCATTAGTGTAACTGAAGGCAATATATTACTTTGCTTTGGAGCCATAGTGTCCTGTGGAGAAAGCAATGACTGCCACCCCATAAGAATGATCAAACTGAGCGGAGATGAATCCTACATTTAGGCTGTGGCAGACGCAGGTGTTTCTCTTCTGTGCAGTCATAATTTCAAGGTTTTCCTGAAGATCTTGGACTGGAGTTTGATGGAAAGTCCTTTATGGACTGATCATAAGTCTACTGAAGCCAATGGCATCTTCCCATTGTACGTCTACTCCACTCTCCTGCTCTCAGGTACGGCCAGGCTGGGCCAGAACCGCCTTTCCTGCTTTTTGCTATCAGACCATCTGCTGTGAGTGCACAGGGAGACGCAATGCACCTGTTTTTTTTTTCTGGTTTTTTTTGGTTTTTTTTTTTTGTGTGTGTTA
>WHYT01015610.1:302714-328862 GCA_009806455.1 Tetrax tetrax | reverse complement strand
AAAAAAAAAAAAAAAAAACAAACCTGCAGCTTTCGCTGTGTGATATAAATTGTCCGAATGACTGTCATTAGCAGGGGGGAAAGAAAACCTATGCGTTATTTTTATTCGTGAGAATTTTAAGGGACAGCACGGTACATAAACTATGTCGAAATTGCTTCGACATCATCTCAGCCGCCGAAATTCCCCGGTACTCCAAAGGACCGCAGCGGCATTTATGAGCATTTATTCAGCCTCGGAAGCTCCCGTAGAAGCGAGTCCCCGGCCGCAGCCCCGCACAACGGCGCGTTTACCGCTGCGGACGCTTTCCGTTCAAGTTTTGGCTTCCGCGCGCCGCGACAGGGCAGCGCCCACGGCAGAGCCCACGCGGTCCCCGGCATCGGGAGCCCCCGGCTGTGCGGAGCCGGGGCGGGAGGCGGCCGCTCCCCCCGGCCTCCGCCAAAAGCCGCACCGGGATTTTAGGGGGGGAACGGTGAAGGTGCGCGCGGGCCCGATCCGGCCCCAGCCCCGCCGCGGGCCAGGGTCCCATGGCGAAGGGGGCGGGTTTGGAGGGAGAGCGTCTGGCTCTGACCTCCCCCCCCCCACCAGGTTCCCCAACGGCACCGGCGCCGTACGAGGCGCCTGCCGACAACAGGCTCCCGGGGAGGGGACCGGCGCTTGGGCTCGGAGCGGCTGGGGCAGGGCAGCCGGAGACCCACGGACACGCGGGTCCGCCCCAGGCTCTGCCACTCCCTGGCCGGGGGGACAGAGCAACTGCGGGGGTCAGAGACCGGCGGGGGAATGGTGCCCGGCCCCCACTATCGATCACAGCCTTCCCCAGGGATGCGCCAGCTCTCTGCCCGTGGAAAGAGACCCTGGGGATGACAGCCACGGCCCGAGGACGAGTCAGTTTGGGAGGGCAGGGCACCCTCCTGCCTGCGCCAGGGGAGCCTCCTCTTTCCCCCCGGATTTCACCCAGGAAGGCAAGGGGGAAAGGGGCCACGGGAGGCTGTGCAACCTGTGCTCAGAAACACTCCGGCATCCCTTGGGAAATGCTGCCTCCAGGTTGCGGCAGACGCCTGGCCTGCAGATGTGCGGTTATTCCTTGGGGGAGACACACGCACCGCCGAGAGACAACGCACAGGTGACTCTACTGTAAAGTCACCCGTGAAATAAAATCACCGAGAAAACAGACAAATTCCCAGGAGCGTACAGGCTTTGCCAGGACCACGGTGAGGAGGAACGAAGGGAACACCCGGAGCTGCCTTGCTCCCAGCTCTGCCCGCTGCTGCCAGGCGCAAGGCCGGCCCGCAGTCCCTGGTGAGGAGCACACCAGGTGGAACGGAGCAGCGACTCAAAACCAAGCAGGAGCCACAAGCTTTCTTGGTGCCTGAAGAAACACAGGCAGAACAGTCCCCTTCCCCTGAGACACCCACAGCAGCTAGGCCTCTGTAGCGGAAATACATCGGGGCCTCAGCTGAATGCCAAATCGTCCTTTCTGCATTTCACTGATACCAGCCTTGCGGACGGTGCCTTTCCTCAGGAGGTCCTGTACTGGGGCGTCAGCAGCATCGCTGCCACACTGCAGAAGAGCAAACGGCAGCACTGAGAAGCGACATTTCTCCTGCCAGCAATCATTCAACCGGGGACAAGGACCTTTCTGAGACTCCTCATCCCAACAGCCAGCGGACATTTCCCCACCACTAGGGCCAGGGCATGCCGGCAACACCTGTCCTATCTCAGCTCCAGCTCAGCTCCCAAGCAAGTCTGCCATCCCCATCCCTTCCTATTTCTGCCGACCCTTCAGCCGCATCTCACTGATGCTTGCTGCGGCGCATGGGACTCCCAGGTCAAGTCACTGCCATGCTACCAAACGCCACCCTACCCTTTGTGCCACATGCCAGCTCTGGCTGCGATTCTTCCCAAGCAGGAGCAAACCCTCCTGCTACCCCAGGAGCCTCAGGCAGCTGCAGAGGGACTCGGCATCCCTTCCCCGCCCCTTTCCTCAGCGCTCAGAAGTGCCGTAAGCACCTCGGCTATTTCTTCAGCTCCGGCTGGTGCTTGAACTCCCCTGTACTTCTCTCCAAGCAAATGCAAAAACTAGTTAGAAACATTAAGTTGTATATTCACCAAAGGGTCACAGAAAATTTTTGGTAACTGAGCAGAAAACAGACCACTGAATGAAACACAACATGGTTGGTTAAACAGTTAATATATAGCTCCAAATAGCTTCTGACTTTCTGTCTCAAAATTATTTTTCCCAACCACAGCTTTCTGTTTCTCCTCCTTATTTGACCTGATAATAGCCCCGAGGTTTTAAACGCAGAAAGCTTTTGCCTAGCTTTAGCTGCCTTAAAACGTTTAAGGGCCTGCTAGCAGGTGTTACGGGCTATAGGGGATAGAAAAGGGAGAGAAATGGAGGGGGAACCCTGTAGGGCTGAAGCCGACTTCTGCCTCCTGACCGCCCTTGGGTCTTCCTGTCTCTGCGTGCCACTGCCCACAGCCCACCCCAGGGCCAGAGCCCACCTCGCCTCACGGCCCTCGGTCATCCTCCGGCTTTGCGTGAGACCATGTGGGAACCAAGGGCTGATGGCCAGCACGCTGAGGCTGGCGGTGAGGGTGACCGGGGACAGTGCTGAGAGCTGCTATCAGAGGGGGAGGGTCCTCCTGCCCCTGGCCCACGACTGTCCAGTGCGGGGTGCAGCCGAGTGGGACGGTGCTAGGCTCCCCTCCTTCAGGAGATCTGGGCTCTGCCACGAACGCTGGGCAGACCGAGCCGGGTGTCTTGGTCTCGGTGTCGTTGGGTTTATGAGGATGTCACTCAGAACTCCCCACTGGGACCCTGCGTGGCCATTGTCCGTGTTACCCCTGGACAAGCCCTGGCAGGAACTGGCTGCCCAATGTATTCCCATCAGGCGGATGATCCGCACATGGGATGGCCTCTTCCCTCCCAGCGCAGCCGGCGCGCTGCCGAGGCCCCGGCTGCTCCTGCGCACGGCAGTCCCCAAAGCGCGCAGAGGTTCCCTGAACCCTGGCAGAGAGGGGGTGGGGAGAGTGCTGAAAGGACGGACAGACGGGGGGGAGGCAGGGAAAAAAAGAAAGATGCAGAGGATTTCAGCTCCCGCTCTGCTACAGCGACCTGATGTGGGGTGCGTGAAGGAGCTTGAAACTTAAAAAGATTTATTTTCTCTAGTCATAAATCTCATCCCGTTGTTCCTCTGACCAACCAAGCATGATAAAGTCCTTTTCCATAAAGTATTCAGTATTAAAGCCACAAAGCTCACCCAATCAGTAGCCATCTGCTTCTCCCATAACTGCTGCTCCAGAAGCAGGGAAAAGCGGCCAGAAGAGAAAGGGCACCACTGTTACGGCTCCGGGACAAATGAGGAGGCACTGAATAGCAGCCGAAACCTTTGGTTTGCCTTGTATATCTGTATCTATAGAGACAGAGGAAGAAAGGAAGCATTATATTGATACAACAATTGTAAAACAAAAAAAGGAAGAGGCATCTAAAGGGCAATACAGCGGGCATCAGCGGGCCCCGCGTAACAGGGATGCTAACAGATTTATGGAAACCTTTAATTGGTCTCCGATTGAAAGATAAGGAGGCCGAGGAAAAACCCGAAGCGATCTGCGTTACGCCCGCGCAGTGTGCTCAGCACCCGCATTATTTTGATACCCCCGGTGTCCCCCCCGCGCCCCACTTGACTTCTAGCCGACTGGGGCGAGGGGGGGGAAGACTCCCTCCCTCCGCCCCTCCCTCCCGCCCCACAGCCACTCGGGGCTGAAGGCACCTGAGCGACCCCTCCCCCAAAGCACCCGGCGGGCGGGACGCCCCCAGCACGGGGTGACGGACAGGGGTGTCTGTACCCCTATCCTTCCTGCAGGCACCACCGGGCAGTATCAGCCCGGGGGCTGCGGGAGCCGGAGGTTTGCCCCAAAATCCCCCCACCCCGCGGCCGTGGGCAGCCGCCCCGGGACCCCGCCGGGATAAGCACCTCCCCGCCTCCCCCGGCCAGGACGCCTCGGGGATGAGTGCCGGGACGGGGCGGGGGGAGGAGCCGGCACCCCGGGCCGTGCCGGGGAAATGCCCCTTCCCCCCGATGGAGGGCAGAAGAGGAAAGGGGAAACCCGGCCGCCGCCGGCCCCGGCCCCTCCCGCCGCGGACTCGGCTGGGGGGTACGGGACCGCGCCCCCGCCCGGCCCCCATCCCCTCGTCTTCCCCGGCCGGGACACGGCGGGAGCAGGGCTGGAAGCACCGGCTGGAGTCCGCCTGGAACGCCCAGAAAAAACAACGAGGGGCTTTTTTCCTTTTTTTTTTTTTTTGTCCCCTGGCACGTGAGGGAAACCAGCACAAATATGATTTACGCACCGATTTAAACCACAGGCGAGGAGCCGGAGACACCAACGCACCACCCTCCCTCATAGGGGTTTTGTTTCTCTCTTGTGGAACTGCAAGCGAGATGGCATGCCGTGTTGAAGGCACAAGTTACGCCGGGGCTTTTCCCAAGCTCTCGCGTGTCCAGCAGCACTGTATTATGTCAAAAATCTGGCATGGCAGGCAGTGGCACATCTGCTAGGTGTGGATGACATTCATTAGCCAAGGTTCTCCGCTAAACAGCCTGCCAGAGTCTCCGCAGTGCTGCTCCAGCACCAGTCACTCCTCTGCTGCCAGCTCAACGGCAGTCCTGCTTCAGGGATGGCTTCCGTCCACGCTGGCAGGAGACACAGAGGAAACAAAGCATTTAGATGTTTGGGATGCGAGTGAAGCTGCACATGGGAGCAGCAAGCAGATGCAGCAGAGGAGGAGATGAAGTTGTGAAGTGTCATTTAATAATTGCAGCACAGGGGAGAGGTACTGGCAGGTAGAGGTTTGCGAAGGAAAAGCCTTAACCCCTTTTCCAAACCACAGCACAGGCAGCGGTGAATGCTTTTTAAATGGAAAGGTAATGAGACTAAATCAGAAAATCTGCCTGTTCCCACCCAAAAAGGATACAGAGCCTCTTCAGCATGGGGACACTGCATGTCAAGACAGCCTGGGAAGCAGCTCCGACTCACCCATGTGCCAGTGTCACACCTCCTGCATCCCTGAGCCTGGGCTTGGGATCCAATGGTCCAGCAGCCAAGGTGGGTTTTCAGATGGCATTGTAGCTGACTTCTGCAGAGGTTTTCTTTCTTGTTTTAGTGGGGTTTTTCGGGAAATAAACCCAAGCACCTTTGACACAGCTTTCCTGAGTGTGAGCTCTTCTGAGCCCCACGGAAGGGGAAGCAGGGCACGCCTGCAGCACCCACCTCTCCCCCGTCCAATGCTCCAAGCCCAGAACCGTCCTCCCCCCCAGGCACCGCAGGAGCAGGCCGCAGCGATCTGCTGCATCATCAGCCCAGCTCAGGTGGTCCCTCCTCTGCCGAGGTCTACTCACTGCCATCTGGACAACCTCCCCGCCCGTGACTTAGCAGGCTGAGTGCTGTTTTTGACATCTTGGTTCACAGCCTGGAAAGGGCAGCTGTGTGACTGGGGAAGCCTGGGCGCTCACCACGCTCTCTTTGGAGCTGTGCGGAGGCCATGAGCACCCGCTCCGCACTGCTACCATCATCGGTCTGGGATGATCCCTTCTGCAAAGGTTCTCATTCCAACAAAGGAATTCAAACACCTTGGGATGAGATGGATGTCAAGGTGCTCATCTTCCCCTTCTATTACTCTGAAAATTACAATCACCTACTGAGGTTTGAATTTGAGCCAGGACTTGGTTTTCAGCCATCCCAGGAAGCAACCTCAAACAGGTGCTCAATGAAAGCTCCCCTCATCCCTCCACCCACCCTCAGCTTCCACTCCCACTTCTATTTCTGTTTACATCCATTCATTTAAGTAGTGGTTCATAACATGTGTAAAATGCTACCTACACATAGGAGCACGCAGTCTTTGCCTCGCAGATGAATTTCTGTGACAGCCTCACTGTATTCAATCTCCAACTACTGCTCACGCTGTCAGAGGCCACTGGCAGCTCCCAGTGCCTTTTTGACTTATTTCAGCCAAATAATTACAGGCTGTTCCCACCAGCGCTGGCCTCTCTGTCATTGCCACTAAATCTCCACATAGCCCTTCCCGCAGTGCCCCAATAGCCCCGCATCCAGGCTTGCCTCACCAGGATGGCATGCTGCAGTGCATCACTGCCTGTCTCGAACCCCACGCGCGCTCCGCTCGAGGCTTACCGGATAACTCTTTCCACAGCCCGTGGTTGCTGCTCCCCCCATTTCCCTGGCCTGGCCATCTGTGGTGGCTCAGGCTCAGCCTCAAGCCCTTTTCCTTTCAGCCTTCTGCTCCCACCTCCCTGGGTAGTCACTCTGTTCTGGCTGTGTTCAGGGTTGAGCCTCAGCCACCTTCTCTTTCTGCACCGGGTTTGCCTCCGCTCTGGTTGGTTGGTTGGCCTCCACCAACTACATGTATGGAAATTATCAAGTATTTCCCCAATTTCCTACTTTTAGTGGTTTAACACAGTTGCCATACCACACCGACATCCTTCTGGCACCGCCGTGTGAATCCCGTAATGTAGCGTCCTCAGACACCGTGTGCATTTTAACAGCAGGAACCAAACAGGGAGCTAGAGATGTGGTACCTCTCCCCCACCTCCAAACATTATACCTCTGCCTAAATACATGAGCGATCCCCTTCGATTGAGGCTAAGGCTGTTAAGTGCTGACAGGGCGGTGGTCTCCGTGCAGAGGAGTCAGGGGAGAGCGGGGCACAGCTCCGGAAGGGAGCTGCGGCAGTGGGACAGGGCCTGGCGCTCCTTCGGCTGCTCCTGGTGCTCTACACCACCGGCATCGGGCTCCCCGCGGTCTGGCATCTCCATTGACATCAGCCACGTGAATGCAGTCATCACCAGGGCTGTCAAGATGGGGGAGAAAAATGTATTTTAAAAAATGCCAAAACAAAAGCCTCATTTTATTTTCTAATTCCAGGTTGGATTCGGTGGTCATGGTGTTTGACACCGTATTTCATTTTATTTTCAAGGTGTTTCTCACATGAGTCATCAGAATTGTGCTCATTGTTGCTATTTTCAGAGAACCATGTGGGAGAGAACAGTTACTGCTGCTCCTACAATGAGGGCTCTGTGCAGAAAAGCTCTCGTGCATGTGTCTCCTTCCCTCTCACAGGATTTCAAGCATGTACTTAGATTTAAGCCTAAGTACTTTTTGGAACAAGGAACGTCTCTCAGAACTGGGACTCAATTCAAAATCTGTATGTCCACGGAGCTCTGTCTCTTAACTCTTTGCTTTAAGCACTAGAAAATCTCCTGCCTCAGCCGAACAAAACCGTGTCACGCCGTTAGACACATTTCCTGGCACGTGCACGTTCTAATTCACAATAGCACTGTTTCTTCCTCCTTTTCCTTTGCTTCTCTTTGAGTGCTATGTATTATGCTTTACTGTATGTACTCCTACACACTGCTTGCACAATGTTTTGCATGATCTAATATTCTTTGTTCAAAACTGCAAAAAAAATCTAAATAAAGACTATAGTGTGTCGCATCAGTATAGGCATCAGCTAACATTTTCTACGGCATATGGTACTTCAGAAGCCATATGTACCACTGTTTAGTGATTCTGGCAAAGAGGCACAGAATGGTGAAATCCAACTGCCAGGATTTCTGAAAACAAATATGTAAATGCTCCAGTGCTTTTGTTATTCATAACATACCTCTAACACAGCACATACAATATGCTGTTCATTCTGTAACTAGTACACTACTAAACTATATTTGCTTCAGTTCTCATTTTAAAAGATTTTTTTTTTTTCCTTCTGTGCATGATTCCTCCATCCTTTCTATCAAAATCAAGTTAAATGGCAATTCAGAAAAAATAATTTTATGTATTTTCCAGGACATACTTTTTGGGGGGACTGCGCGTCTACGCGAGGGTCTCATATCAGAACAAAGACAGACGTGGTTTCACTCGTCTGAGAATGCCCGTTATAACCAGTGGAAGGAAAGCGCATTTAACAAGCGCAGTTGTGCGGAGTGAGGTCTGTCCAACCAGGAATAACCTCCCAGGGAAAGCGGCTGGCTGGCCCCGCGCACAGGCTCATGCGAAGCGAGCAGGCTGACAAACCCTTCGGGAACGCGCACTAGGAAACAATAGTTGTGAGGGGAAGAGGCATTTTCAGACATGTAGAGGGCAGCTGTCGGCCTCGGCCCCGGCCTGGGATGGGCGCTGGCAAGCCAGACTCCATCACCAGCCAAGGAACAAAGGAGAAGCTCCACGGCTGTGGGTTTGTCCCCAGGAGGGCCAGAAGCACCCGTGCGGGGGCCTTTTGTGCAGCAAGTCAGAGCACAGAGCTAGGGCAGCACTGACCTGCACTGTCTCCCGCTCATTTGGGTGAGCACCACTTGTCACGAGTCTGTCCCAACGCTCACGTAGCGTGTTCATGTGTCAGTAACAGCACTTCAGACTCCCCAGTGATGGCCAGAGCTCTCCCACCACAGCCAGCATGGGCAGATGGAGAAGAACCAGCAGCTGATGCCACCACCCATCTCTGGCAGCACTGGTGGGTGGTTCCCCTCACCCGCAGAGACCCTGTCACCTTCACCCAGGATTTTGCTATGGCGAAGAATTTCTATATGTTGGTACTTAACATTCAGCTTCGCTATTCACAACAAACATTTTAAAATTCCCTGTTGCCACCAAGGCCTGTCTTGCAGTTTACCAGTGAACACGAGGACTGAAATTACGGGAGTAGTCAAGTTCTTCTGCAGCTCGCTCCTGCCTCGTCTGAAGTCAGGCTGCCGTGAATCCCCGTCACCACCAGCGCTCAGCACCCCTGCGGCTGGGGGCAATGCCAGGCAAACCTCTGGGGTAGGGTGGTTCCTTTTCTGTTCTGTTCCAGCCAGCGGCTGATACAAGGTCAGCATAAGAAATTTTGTCTTTGAGCATAAGAAGTGACTAGATTAGAAAAAGAGACAATTAGAAAGTGATAAATGGCAAAAAGCTCCTAAGAAGCCAAAAATAAAAGAACAAACAAGCTAACAATCTGGCTATCGAAAAAGCCACACTTCTCCCTTACTGCGGTAAAAATCAACAATGCAGCAACCACAGAATATTTAGCAAGATAACAAGTCTATGAGGTGGGCAAAAAACCCAACAGTCCCACACCGCCAAAAAGCTACAGCTCACCCTGAGAAAGCCACATGAATACACGAGAGGGCCTTCGCACCGTACCACGCTGCCACGCGAGAACAAGCCACCGGGAAAGGCAGGTGGGTCGCGTCTGTTTGTCCAGACAAACAGCACAAAGGGACAGGAGCCAAAAAAAGAGCGCACTGGTGGAACTGGTTCATGTACACTGGCTTTACGGCAGAGCAAAGGTCAGTCTTGTATCACTGCACGTGAATCCCTCTGCAGTGAGCAGGCTGGTGATTTTATGGGCTACGAATGAAGATTTATCAACATCCCGTGGGTTGCTGCTCCTACCTCTTAACCCACTGGCAGAGGGTCTATTTTTTATTGAGGGGGGCTATACATATAATAGTTGCCTGCTCATTTTAAGAGTAAATGTGACCTCATCCCACAGAGCTTGCTACCGCTTATCTGACAACAAACTCTTTCTTTAGGCACACAAGTTAGCAGAAGCGTCCTCACTTGAAACCATCTCAACAGTTGGGGGCATGGAGGGGAGGGGAAAGCTGAAGGTGTATCGCGTAGCTGCTGGCACATCTGCACTGTTCCCTTTATCCCATCTGTGAGCTCTGCATCAGAGGAAACAAAACATCACTACTGCAGAACAGGGCAGGTACTCCCCTTCTCCACTGGAACCCCGTTTCCTCAGCCAGTTGAGCACTCCATAGGCCCATGGCAGGGCAGAGCCCTCCAGAGGGAGATTAAGAGCTCACATTGGCCACCTTCCTGTCGCTGCCACAAGATCTGCCCTGTTTACATGGGAGAAGAGTCCTTACATGGGATGCAATCCCTCAGCAGACTTGCTCCCTCTCCTAAATAACCATCCATGATGGCACAGCGACAGTAACCTAAAATGGGAAGAAGTATCTCAAATTTCTGTACTGACACAAACATAGCTTTGCATCTCCTGTGCCCACAATTTCCATTGAGGTCCTCATCGCTGCACTTCTGGTCCCTCCACCTGCAGCACTGCCTCTGGCTGCCTACGTGAACTACTACTGGGTTATTTCTCTCCCCATTATTCCTGGGAAGTTCCTGTGAATCCTGCTGCACACAGCATACTTGTGTTTCACCAGACCAGCTCAGTTTTGAAACCCCCTTAGATCCCTGAGCTTTCACCAGCAGCTGAGGAGAAAGAAAAAAATAAAAGACTCTGCATTCTGTTTTTACCCTGCAGGTTCCTGCACCCTTCACAGTTTTTTTCCTACCTTTTTCTTTTCCTGTTGCAAACGAAATTCCCCATGGTGCTGGGTGGAAGCACAGGGGAACAAACTTCACTGCCTCCTTTCCTTCCAGCAGCCTTGGGAAACCACCCAGCTGTCCTCTGCTTCCTTTTCGCTCTTGTGCAGGAGATGATGCTTCCCTACCTCGCCGAGGCGCTGCCAGAACAATCCTCGCACCCTGTTTGGGGCACTGACGCTCCCAAACCCCTTCGGCTGCCTGTGCTGCAGCCCGCACAGCTGGGAGGGGTGTGGAGGGATTGGGAAAGGGATTCCCGATTTCTGCTCCTGCAGAATGAACGAATGCCATCTCTGCTGCTACTGCCAGCGCTCGCTCTGTGCCAGCTGGCAGAGGGTACCGCTTCCTGTTCCGAGGAACCCTTGCCACCCACCTTCCTCCCCACCGAGGCCCGTGCAAGTCCTTCTGAGCGGCCAGGCGCGGCGGGCTTGGGGCAGGAGAGATCCAGCAAGGAGACGGTTCCCCTTTGGGTGCTCCTTTGCGCTGCGGGGGGGGGCAGCAGGCGCATCGCTCCCTCACCTGAGGGTTCCCATGGGAACACAGAAGGGCTCTGTAACAGCCAAGTTTGTAACAGGCGTGTATGTGAAAAACTTCTGAGATAATATTTGAGTCCTCAGATGTTCAGCCATTTGCACATACTGTGCGAACACCTTATTTGCATAGAATTTGTATTTGTTGGTATTCACATTTGTAGGAGAACGCATACATTAGATTAATGTCATCACAGTTGATGGAGATCATCTGTGCCACAGTACCAGCTCAAGGCTGCGACTGTGTTCAGCACCCCACAGCACGCTGCGATCCCTCCCGCGTTCCTGGAAGGGCGAGGCAGGGCTACTAAGAGCCCAGCTGGCCGGCACGAGGCTGTGGACCTGGAAGCGGCCACACTGAGCCCCGAGCCTGGTCCTGGTGCGTTAGCCTGTTGATGAGGCTGTGCTAGGTTCTCAAAACAGGGAAGCTTAAAGATCATTAGGAGCCACCAGCCAAAATGGCTTGGCCCACATTTCCAAAGGTGATGTTAATGGAACTCTTCAGATTTATTCCTTACTATTTGCTTACATGATCTTACATCGCTCTCGCTGCTCACATCTTTAGTGCCTACACAGGGACATCCAGCTGCGAAACAGTCCAACTAGGTGGTCTCTTTCCTTCATGCAACAGCATCCCTCCCTCTATAAAACGGGCATGGTTATTATTCACTCTCTGGTTTACCATGGCACCTGGGTGCTCTCGTCTGCTAGACAGCTGGAAACTGTCACTAGAGATGCTGTTCTCACAGAAGCGTTGCTAGGCTCAGTCAGATATTGTTTGTAAAGCAGATGGAAAACCTCAGAACAGCACTGCAGCAACAGAAAGCTCATTTTCTGCTAGGGAATTTTTGTTATTGGGCACCGTTTTCATCGGGTGACTTCACATCCCAGCAAGCACACACACCAGCACAGTCTCATAACCGTTTTGTTAACCTACTTCCATGACTGAAACCTGCAGCTTTACATCCCGAGGCTGGCCAAGAGCCCCAGGTCATTTTGTGATCTCTGCGCTTCCCACTGGCATGGCACAGGGAGCACCTGAGAGCAGCCAGGATCAGGGCTCACACGCCCCTGACAGCCAAAGCACTTTGGGCTCTGTACCCCAGAGAGCCTTCCCACGCACCCCTGCTCCTTCCCTCAGCACCCACTCACACGTGAGCCCCGCACCTCAGCTCTCAGACCTGGGATCAGTTGGATTCCCACGGAGGCCACCCGCACCCCGCGCAGCGGCAGCTGGCAGAGCTGCCCAGGCAGCGCGATGCTGCACTTCCCCGTCTCCAATGCCAGGGTGGGACCTGCCTTGGGAGGATGCGTGAGCAGCCTGAGAAAAACCTGATTTCAGTGGCCATCTTGTAGAAACTTGCACAGGTCAGTTAGCATAGAGCTAGCTTGCTGCTGGAAAGCTGATGGTTTCACTCTCTCGACTCGGTCACAACCACCACCGTGCATGGTAGCACGATGGATTGAAGGGCTTCATGCTGGTTTTGAGACCTCCATACAGCAGTTAACACTACACTATGCTGCTCTTCATTCTCCCTCAGGCTGTGCATGACACGCCCACCTCAGGATATACCCCCCAACCCCGAACACAGTCATCATCTGCTGCTCGAGGGAGAGGTGCAGTTACCAACCGAGAGCCAAACCCTGCCCAGGCAACCACGCGTTTCTCTGAAATCTGTCTCAGTCTTGATGATGCAACCAAAGGGAAGTGGGTCACACAAAGGAAGAGTGCTCATCTCCAAATCTGTCTTTTAATCATTTTATGCTTACTCCGGTAACTTGCCTAGTAACCTAATTCTGGCAGCCATTAATAGTTCTGCTGTTAAGAACGCGTGCCACCAACCTACGCTCTGGATAACTGCACAATCCTAGTGCTCAGATTTCTCCCTTGCACCGACACAGCTCTCCCACCTCGCAGCAAAGGGCCCATCCCCACCGCATTAAACGTGCGGGTACTGTACTATCAATAGCTTGCTTAAGAGAAAGGCATGTCCCACTTGAACATATTTTATCAGACGTGATTTGCAATTGTGCCCCTGTTACAAGAGAAATTTCTTGAAAAGGCCTTTCAGCATTCAAGTGCTTCAATCCTATTTTCTAAGTGATTTAGGCACTAATAAACCTAGATACAAACTTTGAAATCATCAACAAAATCCTTAGATATTTAAGCAAATTTTGTCCCCAAATCTCTCTGTAACCAAGATCTTTGTGACAAGCAGCTCCTTAGTTTTCTTTGTGTTAGTTCCTACTTCTCGCCAACATCTGTCACTATGATTACCATCTCTAATGAGCTTCTAAATTCTATCACAGCATTGATGAGCTACATTCAGTAACCGTTTCATCCCGCAAGACATGAAACACTTCCTACAAGATGCTGAATGCTGTCAATTCCCACAGCACACAAGGTGAGAACTTTTTTATACCTCTTACTCCAGGAAAAGCAGGAACTTTAAGAACGAGACAGAGATTCAAGCCTGCCTGCTTCACACACTGAAAATCCTCACCTGAAGATGGGGGGCTTTGTCTTGACGAACAGCAGCAGAGATGTCACGCAGTTCAGTAAGGTGGCATGGTAGTGGGAAAAAACCACAAGACACGGCCCCAGAGAAACTGACTGTTACTTTTGTGTTGATTTCAAGTTAAAAACGAAGGGTGGTTTGGGTGATTTACCCAAGTACTCGGGATGCTGTCCGGACCCAGCTCTCTCATGCTGCCAGGATCCAGCATTATGTGCCGCACCTTCACACGTGCACACGCACACTCTTTTGTACCCCAGTGACCACACTGGGAGACACTGGTATTAGTAAAACTGGACAAGTTAATACTGACAAGCCAAGTTTGCTACCTTAGCTGTAAGGAATTAGTTTCACAGCTGTGATTGCACAGCCCTGCAAATGTATGCCCATCCCGGCTGTCCATCTCCAGATGACGCCCATCTCTCAGCGCTGTGTTCCTGTCGATTCCTGAGGCAACCTGTGCTACAACAGCAGCCCCGCTCAGCTTCCTTACTGCAACTGGCTCCTAACCGGCACATCCAGAGGCACATCCTCCATCCCTGCCATTTGCCCTGCCTGGAAAAGGGGGTGCGGTGTGTTCAGCCAGCCCTGTCTCAGGAAAACAAGGGCGGAAGGAGGCTGATTTTTTTGACAGGGCACACAAATAATATGCAACAGAGTAGGCAGCAAGGTGACAACTCCCTGCTGATGACTTAACTGTGTCTTTCACTGGCCTTCATCCAGGTTCCTGTGACACAGCTCATCAGAGTAGAGATAGGTAGGGTTTGATTTACAGGACATGGCTTATGGGGGTTATTCCTTACTTCCGGCAGATAAGGACCTGCAGAGCAGACAGGCAGTTCCCATGTTTCAAGCTGTCGTAGTGGAGCCCCACTCAGGACCAAGCTACCCAGTCTCTCACTCACTGCTCCCACCCTCCAGTGGGATGGAGAGGAGCATTGGTAAACAAAATGCAGTAAAGCTTGGGGGTTGAGATGAAACAAAAGTAAACTTAAGAGAAATAACAGAAGAAAACAAAACAGATGGAAAACAAATACAGTATAATAACTCACAGGAAACGCTGATGCCCAGTTTCCTCCTGAGTAGCCGGAAACTTCCCTCAGCACCCTCCTCACTTATACACTGAGCATGGTGTCCCACAGGATGGAACAGCCCTTGGGCTGATTTGGGTAAACTATCCCAGCTGGGCGCCCCAGCCATGGGAGCCAACACCTCCAGTTCCTCTCCCAGCCCAGGTGATAATTAACTCTGTCCTGGCCAGAACCAGGACACAAGCTCAGAGTAGCTGTCTTTGCCTTGCAACTCCTGTCTACAGCCAGCCTTCCACTTTGTGTCTGCAAGGCGGTTGTCAACCTACCAGGATGAAATGTGCTGTGCACAGCAGACACTGGCATAGCTATTGCCACCGCTGTGCCACTCCTGGTACAGCCGGGCTCCTCAACACCGCCGTGGAGCGGCTTTGCAGACAAGAACGCTGCAGTGGGACACAAAGTGTGAGTTGTGACTGTCAGGACTAAGCATGACATGGGATTTCTACAGGTGGCAGTCATGCCACTGAACACAGATCTCTTGCTGATGTCTAACAATGAGCTCTACATCTTAGGCACTACTGTCTGCAGAAATGATTCAACCCATCCAGAGGCTGACACCTACATTAGGTCGAGTGGACTGTGTCTCCATCACCCACCAAGACTAACTCACCATGGATGTTTACCATCTAGGATAAGTCAAGTTCAATCAAATGATGCCAGATGTTGCCGCAGGCAACAGCATCTTCCAGTTCTGCTCTGTGTGCCCACAATGACTCCAACATGCTCCCTGAGGTGCAGCTGGTTCCAATGATTCTCACCAGGTCAGGAGCATGAAAGCCTAAACGAGCAAAGAAAAACTAGTAAACGCTACAGAGCAGGGGAGATTGGACAGCACTGGCAGGGAACTACTGAGGGGCATGTGCACCACAGCTGGTCTGCGCCGCAAGGCAGCTCTGCCTATGTCTACGTGAGGTGTCTGTGAGCTACCAGCATGAACGCACACTGACTCATCGCCGTCTCCAACTCCGGAAATGAGTTAGCCGTATATTAAACCATATCTTGTGTACACATCCCCAGCAGGGAGTGAAGCACCTCCCACTCGGAACATGCTCCACAACAAGTGTCTTCTGCTATGATGATCTTGTGATGAAGAGAAAAAGCTGCTTCCATGTAGAAAGCTGGGGCACTTCTGAAACTAGCCAGGGCAAATGCAGGTCAGGAAGATAAGCAGGACCCTCCACCCACGCTGCCTGACCGCACCCAGGCTGTCTGAGTGGTCAGAGGGAGAGCTGGCAGGTGCCACTGGAGTCTGTACGAGAAGAGATGCTGGTGCTGAGGCACTGCAGAGCCCTCACAGCAGGAGTTCTGCAGAAGACAAATCCACACAGGAGCTGTGTGGGACGCCACCAAGGAAACAGAGGTCTAACAAGAAGGGTGTCCATCCCCTGCAAGTGAGGGGGCATTGCCACTACAGAAAAGCCGAGAGAAATCAGGCCTCCTTGGGCACTGCTTTCCAAACCTCCCAGGCAGCAAAGGAATAGCAGAAACCAAGTCACTATCCACAGGTGGCACGCTGAACATCAAGCCAGTGGATAGCCGCTGGGTACCGTGCGGGAAGCAGTGGCGGGTTTCGCATTATCAAGCCTTCCCCTGCAATCAGCTATTGAGCCTCAACCGCAATGTCAGCCTTGCTTTTCCAGAAACACTGGAGAGGCGCACTGAGGGGGTCATCCTTGGCACCATGAGCGATTTTGCTTCTTGTTCAGCTTTGCTGAACAAAACTTTACTTTATCATGGTTTTTTTTTTTTTTTCAGCCAAGAGACCACAAGAATTCAACATTAATACTAAAATACTGCTACATCAGGATGACAGATCAGCAACCTAGCTCTTTTCCTGTGACTGTACAACACCTGTAAGTGTTCCCCAAAACCACTGATAAGCATGCTGATTTTGGCTGGGATAGAGCTAATTTTCCTCATAGCTTGTGTGGGGCTATGTTTTGGATTTGTGCTGGAAACAGTGCTGATAACACAGGGATGTTTTCGTTATTGCAAAGCAGTGCTTGCACAGAGTCAAGGCCTTTTCTATCTCTCGCCCCACCCCAGCAGCCGGCAGGCCGGGGGTGCACAGGGAGTTGGGAGGGGACCCCAGCTGACCTAAGGGATGTTCCGTACCACAGGACGTCAGGCTCAGCAGCTAAAGCTGGGGGAAGAAGGAAAGGGGAGGACGTTCGGAGCGATGGCGCTAGTCTTCCCAAGTAACCGTTACGCGTGATGGAGCCCCGCTTTCCTGGAGATGGCTGAACACCTGCCTGCCAATGGGAGACAGTGAATTAATTCCTTGTTTTGCTTTGCTTGCGTGCGTGGCTTTTGCCTTACCTACTAAACTGTCTTGATCTTAACCTGTGATTTTTCTCACTTGTACCATCTGAATCTCTCCCCAGTCCCACCGGGAGGGAGCGAGCGGCTGTGTGGGGCTTAGTTGCCAGCTGGGTTTAAACCACCAGACTAAGTCTGCCACCTTCTACAACCTCTCAAGTCTATCCACAGAGGTGCATTCTGCACTGGCCTCCCTTCACAGAGTTATCATCTCCAAGGCACCAAACCCATGCAACCCTTACAAAGCTGCTTCATCCGCTCATCTCTGGGCTAAGAGGCACTACCCTCCCTGTTCAGGTCATTGTATTTACATCACAGCTACCTCACTCCTATCTCAAGGCCAGTACAGTCACATCCACACACAAAAAACCACTTCTCATCCAGGCGGTGGGGAACTGCTCACAGGAACAGGGCACGTAAGACTGACACACGCCTGAGGTACCTGTGCGGCTCGGCTGGTAAATCACCTGGCAGGGCCGTGACTCAGCTGGCAAACACGCCACAAGCACTCTTCCTGCCCACCAGTCTCTGTCAGCAGACAGAACTAAACTACTGACTGTGCGAGAATCACCAGACTACGTCACAAATTTGGGTTTTCAACCACCACGTCCTCTAGAAGGCTTGACTGGAGTTTGCATTTCGGTTGAAAATTTTTCAGCAACTTGAAGTTATGCCAAGCAGTAAGGAAACAAGACCACAACAACGTTTAATGTCTGCATGTCCAAAGCACATAGTATCTTTAAACCAAAGATGGACAGCCCCCCAGTCAATCAGGTGATAAACTACCTCAGACAGTCCAACCTCCTGCCCGGAGCATAGCAAACACCAAGTCCAGATCAAAGCTCAGGGCTTTGACCAGTCAGGCCTTAAAACCCTTCAAGGGTGCAGACTGCACATCTCTGCGGTGCCGTGCCCCAGTACTCAGCTGGCTTTGTGATGACAAGGCTTCCCTATCTCCTGCTGCCACCACCCAGCACGGTGCTACTCTCCCAACCCCGCTCAGGCACACCAACAGCCCCTCGTCCAGTCCCAACTCCACACCTTCCCACCTCTCCTGCCTGCAGAGGACAAGCCCTCTCTCCTTCCTCCCCGTCCCATTCCTGGAGACCCCATATCGGTGCAGCACAGCACTCCCTCCACCTCTCAGGTGCCTACACACTATCCTGGACCTCCTGCAGTTGCTGTACCACGAGGACCTGCTCCTCAATTTTAAGGTGAGCATCCCTCTGAGCTGTTTAATTCCTCCCAGGGCCTCTCTACCAGCCATCACCCCACTCTTCATACTTGGCACCCAGAGCCTCACCCCGCAGGGCTTCTGCCCTCCCTAGCTATCAGGGTAGTGCCCACTCAGACCAGAAAGGAGAGGAGGACCTCTTCTGCAGCAGCTGGGCAGCACAGGCTGCCAACCTGCTCTGTGCTGCAGCCCCCATCCACCCCTCATGGCAGCACCGCATCCCACCATCCCTTCTCCCAGGTGCCCCGACTCTTACCTGCAGGCAGCTCTCCACAAAACACCCACAAAAGGCCTGGCATCTTCTCATCTGCCTCTCCTGATGCTGTGCAGGCCATCCCCTCCTCCTCCACCTCTTTCCTCTGCAGGGCTCCCTCAGGCCAGAGCACAGTCACCCCTCAGCCCGCACTGTGCCCTCCATGGAATGGCCAGCAGTCTGCTGGCCACGAAGCCCCACTACACAGCCTTGTTCCTCCAGAAGCAGTATTTCTACTCCCCACTGCTCAGCAAACCTCCAGACCATCTTAGCGCTGAGCTCTGAGAACACAACGCCCCCTACTAAACAGCAGCACAGCCCCAGGTGATACCAAGTCAAAGAGAGAAGGTTGCTAAGGCTCAGCCTTTATAATCACAGACCCTCAATCACGGAATGCCTAATAGCTGCTATCGGCTGCAGGTGGCCCCAGAACCCACCCAGAGCAGCCACCGTGGTCTACGGAAAGCAGAACCCGCACAGAAAGATGAACGACCAGTTCCCGCAAAAAGCTGCTGCGGGACAAAGGAAGGAGAAAAACTTAAAATAATGCCAAAACCGCAAGGCGCTTCCTCAAAGTGTTCTGTAAGAAAAAAGCTGCTAAAAGCAGTCCCCACCCCAAAAGCCACTCCAAAATGTATAGAAGCCCCTACATAAATAAATAAGATAAATATATGCTACACTGGCAAACTCCAAAATTGGAGAAATCCTCAAAGTATGAATGGAAAAAAGGAGAAAGAAAAAATTCCAAATAACCTGAGAAAAAACATGGAAAGAAATGACGCTGCTCTCCAAGAAAAACAGGGCAGCCATGAAAAGTTGTTGAAAAAAGCACCAGCAACACCGCCACCAAAGCAATCTCCCCTGGTGAAAAAGCAGAGTGGAAAATCCACTGCAGCCCTCCTAAACTATCAGCCTCTCCAAGCGTTAGTTTCCACGAAGCTCCCACGCCACTGCTGACCTGTCCCGCCAGCTAACACCTCCCCTGTCCGCAGGCACTGCACCCTACAAGGGGTAAGGAACGCTGAGGAACAGACCCAAAGCCCAGTGGGCTTTTGCTCAGACCGTAAATGAGTTATGTCTGGTCAGAGCACAGGCAAGGTGCTTCAGCATGCCATATTCCCACGCTGCGAGCGTGACGGGCTGCGAGCGTGACGTGTCCCTGGCTACGAGTCAGGCGAAAGCTTGACCACACCTTTAGGGAGCCGCGCAGGACCTCAGCGGTGTGTACAGCTCGTAGGGGCATGGATTTCACGTTCGACCGTGACAACGATGCCGACGGCGAACGGGAGCTGTGTGTGGTCTGCACGGTGCCCGGCGGTGCCCGAACCCCCGCTGCGAACCAGGCTCAGCGGTTTGAGGTGCTGTCTGCTGCTGCTGCTGAGCACAAAGCTCTTCGTGACCGTCACTCGACCACGACTGCAAGCCGGAAGAACGTTGCACAGATGACTTCATGAAACAAAATTAGGAGTCATACATAAGAAAGGACATTGCCACAGCTCTGGCGTAATTAGGACCCATCATCATCAAATGCAGGAAATTGGCACATCTGCTTTTCAGGCCGTTGATCCAACAGTGGCTCGAGCACCCTGTCAGGGGGAGTCCTGCTGCAGCTTGTCGGCCCTGCAAAGCTGTCTTTGCATAAATATTTACATAATTTCCCCCAAACAGCAGTATAAGCAGTAATTTTATCATTTATCCTCCTAATTGTTCTCTCTCTCCTAAGCCTAGGAAGACCAAACTGAGTTCACAGCATAACGTTCTCGTTCTCCTTTCCAGGCCCAGAGAGGTCAGGTAGGTAGATGCACATCACTCGCTTTTAAATCAGTATAACCCCAAACAGAACACACGTTTCTGTTTGGATGCACCCTAGAAAGGGTTTGATCCTTTTCCCCTAGTATCAGTGATAAAATTGTCACAAACTGGGTGGCTGTAGGACCATGCTGTGTTTCATACATGCTTATGTTTTGTTTTTTTTCACATAATATTCAGAAATGTGTTGTCCTTTTTGTGGGATGCAGGGTTCTTCAGGGAGAGTTCCCGCCTACTTCATTCCCGTCTCTCTAGTTGGGCCGTTGTTTCCTGAGAAGACCAAAAAGGGTCACTACAACTCTAGAGTTGCGCTAAAATCCCAGCCCAAGTTATCCCTCAGTACTGCTCTGAGCCGGCAGCAGCTCCCCGGGCAGAGCGGAAGTTCACTGCTTTCTGTCGTCCTTTTTTTGCTCTCCCGGGCCAAGATGGATTTATTTTTATTCTGTGGTGGTTTGCACCGGGATAGCTCATCTTTCCTGCTTTGTTTCCATTCCCTCTCCTCATCTGAGTATAGTGGAAACAAACAGCTCTGAAAAAGTGGAAACAAACAGCTCTGTGCCCCGTGCAGGGATTCAGCCAGCAGATAATCAAGCAAAAAAATAACGGAGGCTTCTCCACCTTTGCCGAGACCAGGAATGAGTCCCAGTTATCCTCCCTGGCTCGTCCGGGCGACTAATGGTCCAGCGTGCACACGCTAGTGACAGCACTCTGTGTTCTCACATTTACAGCTTCTCTCCTCCAACGCACTGCTAATATTTACGTCTATTACATTCTGGAGTAGAGTGGGGTTTATTTTTCCTCTGTGTGTGTGTGTATTTTCAGCAGGCATTGCAAGCTGTTTAATGATGTTGGAAAGGAATGTTTATTCAGGAATTCTGAGCTTGCATAACTCCCAGATTTGCCTAGACAGATACTTTCCATCTGGATGATACATGCAACACCACACTAACATGAGAGTTCCTGTGTTACTTAACGCTATCCTTCTTATTTATTCATTTATACATGAGTTTGCAGAACAAGCACGGGCCACGAGGGCAGATCTGCAAAGGGGAAAAAGGATTTGTACAGCTAATCCTGCGGGAGGCAGCCCCCCAATGCCTACTGCATATTCTATAGCTGCTGGAGTCACTCTGGTTGCTCTTTCCTTTTGCAAAGCGTGAGGCTTCCACGCCTTGTTTATGTCCTGTGACATAAACAGAGAGAGAAGAGGGAGAAGAACGATATTTTCCTGTGAGCTGCCTGGAGTCAAATTCTGTTTTAAGCTGAAATGGCTCAAGGGTTCGCATCAGCATCACCCCCAGCCTTCGGCTCATGCAGAATCTCCACGGGCACTGGAGGGAGCAGCACGAGGGTCCCATTTCAGGAACATCTTGCAGCATTTCTCTGCTCCTCTGCTTCGCGAGTCTGTTTTTCTGATGGTTTGTGTACAAACAGTCGTCAGGGCAGCCACGCTTCCCTGCACTGCCCTTCCCGTGCTGGTGTGTGCACAGTGAGAAACACGCGTCCCTCGGGGCTGGGCACTGCAGGTCAAGCTTTACTCAGTGCAGTAGTGGAGGAAGGGAAGGAGGCAAGCATCGCCTAAGGAGTTCTGAGAAGTGGGAAAGGAGGCCCCCGGGCCCTTCTGCGAAGGAGGCCACGCACGTCTAAATAGCCACGAGCTACTGCGGGTTACTTCCGTGCCTATCTCCCTCTCATCCAACCACTCCAGCAAAACAGGCGTGATTTATCTGCTACCGCAGCAGAAACCACAGGCTCACAGAAGAATTCACACACTTGGAAACAAGAGCACACCCCGGCTACCACAGACCCCACTGGCAGGGGTAGCTCGTTCCAAACACAGTCACATGCGCTTGAAGTAAAATTTCCAACAGCTGGATAACACGACACGTACTCCCAGCCAGGGCAAGCGCTGCTGGGGCTCAGGGCTGACTCGCGCAGCCCCGCCGGCTGGAGCGCAGCTTGTTTTGGAAACCCTCAGAAAGCCTGCTCTGCCACGCTGCACGCCCCTGCAGAGAGAGGGAGAGGTGGGCCCTGCGCAGCGTTGCTGGGACATAATGGATGATCAGCCTCTGCTTTTGTTGGGTCTCTGGCAAACCACGGGCTGCTCGGTCCTTAATCTTGCCTGTTTTGTGCATCCTCGGGGACTGTAAAATACCGCCTGCTTACCCTTTAGCCTTGCTAGCTCAAAGACATTACGAACCTCACGAGCCAGATCTTCAGCTGACATAAATCACTGTTGGTCCACGGAGTTTTGTGAAATTTCCAACTTGCAGCACACTGAGGCTTGGCTTTGCATTCGGATCGGCACGGAGAAGGCATTCTGACAGGGATGTGTCAGGTCAGAGCACTGTGCCCGTAGGAAACCGTCCAAAGACGGCAGGAAATGGGATGAAATGAGAGGTCTCTGGCAGGTCTCCTTTGACAACGACTTTCCCAGCTCCTCTTGCAGAGGGAAGAGCTTAAGATCCGTTTGGGAGCAGGCGATGTCTGATTCACCTACACGGCCTGTGAGAGGCACATGATCCTTGTTAGGTCATGGTCTTGGTTAAAAAAGAAATCTGTCGTGTTTGTGCAGAGGAAACTTTCAATCACTGGTAGGCAAAGATGTGCAGATGTGGTATATGTTGGGACTGAATTCTAACTGCATGTTAGTTTGTGTATTTATTGCACATACTTCATTTTGCCAAGCTCTTTTCAGCCCTCCCATTCGAACTTTGTGACGCAGCCACTTCATCTGTTTTATTTGCACTGAGAGTAAAATGAAACAATATACGAAGGAAAAAAAAAATGTTGTAACACCGGTACGTATTCAACATTGAATGTGTTCGGGGCTTAATCTGTGACATGTGACTGCACACGGGGAACGCTGACAGCAATCTGCAATCGTCAAGCCATTCTTTCTGGAAGAAATAGTACTTGTTTAAAGACTGAGGCTGTTCAAAAGTCTGCAGCAGGGAAAACAGAAATAATTCGTTTGATATCACAGCAGTGGGACTGTGTTGTGGCCCAATTTAACAAGAAAATACTTTAAAATTCTGCGTGGAGTCCTGCCATTCCAACGAGCCATTCAGCATGGGAAACCTGTCTGTTAGAAGCGACAGGGAGAAGATGGATGTTAAAGATATTAACTTTGCCAGCTTACCGCTGGCGTGACTGATGCGCGATTCTTCCTGTATTTTATCATGCATGAACAAGAAAGATGTTGACTGAGAGACGGAGGCTCGATGAGGATAACAAATATCAGCTCCCCTATACGGTGTGTGTTTCTCACCTATCAATGACGCTGAGGCTGTCTGGACTCTCCTGTGCAGTATGCCAGCCTTCACATCTGCAGTAAAACAGAGATCCTGTTATGGAAGCTTGCAGTAAGCCGTGCTGTTCCAATAGCCACATCTCTTCAGGTCTTGCCACAGAGAAACACAAACAATGTGTTTCTCCTTTAAACTTTTCTTCATTAACCCCTCTCGAATCAAAGACTCACGTGTATTCCTGGGCATCAGGCCTGCTACCCTGCTCAGGGGCTGCGCCCTGCAATGCCTACACCACAGCAGTTCTCACAGGGAGGTTTCTGAAGCACCCACACATACCTCTGTGTAACCCCAGCAGGTTGCCTAGCAGCGTGAGGAACTCTCATCAAATTAAAGACAGACAGTGGAGCAGTGACTGTTGAAAGAGAAATGTAAATAAGATGGTCAACATAAGAAACGAGATCGTTACCGGGGGCGGGGGAGGAAGAGCATCTTGGGAACAAATGGTAGGGTTCCAGGTAATATCCTCTATACAGCCCCATAAAACATTAATTTAATAAAAGCCACAAGGCCATGACAGCTTACTGCCAGTCACAAACTCCTACTGACTCATGAATAATTCATTTGGCAGGTGACGGGGGAAATGGGGAATTTCTAGGGGATTTCTATCTTGGTAAATTGCTCACTCTCTGACCAGTTCCATTGCAAGCCAGAACTGTCATATCCTGAAAGAAACATGTTTTCGTTTTTTTTTTTTTCATAAGGCACGGGACACCTCTGAACTGTGTTTTATCTCTCCACAGTTGGACAGCCTTATTGACTCATTGCTCCTGTGATTGATGTTATGATGGGAGACAGGCTTTCGACAGCTCTAGCACATTACTTGGCTAGTAAAACGTAACTTAACACGTTACGAGAGAGAATCCTGAGTCTGGTCCTAATTTGAAGTCTCCAGAGGTCTCTGGTGCACGAGAGTCCTGTGTCTTGAGCTTCCGTGCATGGTAGCGGTGAATGCAGCCCACTGAAAATTAAAGCTGCTCAAAGGAGATGTTATTCAAACAAAGTACTGGGCACACAAATGGTGGGAAAAAAAAAGAATAACCGATTTTATTTCAAGTCCTCCTAATTGCTTGTCACATAGCGCTCATGGAGAAAACTCCAGAAAAGAAACAAAGAAATAGAAGCTAGACATTTATTTTTAACTTACGAGATACATTTGGTTTACGCAGCTTGTAACATGACTGTAGTTTTTCTTCACAGACAATTCACGCATCTTTTTAGCCTTCAGATAGTATTTCAAGATTATTAAGCTTGTTTGAATTTCCGGTGAAAATCTGAAACCACAGATGGAAAAATCGTAAAGATAATATTCTTGCAGCACAGTGATGCTTTCTGCAGTGCCTCATGTTCACTGTGAGGGATCCAGCCTCTGCCTCAAACCAAATGTCTGCTCTATATTTAGTTTTGCAAAGCGGTTGCAAACCAGCCCGTTTTGGTGGTTACCACACGCACGGCCCCACAGCAACAGTTTGTATCTCGGGCAGCCGGACGCAGAGAACACGGCTAGCGTGGACAGCTGCAGCGTGGGTCGCGACGGCTTTTATCTGGCTGCTGATTTAGAAAAACGTTAGGGTTCAGTGCCCCTAGCAGAGAACCCTAAGGTTTATGAAAAAATAATAATAAAAAAGGATCCGGGAGGTTCCTGATTCCCGCTCCTCGGAGGGGCAGCGGACACACGCTGCCTCAGCGGAGAGGTGGAGTGCTAGGCCCAGCCAGGCCGCGGTTCCGAGGCCTGTGAAGGGAAGAAAAGCCGGGGGAGCCACGCGTTTCGCTTTAATTCCGCGTTTTCAGGGTCAGCGCGGAACGCCGTACTGCTAGCGCGCCGCAGTCAGCTCTCGTGGGCTGGAAAGCCTCGCACAAGCCTCGCTGAGCCCAGGCAGGGCAGGGCACGTCCCCGCTGCCCCGCAGACGGTTCCGCGGGTGGGCCCCACGGCGGCACCCCGGAAACCGCCACCCCTCCCCGCCCGCGCCCGAGCCGCGGCCCCGCGGGACCGGCGGGCACAGAGCCGCACGGAAAGCGGCCGCAGCGGCGAGCCCCCCCCGCCGGGGACGCGAACCCGTGGCCACCGGCCTGCCGAGGGGGTGGGGCGCCACTCGGGGCCGCCGCTGCCGAAGCGGCGGGCGGCGGCCGAAGCCGGACGGCGAGGGAGGCGGGCCGCGCCACACAGGCGCGGAGGGGCGCGCCCGGCCCCCGCCTCAGGCAGCGCTGACGGGCGGGGAGGGCCGGGCCGGGCCGGGCCAGCCGCGGCGGCGGGCGAGGGGCGGCCACTTCAGCACTGCCCGCGCCCGCTGAGCGGCAGGACGGCAGCGCCGGGACCCCGCGTCGTCTTCGCCGCCGCCTCCCGCCGCCCCGAGGCCCCATGGCCGGGCTGGAGCCCCGCGGGCGCATCGCCCCGCGCGGCCCGGCGCTGCTGCTGCTGCCGCTTCTGCTGCTGCCGCCCGTCGCCGCCGCCCCAGCGCCGGACGAGCCGTCCTGCCACGGCGCCTTCGACATGTACTTCGTGCTGGACAAGTACGGCAGCGCGGGGGCACGGGGACGGCGGGCTCCGCGCCTGGCTTTTGTTCCCGCCGCGCGCGTCCCTCGGAGCCGCCGCGAGGCTGGGGGGCGCGGCGCGCGCCGGGGCTAACGGCCGTTAGGGGCCAACGGCCGCCGCGGCGCGCGGGGAGCGGGGTGGGGGGCGGGGGTCGGCGTAACGTCC
>WHYT01015610.1:151961-302694 GCA_009806455.1 Tetrax tetrax | reverse complement strand
CGCTCCCGCTCGCGTCCGTGGAGATTGCGAAGCTCGCGGGAGGGGGGATCTCGGCCAGGCCAGGTACGTGTTCCGATCGAAAGCGGACGTGTGCGGGGCAGCCCGCGCGGCCGGCAGCATCTGCCGCCCCTCCCCCCCGCAGCTGCCGGCGGCGGGGCTCTGCCGAAGTTGGCGCATAACGGATCGGCCGGCCTGGCGGCGGCCGCAACGGCCCCGCTGCCGTGCGGGGCGACCGGTCCCCCGCCGCTCGCGGCCCCGCGCCGCTCGGGACGGCCGGACGGGCGTGACCCGCGAGCGCCCCCGCAGCCGGGGCCGGTGGTCACCCCAAATCGTTACGCAGTCCCGTACTGTCCGCTTTCTCACCCGCCCTCGCCCGCTCCCCGAGGTAAGGCCTGCTAACGCACTCTTGTTTTCCTTTCAGATCTGGCAGCGTAGCACAGAACTGGCATGAAATATTTGATTTTGTAAGTCAGCTGACAGAAAGATTTGTGAGGTGCGTTTTGCTCTTTGGGACATCTGTTAATACTGGGATACGTTAAAAAAAAACCCCTGCTTCTTTAAGCTCAGTAGATCTGTTTCACAAACGCGTTGAAGAGTTTGGCTTTTACTGCTGCAATGGCTGCAAAATATTGGGAGCTTTTTCTCCCTTTTCTCATGTATGGGGCTCGATAAAAAGGTGGGACTATGCATCTTTCAGTATTTAACTCTAAAATTACTGTCAGATGTGATGTGATGCTTTCTCTAAACTTTTTTTTCCATAAGCCACATGCCTGATTGCTGATGGGGTACTTCTTGTATGTTGCTTTAGGCAATCTGACTGTGTATATGTAAAGATATAGCTCAGGTCCAGAGGAAGGGAAGGTCTGTCCAGCTGAAACATACCCAAGTGTACGCCCTGTTAACAGTGTATGTGTTGTACATGTTTGTAATCAACTTTGTAACTGGCTAGCAGCATTGTCTGGCAAGTACTTCTACCACAGAAACAGCATTTGTAAGTACTGGCTAACCTTGTAGAAATGGCTGACGATTACTGTGATGCAGCATTTTGCTTTAAAAAAAAAACAAACCAAACCAAACCCAAAACCTAAATCAGAATACAACAGAGGGAAGCCCCGCAAAGACACAGGTAAGGATCTCAGAGTAGTTTTTGGTAAGGAAAATTAAGTGCAGTGGGCAATTGTAATCTTGGCTTGTTAATAAAGGGATACAAGTAGGCTTGCATAATTAGATATTGCTTACATGAATCTTGTAAAAAGCAGATCTTCTGTAAGCAAAGTGGGTGATACAAACTTTGGAAAGTTATTTTGTAAGCTGTGGAAAAACAAACAAGAGCTCAAGGATGCCAAAGCAGCACTTCTTTTCCGTGAGTGGTAAAAGATGACATTTGCCCCCACTGAAAGGCTGGTGCTTGCTCAGTGTAAATCCTCAGTTCATCATCTGTTACAGCCAAATGACGCTCCTTTTTGCAGCCGTTGGTGGTGGTGGTGGTCTGGCTGCATTATCTGAAATAAAGCTATTGAGTTGGCAAGTTACTCTGCCGACCTTTTGCATCAGAGGAGGATCAACTAGGGCACAGAGCCAGACAGTCCAACCTCTGAGCATCTCGCTCGGTGTGCGGGTGCTGAGCGCTCAGCCTGTGTGGCACAGACCCTTCACAGCAGGACGGTTGTTGGGCTCCTCTGGGAGCCCGAACAGTACAGCTCCCCAGGTGCTTCCCTCATGGGGCTGCAGTGCCTCTGGAGGCTGATGAGGCTTTGTCCTGCCCTTCAGGCCTGAGGATGCCTTCAGAATAGGGCACGGAGTCATTCGACCTTGCCCTTTCTTAAACCCAAGAGTAGTGTGGGAAGAAGGCCAAGAACCAAGTGGCAGCAGTTTCCTTCAGTCCTCACTGAACTAATTCGTGGCGTGCATCTGCTCTCCTTTGATCTGTCTGTAACGTGCGCATTTGCAGTAGCTGCACTGCTTGCTGATGATCTTGGTTCTGAAAGGCCTGTGCCTGGCAGGGCTGTCAGGTCTAACGCATGTGTTTGTAGGGTCCTCCGCCACTGTCACAGTGTCGGAATGCTCAGAGAGAGGAACAGAAGTGGGATTGCTTGTGAGGAGAATGGTTTTGTGGTTGTCCCGAAGACAAGTTAACTAAATCGTAACTGTGAGGTTATTACGCACGGAGAGTTGCATCTCAAATAGGGAAGTCTCACGTTCCTTGGACTAGATGGTGACGTAACTACCAGGACTGCAAGTACTTGCTTTTTGTTGGGAAATGCTCGCGGCAACTAAGACGACTGATAATCTCACGTCTTAGATTATAATTTAGTTTAGAGCATCTCAGATTTTTGTGTTCAAAGCCTTACTGGATAGACTGCAAGACTGGATGTTAAATCCAAGATCTGTGCAGTTCTGTACAGAGACTTGCCCAGTACTTACATGGCCATGATAACAATAATTTTAATTTGTGCATCATTAACATAACTAAACTGAAGATGTACAGTCATTCATCTTTACAAGCGTTCATGTCTTTACTAACATCAACCCGATTGATTAATGCTGATACACATCTAAAGTGAATTATTAAAATACTGAATATATTGAAATTGTCACAAATAAAAATAAAAAGCAGGTAGAAGAGATGTTGTTACATCTTACCTTAGGAAAATTAATGTCTTGGGCTTCCAGAGCATCTGTTGTTACGCATTTGCCATTCAAAGTTGGTTACAATTCCTCGTAGTCTTGTTGGAACAGACAGGTAGGCTTCTTCAAAAAAAGACTAAATCCCTTAATAGAAATCAAATCATACAGTATTGCTTTTCATAGTCATGTTTCCCAGATACCTTTGTGGAAGTTGACCTTAAGTGTCACTGAAACCAAAACATACTCGTTCTGAAAGGGTTGGTCACGCCACTGTCTTGGGGATGAATGAATCTGAAGGCACCCTTTGTTTGACTTTGCTGATTTTATGACCAATCAGTACACTTTGAAATTTACATGGTGTCAGGATCAACCTTTAAAAAGGGGAAACTAACTTTTGAATGTGTCCGTGTTTAGTACGCCAGAGCAGGTGCCTTGAGTCTGTGGCCCTGACTTACATTTACACCAGTGACCATGAAAATGTAAAAGGATGTGTTACCTTCTGTATGCTGGTAGATCATCACCTGTAAAGTTCACTTTCAGTTGGGTTGTGCGAGATCTTAACTATTAAGCTTAGCACGTTTTGATCTGGAGTCTAGACAGGCAAGAAGGAATAATAATTCTGCTTACTTCATTCTCAAAGCATCTGGGTAAGGACTAGATGGGCAGAAATCCTTTAATTGCTCTCTCATTCTGCGTTTGTAATACAAAAGTATGTTCTTTGGAAGTTGGAGGATTATGATGATACTAATGAAGCATAGATAAGTGAATGAAATGCTGTGCATCTGTACATTTCTCTTCATTTGTCTAAAATGTTTTTTTTTTTTTTTTTTTTTTTTTTCCTCTTTCCCTTTTTTAAAAGCCCCAAGATGAGATTATCGTTTATTGTGTTTTCCACCCAGGGACACGTCATTATGCCATTAACTGGAGACAGGTTAGTGCACCGCTTTATTAATTCTCCCTCTCCCTCCTCCCCCGTAAGGGCTCTATTAAATCAGAGAAACAGTAACAGATACTGAACAATACCTGATACCTTCAAGTGCTGGTCAGTCATGAAGCCTCTGTGCAGAGCTGGATATAATTTTGTGAACATATCAATGGATAGCCTAGTAAAAAAGGAAGGAGAAGAGCGATGGGAAATAAATTCTTGATTTGAACTCTGCCAGTGCTTTGCAGAACAACTACAAGTAATGTTTTCATCTCTGCGTGACTCCGTACAGTGGGAGAAATGATTCTTGCTTTTACTTTTGTAAAGCGACGTCTATAAGTCTTCCATAGTTTTTCATGCCTAGGTAAAGCATACAATGGTAAAATAATCTTTCTTATCATCTCTTACGAGGTAGGTATTTCATTTTATATTTTCACATCACGACTTCAAAATCTATTTTAGACAGTGGAGTTGGTGCCCCCTGAAAAGTGAGGGATATTTCTGGCACTGTGGTGACGCGTGGGTATGCCTGAACCCTTCCTTTCAGTTGCTCAGTTCAAAGGCAGCGGTATGCGAGGCTGTGCACTCTGTTTTCTAATCCTTGAGTATCCTTTCAGCCTTGTCGAAAACAACACGACCTCCTATCTCTGTCCCTGGTGCCCGGAAGCTAACCACACTGCAAAACTTTTTGGATTTTGAACACGTGCATAAACCATTTAGGAATCGTTTTAACGAACTGTGGCAGGGTGGAAGTGAGGTAGTCCTTCCTTTCTGCTCCCTTCAGTAGAGTTACTAGAAAATGTGGTCTGCCATGGTCAGCTAGTTTACTGTGTGGAGTTTTGTATGTGTGTGTTTGATTTTTCTTTTTAATAATGCATAATAGCAAGTACAAGACTTACTGAAGAGACTTGTCACTGGCGACAGACAAATGTGTCACGCTGCAGACGTGTATGCTGACATCCTAGAAGTAAAATGTCTGAAGACCCAATTCTCTGCCCCTCCTGTTTTAACATTTAAAAAAAGTGGTCTGTCTTGAGAACGGCCAAGTTTTCATTTTCCTCCACCCGGATTTGGATACCGGATCTGCTCTCTGTGGGGACAGACTAGGGTTATAAGCCATTTTTCCAGATGGCTTGAGAGAGGTCAGGAAAGGACACCTAAGCCTGTTCTGAGGACTGTTGAAGTCAATGCGATCCTTTCTCTTGATTTCAATAGGCCCTTAATCCCCCTCAGTGGCTTATTCCTTATCAAGCACGGAAAGTCATACTGATAGTGTACAGACCACTTGGGATGCTTGGGCAGAAGTCTGGAACCCCGCCACAGAAACACAAGCGCCTTTTTCATTGCGTGTCTGTGGCGCGCTTTAAGCCGTGTAGAGAACCATGTTTTTCTCGGAAGCCTCGTCTAAATGGTTGGCAAAACCTTATTGAGTTCCAGCGAGTTCCTCTGTGGGGCTTTTCTTGAATGCAAGATTTGCCGATGCTTTTGTGAATGTAGCAGGGGAAGGGAAATTACTACCCTTATTGTTCAGGAGGAATAAGGCAAATGAAGAAGGAGATGTTCTTAACTGTGGCCATATGTACATAGGTAAGAACGGATAGATACAGTTGGAGCAGCTGTCCTTTTCAATATTAAACAAGTCAGAGGAACATGTAACTCCCATTGTTTCAAACACAAGATGAGGATGCGAAGTACAGGGCGGTTCTGGGGATGGGGGTGTACGTGTGGGTGATTATGGGGTATTGGGGCCTTGTTTTTATTATGTGCATTTTGGACTTGGGATGGTTTTCCCCTTGCTTACTTGCTAAATTGCAAACGTCAGGAAACCACAATTCATTCCCAGCAGTTAGTTCAAAGTAGGGAAGTATTTTTTTGATTTGAAAGCCTTAGGCTTCTAATTGTTTGCACAAAGTTCTTGCTGGTTTTTACCGCATAATAAAGCTGTGGATATAAAGAAACCCACGCTATACTGCCGAAGCCCCGAGATTACCAAATATTTTGTGACTCTGAGCAGTGCTATGCGAGTAATTCTGGAAACAGAAGTCACTGTTAACCACAGTACACACAATGCTACAATAAATACATAGAATAAAACTAACACCCAGATGGAAAAGACTTCTCACAATGGTTATATCCCATTTTAGAGATACGTGTTTTCTCTGTGAAGTTTAGCTGGAAACTGTACGCTAAGTGGTGAACAAAGACTTGTGCATTCACATTTGGGGCTCAGTTTTGCTACTAGTTTTGAAAAGCAAGTTGTTTGGAAAAGCGGATACACTTACAAGTATCAACCAGATGGCACAATGTCGTCCGTGTTCCCTTTTGTCCAAGTGTGCACTGGCCAGCAGAACTGCAGGGGTCTGTAAATCTGCTTCTGCAGCATCTGACCGGCGTCCGTGGCCAGGACGAGCCCTGCTGACTCTGCTTAGGTGAAACTCCTGCTGGAGGTGAAGAAAGGTTGTGTTAATGAAGAGCAGGAAGTAGGGCACTTGAGTACCTGCTGTACCTTACTGTGCTTGTCCAGTCTGGTGGAGCACCAACTGCTCCTTTATTGCACAGAGACATGTAACCTAGCAAGACATTCATGCATTTTGAGTCTCAGTCATGTAACCTAACGCTTTGGTTCAAGAAGCTTGCCAAAATAGTCATCTGCACAGAGCATGTTCCGCTGCGAGTAAAAAGTACAGCAAAGTCAGCCCCTTAAGCACTGTGTAAGAAGTACAGCAAAGTCAGCCCTTTCCTTCTCAGCAGCAAAACCGAAGTACCTGTTTTGTTTGCCTTCATTTGGTAGAGGTTAAGTACTTGGCCTCACAGGCACATGGCCTCATTCCTGACGATAAATATATGCTCACCGGGAACCACAATTTCCCTGCCAGCGCTCATGCTCTCAACACGCTGTAAAACTATTCCGGTTCTTAAACAGCTAGAATGCAACATGGAATAGAAATCTAAGATGCTGTCCCCCGTGCAGAAGGGCTAAGAATACCACTGCTTAAAACTGTCGTAGGGATTAATGGAGACTCTGTTTCATACAAGGCTAGCCCCTTGCCCAGCTGAATCAGCACAGCCTGGGGCTTACCTGACAATTTCGGCTCATTCTAACTTCCGCGGCACTAAAGTACGAGCACAAACTTTTCTCCCTAAAAAAAGACAGGGATTTGAATGGTTTTTGAGATTCAATCCTCAAGCATGCTTTTTTTCCTAGCAAGTATAAGCCTTTCTTTGCACATACTGAAGATGCATTTATTTCCTTTAAGGCAAATGATTTTTCCTTTCTGTTAAGCGATCTGACTCTCAAAGACAGTATGGCGTCTCTGAGAAACTAAGGTGGCTTGTGCTTCTTCACTGCTCTGTAGCTTTATCGTTGGTCCTCTCAATCACGGGTATGATCTACATCCTGCTGCAGTTGAAGGAAGTATTACCTGCCTTCCAGTGCCAGCGAGTGCTGGCAGCACACCTCGCAGCAGAGCTGGCACAGCCTGCCTCACAGCCAGGCAGCCCTCTGCAGCTGCAGCACCTAGTGCTGGTGCGGGGTCTTGCTCTGCGGGGTGCAGCACAGCAGAGCTCCCCAGAGAGGTCTGAGCAGAGGCCACTGCTGAAGCTGCCACCAGAACCTCTCCTGACCCCGGCTGGGCTGGGATTACGCGTGCAGCGCCTGTTCGCAGGCTATCTAAAGAGAGCCCGCAGAGCAAAGTCAGGGAGAGCTTGTAGCCGTGGCTGCGTTCGGCTGCTGCTGGAAGAACTACCCCGAGTAGTGACGAAGCTTAAAAGAGAGAGTAGACAGCGTAGCTATTAAAAATTAGATGTGCCTTTTCTAAAAAACAGAGATGTGATGCAGTGCATATGCTAAAAGGGGAAGAGATATTATATTTGTACTCAGTCAGCCCAAACACAGACAGGCTGCAAGTTGGTGATTTTGTTTTGCTTTTTCCACCTCCCTCCCTTGTCTGACTTAAACATGAAGCCAGCGGCCCTTCAGCCTTCATCACTGTTACTGACCTGTATACTCCGGTGGTGTCCAGACACCCAGGCTGAGGTCACAGCTCTGTTATTCCAGTACACATGAACTTTAAAAACAAACCTGCTCTGTGGATTTTTGTGGCTACAAAAAATTATTATAGAAACTACAGAAAGGAGAGTTTTGAGAGCACTGAAGAGCAGGAAATGATGGCCTCAGAGTGCCATCATTGGTTGACTGGTTGACTAAAGGGAGCCCCGTTATCAGAAAGATTCAGGCAGACACAAGCTTCTGTGCCCACCCCCAGATTGGCTGGGTGCGAGTTTTGGCGTGACTGACCTACCCTCTCCTGCTGTCTGGTGGGGCTTATTTGCTGGGGCCCCAACTCCTGTACCCCCATAGTCCTTGTGACATCCAGACCAGGACTGGCTAGTACCTGACCAACTTGAAGCATGAGTGGCGTTGGTTCGCATCTGGCTGGGCCTATTAGTACGTCTGCCCCAAGCAAAAGAGATGGTGACTGATTAAATGCAGCTAAAAAAAACTCATGCTGCTGAAGATATTCCTGGAACCTCTAGTAGGCAGAGGCCTGGAAACACCAAAGATTACTGTGTGACCGGGTCACAAGACATTTTAGATAAATAAAACCGAACTGATTGTACAAAAGCTATTTTTGCAAAATGAAATCTGTTTCGGAAAACTGGGGCTTCACTTGCTCCTTGTTTCTTGGCAGCAGAACACTAACGCCTGTGATGTGCTGCCACTCATTCCTGGCAAGCACTAAGTATGTGGTTTATAATCTGCACTCATACATAATCAGTTTCAAGTTGTTTCTATAGATGCTGAACGTAAAATATTTGGATCAAACAGATTGTATTATCTTACATAACTTGTTCTTTTGCGTATATTCAATGCTGCATTCCTCTCTCATTCCCCCTCCCGGATTGTATGGGTTGATCTTGTGATTGGGAGCTTATTACAGCTATGGATTGTACTTTGGAACAGAGCTTCTAAACAAAGAGGGAGCCCATCACTGGAACAAACGACTAGCGGGTGGCATTCAGGCAGAGCGGTATATGCATTCTCTCTCATTTTGTTTGCCCTAAGGAAAGCTCTCACATCCTGCAATGTATTTTCCCTCCATCTCCTCACCCTTGCTGGTTTCCTTTTTGTCACCAATATTTGTTATAGAGTTCTATATATTCTGGCCCAAATTTTGCCCCTACTTAGTTTTCACTTATCCTTTCCTAGCACAACTTTCCATGGGCTTCACTGAAATGTTGCTTGCAGAAGAATTCAGAACTTCCAGACTTTATTCTTTCAGTAAAGTTTCTCCGCCTTTTTCCCCCCTCTCCTCTCATACCGATTTCACTGTAAAGAACTCCTTTTATGCTACCGACCAGCTTCTCCAGTCTCACCATCATTGTTAAGGGAGCATGTTGCAGTCAAAGGTGGATTTATTGAAAGGCCCACGTAAATCTACGTGAACCCTAAGTGTGATGTCTTGTCAAAGGTCACACAGAAAAACAGTGACATACAAAAACTTAAAAAACTATCCTTAATCATAATCCCTTTCCTTAGATACCAAAGGTAACTTGCAAATGCTGTATTTGCCTATTGATACTTTTTTTTTTTAAGGGAGATGTTAATTATTGCATTCTGTCCTACACCATTACATACCCACATGTTGACCTGGGTTCTCTAGAAACAGAACTGCTGTTTTAGGGGATTTCTTTTTTAATTGCAATATGATTGCAAGTGAAATTGGTTTAATTGAGCAAAGTAGACTTGATATAAGAGAATTTCCACTGGGCTATTTACTGCTAAGAAAAGGAAAAGCCTCAGCATTATCTGCTCCATCTGAAACATCTTACTTCATTCTAGCTCTTTGACTCACTGAGACATATTGTGTTATTTAGGCCTAAAATATCTGTTAACACAGTGCCGCTTCCGTTGTGAACACAAAATCTGCCTCCACATGGTATCTCAGCTAAATGCTTTATTTTATAGATTTTAATTGCAGATCTCGTCTTTTTAGTACTTTTTCCATCAATAAATTAACCCTTACCCCACGTTAGATTACACTAACAGTCCTCTACCTTTTTGTTTTCAGAGAGAAAATCAAGAAAGGTCTTAAGGATTTGAGGGAGGTAAAACCAGCAGGTGACACATACATACATGAAGGATTAATACAGGTAGGTTTTACTTATCTTCTTGCAGTGAAAATATCCTCTGTTCTCACCCTTTGGATAGCAACAGCAACAACCTGTAATGTAAATGGATCGATTGTATGCCTTAGTCTATTACACTCCAATCTTTTTGGTTTCCTAAGTGCTCCTGAGATTGCCCAAACACCATGCAAATCCCATACAGAAGATTAGCCATCACAGAAAATTGCCATATGGAATTTCTTTGACTTGAGCCTTCGCAGTGGAGAGCGGTTCTTTGTTGGGAATTTAACAGCTAGCGCAGCATACCAATTACATGGTAAACAGTCACACACAGTTTTGCAGGGCTGCGAGTCTAACAGTGCCTTTAGAGCGTGTGCTTGTGCGAAGTTTACTGCACAGATCCGTGTTTTCAAGACAAACTGTCTTCATTTTGGGCTACCTTAGTTATGGAGTTCCCAACTGCTTATAGTTTCCCCGAGACGTACAGTTCAAGTACACTTTGTGATTTTGCTTAAAGACTCGGGCTCTGAAGGTGAGGGATGAAGTGAGGATCTAAGTTGTCACGTTATGGGTAGAAACTCAGTTTGTTCTTTTAGGCCTATGGAGACAAGTTTCTAACAGTGATCTGTGGGCTGAAAAGCTAGGCAAACAAAGTTTGTTGCCATTTAAAAAAAATATTTAGTTTTAAGCCATTCTTTTCCTATCTTGGGACCTACTGACTGGTATTTGATATCTGGGGGGTAGCAAAGGAAACCTTACAGTGTAATCAAGTTGTTTCCAAGGATTGATCAGTTAGTGACCCCAGCGCTTTGGAAATGGGCTCGGCAGTGACTGGAAAATACTAATGAATGATTTCCTCGTTAGCAGTGAGTTAAAGGGAGGCCGAGGATTGTCAAGACAGATGGGTTTGAAAATGAGGCTGGGTGTTGTTTCAGATGCTCTATACACTTGGAAGGTGCATCTTCGTTAAAGGTTCAGATGTAATTTTACGCTGGATAAATATTTTTTTTGTTTTCAGGCCAATAACCAAATTGCAAAGCAAGGAGCCTCAAGGTTTTCTAGTATCATCATTGCATTGACAGATGGCAAGCTAGATGGTCAGATTCCCTTGTATGCAGAGAAAGAGGTGAGTGGTATGTGAAAATGCACGTTATCTTTCATTTAGTTTATATGTTGCTGTTGAATGAAAAAAATGCTCATTCCTCTGCTCTGTTCTGGGGCAGGCAAAGAAATCCAGAGAGCTGGGAGCTAGAGTTTACTGCGTTGGCGTCCATGATTTTGTACAAGAACAGGTAAAAATGTTACAATTTTAGATTATTGGCAGTTCCTTGTTGCAGTTATTATTAATATATTTCTATATTAAGTAATACAGAAATTAATTTTACTTACATGAGGCAGTAAAACGTCTTCTCTGGCTCAAGAAGCACACACTCAGATGCGTATGTAAACAGAAATGGAATGCGTGGGTGTTGCTAGCATTGCCGAGAAGGCCGATCGGAAATACCCTTGCTAACCGGTGGCTGCCAGCAGGAAAGGATGCAGGCAAACCCCCTTCCATTAAGATGGCAACCAGATTAGGCTACGGTTCGCATGAGCAGAGTAGGTGTTCAGCAGCGCGTACAAGAGCCTCGCGATAAAAAGCAGCAAGCATCCCTGTCCTTCACGGACTGAAAGCTCTCCCAGAGTTGCTGTGTACTAAAGCAGGCTGTACCTACTCTTGTACCGTCTAAGTGACTTCAGTGGAGAAGTACACAAAACACTCTTTCCTATGGGCGGCACGCGGAAAGGCTTTCTGATGGAAGGCAGAGCCAATAGGGAAGGGGATTCTGGAAAGAGTTACAAAGTCACTACCAAGGTACAGGCCCTAAAAGGTTTCTTAACTGTGGGGCTTAGACACCACAGCTAGCCACTGTAACACCTGGTTAGCTGCAGGAGGTTGTAGTAACTCCTCCCCTTTAGAAAAGTCACAGTTAGCTGTGAAGGAATTAAAGATTTTCCTTCTTTTTGCACAGTTCATGAGAGTTCTTTTTAGACATCTGTTTAAATTCTAAAGGTGAAAAGCAATGTGATGAATTTAGTTTGCCAGATGATTCACATGTTTGCACGTGTTTTCTCTCCAAAGCTTGAAAGAATTGCTGACACGAAAGAACAAGTATTCCCTGTCACTGGAGGATTCCAGGCACTTAAGGGGATAATCAATTCTGTGAGTATCACGCAATAAGCTTAACCTTTCCTCAAGATTACTGCATCCTGTCTGGTCCTACTTACTTTTCCGGGCAGGACTGGTTCCTAAGTCAGTAATGGCAATATATTTAGTTCTCTCCTCTTTATCTTAGAGATGCAGTTCTGTAAATGAACATAACTTGCCACGGCAGCAGTTTTTCATGCTCAGAGCTTGTGTGGAGTTTGAGGACTCCATACAAGTGCAGTAAGTTTGAAGGGGATGCATTGAGGAATGACTGCTATAGGTTTATTCTGAAAGAAAGGAGAAAGGGAGGGAAGAAAAAAACCAAAACAAAACAATCGGGACTGTTAGTCGAGGAGAGTTGAGAACAACTGGTTAAAATCATTAGGAATGAGTGCAATTTAGGAATTACCCAAATATTCATCTACAGAGAAGCATTCTAAACGCGTACTTGAGCCTTGACTTCAACCACTTGTTTCCGTACTAAGACTTCGAGTTCCTTCTTTTCAGCATGCCATGACGAACATTTCTCCACTGAGATGTGGCCGTTCAGCTGGTTACTTTGTTTTGCAAGAAGGGAATCAAAGCAAGAGGAACATTTTGGTTGTGATCAGTGGCTTGATAGAATTTTAGCTGTGTGTCATTCAGAGGACCTAATTTATTTGCCTCATCTTAAACTACAGGCCGTGTGTTTTCTGCCAGGTTAACAGTGCTACTGCTGCGTGTTGGCAGCACAACAGAAAGAGGCTTCTTGTCACAAGTCAAGTCAATACCAATAATGAAATCTTTTTTCTGAGAGATCCCACTGAAATTCATTTCCGTTTTCTTCCACCTCCCCGACAAAGGAAGGATACTACTCACATACAGGATATTATGCAATCACAGATTTATCACTTCCCTTGAATAATATGTTTTTTTGTGGTAGTTCATGTCATAATGAAACAACTTATTTTCCTTCTTGTTGCTTAAAATAAGGGTAATCTTCCTTGCACATTCTAAAGAGATGTAATGAACCTTTTTGTGCGGTGACATTTATTTTCCTGAAAAAGATAGTACACCCCATGTGGTACTGTTTTTAAAAAATGTCATTCTATGCCATTTTAAAGATTTAAAAGAATCAGTTATTATCCTACTGCGACGTGATGCAACATGGAAGCCACTAGTGATAGACTTATTTAGACGAGCTGACTCTTTAACCTCAGTTTATTATGTTAAGTTTCCAAGGATACCGCATTTCAAAACGCATATGTCGAGACAGAGCTAGATAAAGAACTGAAGGCATTTGCGTTTGGAGTTTCCCCTTCAACAAGGGTCACTGACCTGCAGACTGGACTCTCCAAGGAGTTGGGTTTCTCCGCTTCTTTTGCTCATCTAGGAAGCAGCAGGAGTACCATCGCTTAAGATTTCCAAAGAGCTCAGCTTGAGGAGTCTGTAATTCAAACACGTGTAAGATTGGCATATTGTCCCATTATCCCCCATTCTCAACCAAAGTATTTTTGGGCAGTCTCTGGCTAGTACCAGTGCTCATCTGCCTCTTTTATACCTCCCAGGAGCTTTCAAGCACCTTCACTTTTTTGTGGACAAAGGGAAGATTTTCTCATAAAATTTGGCAGATGGTGTTTGCACAAGCCTCAATCCGGCTGCTTCTGGCACTTGAGGAAAGCTTTAGTGAAGAAGTCCCAGATTTGCACGTATCACGGCTGTAGAGAAAGAAAAAATGCAAATAACGGCAGCACCTTGTTTTAAGGTAACAGCTGACCAGGACTGTACAGGAAAAGCCAACTTGAAGCAGACCGTTCTACAGCTTAAATGCGTTGTCTGCCCCTCTAAACTGTGACTGAACTTCTGACTCTTAACAGACTGCAGCTGGAACAGACATTTCAACACTTGGCTTACTGCATATTTCTGTCCGTACAAAGACTTGTAGGTTGTGGCTACAAGTCGGGGAGTTGGAAAAGGTTTTTGCCGATAAATAAAGGAGCATGAGAAGGCCTTTCTGATAGGAAAAATCTCAGCTGACTTCAGTCTCACCCGCATCACTCATTTGTTGGGATAAAGGATCACACAAAACCAGTTAGCTTTAGTGATTTGATAGCTCCTGGAAGTTTTTAAAGGCATGAGTATTGTTTACAGCTTTCTACAAAGCACCGAACCTAACCGGAGTTTCATTTAGCTGACAAGGCACTTGAACCTCTCCTTTTCTCTTCCCTAGAAAAGCACATTAGATCTACTTGTTGGAAGCAGCAAGAGAATGACCCCCTGCCAGCATCCCTCCTGTTTTACCAGGGATGGGGATGGAAGTATCCCTAGATAGGTTTTTTGCTGTGGGTTTTGTTTTCTTTTGTTTTCTTTTGTGTGTGTGTGTGTGTGTGTGTGTTTCTTTGGTTTGTTTTTTTTTTTTTTTTTTTTTTCTTTAATGCACGTGTGGTGGCTATATTAACATGATTTTTTGGTACACTGTAGTTATAACTCGGTTTTCTTTAAAGGGGTTTTGACTGATTGCCACCCTTCATTCTCATTGCATTATGAAACTGATAAGCAGATCTAATTGAACATGAAATAGTCACAGTTTTACATTTCATTCACAATTACAAATCCATTGGAGTTTGTAAGTTACCTAGAGGATACAGGCCTAAAGAGACACTCTGTCATAAAAGGGAAAGGTTATTTCAAAACAGATGAAGATGAAATAACCACATCACAAACATGCAGAAGTATTGCTTCAAGTGTGATGTCAGAGGCACTGTTGTGAAACTCTGCATGAACATTGTAGATCACGTCTTGCTTACCAAAAAATATGCAGTTTACAGAAATGGCAGTCACCAACAACTAAAAGACCCAAGGAAAATTACAACACAAAATTGCTCAGTAGGAATCATACGAGGAGCTGCTCGAGGCCTTTACTGGACTTAGCTGTGAATTTTTTTTGGCTGCTACACTTATACTTGTACCAAATTCCAGTTAATCTTAATTTGTTCATGGGAAAAAAAAAAAAAGTCATGAGAGCTTTATCATAGAGTATCTGTTGGTACCCACTTCTGCAGTTGTTTGAAGTCTAAGCAGTGATTGCAATTTATTTTGTTTAGTTGGATACACAAATTATGTTTCATCATGGCCAGAGATGAACATTCAAGATTGCCGAGATCAGCATTTAGAGAAAACCTAGGTCAGATGTTGAAAAGCTTGCATTTTCTTTTGACCACCTTTGTTCAGATAAAAATCCCAGTTAAGTGAGTAAGGCTTTAAGCACCACCATGCTGTGTTGTGTTTGTGCTGAATATCAACATTTCAAAGCTCTCTGCAGACTTCTGCGAGGGGCTGACTATTTAGTTAAGTTTTCAGCTCTTGTGGCATTACTAATATCAAACTTCACGAAACAGTAACTAAACAGCATTGTCAGGGTAAATAAATCTAAGCAAAAGCCTACAGCTTAAAGGAAGAATGCTGAAGTCAAGTTATTATGCTATCACGAACAGGTTACTGATGTAGTTTCGCTGATAATTACATGGAGTATGGCCTCATGAGTAAGTCATACCAGTGTGACCCATAAGAGCTTGGGAGCGCACCATTTATGTCACCATGTGACAGTTCAGTGCTATATAAGAAAATGAAACCCATTCTTCTTTCCCATCCTTTCCTAAATATAATTTATGTTAATTTCTTAACCTATTGATAAAATCCATTTGGGGATTTATCATTTAGGCTGTTAGATCTGATTCCGTCTGTCATAACCAAAGTAGCACCTTCCTACCTGGCTTTAGGGGAGTGTTGGTGAGGCTGCACATCTCTTGCTCATAGAGTGCTGAGCTGTGAGGAAGCAGTCTGCAAGCAATCCAGGTCGAGCATGCCTCGCTTGCACCTGACCAGATATGGTCCTGAACCAGTGCTTTCATCGGAAGCAACTGTGGAGCCTTTGTGCTTTTTTAGTAGCTCAGTCAGACTCACGTTTCCCTAAGGGATTAGTTTCTGCAAGGTGACTGTGGGGCTGACAGCCTTGAGAGGATTAGATAACCTCTCAGGCATCAGTTAAACTCTTCTCTGTAATGCAAAAACAGCACTGGACTCCCTGTCAAGGAGGGGAGCAGATGTTTGCATTCATAGAAACAGGAAGCATTGCCGTTTTGAACCCTGCCCTTTTTAAGTCTTTGATCAGTTATGAAAGGATGAATGAAGGTAATAATGAGAAGAACCAATTAAATTAAGGAGCTGGGAGCCAAGGTGCTGCTCCCGCTTCGGTCAAATATGTAACATCTTTAGACAAGACTCTGTCTTTCAGAAGGCTGCAGTTTCTGTCATGTTCCCATAACACTCTGCTGTAAATCAGTATTTATGTTTTACTTGCTATTTTTCCTTAATTCTTCTCATGTTTTACCTGCTTTCATGGCATGTTTCTATGCATGTGGTTTGCACAGTTCAGCAAATCTGAGTTGCTTTAATGCACCACATTCTGAAAAACAAAACCAGGGAGAGATCCCTGCTTCCCCTTTTGCTTAAGCGAACTCAAGTCCTATTGATGCATGAGTGAAAGTTGTCTGGTTGTCTCTGCAGGCAGAATTGGACAAGGCTTGTGCCTTTAGCAGTTACATTAACAAAACTCACTTCAGTAACGTTATTAGAGTGTGTGACAGCTCTAAGTAGACTTAAACGCATTTTTATACTAAAGTGAGTTGGCAGCACTTAATAGAGGAAGTTAAAATGCATTTCGTACTTGAGAAACGAAAACCAAAAACTTATCAGGTAAGAGTACAGGAACTGATACATGCAGAACTTTAGTGGAAGGAGTCAGTTCAAAAACAGGTCAGTCTACAATTGTTTTAGCTTTAGTGGTTACGAAATTTCTTAAGAATGCTACCTGGATTAGAAATAGAATCATTCATCTCTTTTTGGTTTGTTCATTTTGCAAGTGCTCAGTTTTGAGTTGTTCATTTCATGTGAGAATTCCACCCTTAGGCATACAGGACAATAAAAATCGATAAAGTGACATAAGCTGAGCAGCAGCATCACCTAGAACATTTCACATCAAAACTAAATTATCTCCAAGCCCGCTGAGCCCCTCAGGGAAGAACCCTAACCCTTAGCATAAAGGTGTAAGGTTGCTATAGCAAAGTTATGAATTCAGGGATACTGTCACAACAAAGCAAGAGTCCTCAAGTCTTGAACATCAGTGTAGGTGTGGAGAGACTGGACACAGGGGAGCAGGCTACCGATCACCTGTGGACAGCCCCCCTGCTGCTGTACCTTGGCAACGGTGTTCAGCTCTGCAGAGCTCACTGCAGGAGTGGCACTAACACCAACTGGAAGGTTAGCTAACACTAACTGCGAGGGAAATGGGACAGTAGAACAGGAAGGAATAGTAATACACACATCAGCAGTTCTTTTCTCAGGTGGAGCGTTTTTGTGAAAATGCCTGCACTGAAATGGTTAGCACCACTTGCTGTGTGCTATTACCCCACATGATGAGCTTCCTCAGTATCTATGCAAGTATCCCACCTCCCAGTAAAAGGTAATAAAAGGGAGAGGAAACCTTAATATCTGTAGGATATAGACTCCAAGGCTGAAGTGGAGTTACTCAGAGCCGAATGACTGTCCCTAGGAACACTAAAACTGAAAAAAGGATTAAATGCATCCAGGGTCCTTGGAAAAAAAAAAAAAAAAACAAAAAACCACAACTCCTAACATACCCAGTGGCAGACTGTGGCTACAGCATTATAATCAAGTAGTGCTGTACAAATCTTACAGCTTAATTGTAAAAATTCTTTCTGGTAGAATTGCTGTTGAGACAGAGGGAAGTCTGCTCTGGTTGTCAAGAACAGTCAGCAAAATCCCTCTAGCATTCAGATTCATTAGAGCAGCGGTGAAGGGTATCTATTGAATATCCAGGGGGTTTTCATGTCAGTTGAATGGTTCCTGTATCAATCACTGTGTACAACTAGAGACCGGCTGCACAAAGTGTACGTGGCAGTGGCACGCTCAACAGCTCTCAGTACCCGACTAGTCACTTCTCCTCTCAAATGTGGTGACAGTCACTGTCACTGCACCTGTACCCGAGTGCCTCAGCAGAGAGAGGGGCCGCACAGGCTGCTGACAGGACTGGGCGAGAAGCACACCTGTACCCGTATGCCTTCCCGTCTAACAGAAAAGTCTGCAGAGAGAGCGCGAAGCGGCGCGTGCTGGACAACAAGATGGTGGCCGAGCGGGGAAAGGAACAAAGCCTAGCGAGTGGTAATCATTTACACTGAGGTAGCCAAGAGCTGTTTCACCTGAAGAACCATTTCAGCCTTTAAATTTGTAAAACTTACTGCACTGGCTTTACAGAAACGTGCTCAGGCCTCTCTCCCTGAATCTGATGCCTTCTGCACTAGATAGGCTATCGGCAGTGCTTCCTCGGTCTGACCTGGCTTTTGTACCGGGGTGATAGTGAATCATTAAACTCATCCGAGTGAATAAACATCTCCCACTGTTACCTGCTGTAAGGCAGCGAGTCGGGTCAGCAGAGTTCGTATTTCTGGAGAGTGGCAAACTTAACAACTGCCACAGTTTGTGCTCCAAGGTTAGACGTTCTGGTCAGCGTGCAGTATCTCCCATCCAAATGTTTACTGAGCCTCTCCTCTCTAAGCCGCTTCTGTCTCAGTGGCCAAGTTGCGATCGACTTGGTCATGGAGTAGCAATCAGAGACTATGTTATTTTCTAGTAGTCTATACTTCTCCTGAGCCATCTCAGCTCATTACAGTTAAAATTCCTCTGTAGTCTGCCTCGCTTTGAGTACGCTGAGACTGCTTCCCCCTTTTTCCTTAGACCATGTCCCTCAGCTGCACATGAGGGGAGGAGGGTCACCCAACTGACTGCGTGCAGTTAAGATTTTTCAAGAGCAAAATGAGTTTAAACAGTTCATTATCAATTATACATCAACTTAATTGGATCATTTCCTGTAGGAAGAAAATATGCTCAGTTTATGCACTGGGAATCCAGGAAGGGAACTATTAAACATTTAAGGAGGTGGAGGGAGGAGTAATGCAACAAGTTATCATTAAAAGAATTATTCTGATTTAATCAGTCATCTTGAATCCCCTTAGATGGTCTAATATTCAAGCTGCACTGGGTGCAACGTTTAGAACTAACCTTGTGATATGTTTTCCATGCGATTGAGACCAAGTAGATAGTTTTGGGAATTACTGCATGTAGTTGTTAAAAGGAATCAATGGCCTGGAAGAGAATGCTTTCTGCTTTGCCCTTCAGTGCTGTGCAGCCCTTAATTTGACATTCTCTGACATACTACAAACCAGATAATGTTCTCCTGGAGAGCTGAGAGCTTGATAAGCCAGCAGCACAAATGACATGGTTCTAGTTTGTGTGAGCACACGTGTGCCTTGTGATTTGGATTTGACTTGTCAGCTATCCCTGCATGGCTATCGGTTCTGTTACGTAAGCGATGCTGTAAAACTTGACTGAAAGGAAGCACTCACAGCTCCAAGTAAAGTGTAGTGTTTCCGTAGTGATACATTTCTTCCAGCCAGATTTGCCTTACTAACTAAACAAACAAACAAAAATAGCCCAAACAACTTTCTCCTGTTACGGAAGCTAACAGTTTGTCTTCATTCGTATTTACATTACTTACTAAGTAATGGGTTCAGGATTGTATTTAGTAATTTGGGGGTGAAAGTTCTGGTGCTGTTAAAATATTAATCTATGACCCACAGTTTTGTTATCTACATTGGATTTACTCAGTGCCAGCAAGTGAGGTACTGCTTACACACTGTGCAATTAGAATACTCTCACTAACCTGACAGTACACCAGGCTTCTCTCTGGTGGTTTAGATAGGGAACAGAATAGCAACCTTCCCCCCAGCCCCTTTTCCCTTGCTCTTTGTCTAAGGCATTGCTCAGCAGCGCCAAGTAGTAGGCTGGAATTGGCAGCGAGTTGTCATTAAGAGCACAGATGTTTGGCAGCAGATAGAGTTAGATCCCATTAGGTATTAACTGCTCTAGTTCCTTTACTGGGACTTTGGTGGAAAAAACATCAAAATCATGTTACTTAGGAAATTATGTGTTTCATTCCAAGTTAGGTTGAACCGAGTGTCTTGTGTCTAGCATGAGGCGGTCCTGTTGCCTCATTACCTTCCTTGCAGATTAACACTGGTGGAAAAAAAAAAAAAAAGGGCAATAACAGGGCTTGCTTTAACATAGTAGAGACACTAATGTGGGACTGACCTATAGAAATAGCATGGAATTACATTTTGCATATGGATCTCATTTTTTTTTTTTTTAATTTTTAATACTCTTTTATTAAGTTCAGATTATAATGACACAGACCTTGTGACACTGTCTGAAAGAATGGAAGATTTAACTTCTGAAACAGGCAATTAACTTCAGGGAATTTAAACAGGTGTTGCTATGTGGAGAAGTTGGCCTGTCTAGAGCCTAAGGTGTACTATGAAGGTGCTTCTAGCTTAAAAATCCTGAGTATGATTAAGGCCGCTCAAGTGTAACTAGTGAACTCAAGGGCTCAGCTTATAATCAATTTCTCTTGTAACCCACTCCAGGTCTGTGTCTTTAAAGCCTAACTACCCCACTGTAAGGGGGCACAACTCCTATTCAGGTTAAGAAAGAAATAAACAAACAAAGAAAAACCATTAAGTTGTGAATTAGAGAGAAACCTGTAATGATACTAGCATGGGTACAGCCTAGGTTTTTCACCACTCTAATTTCGCACATGTTGACCTTTACATACTGTAAAGCTCTATAAATTCGCTATGAAGAATACTGATCAATAGACAGTCAGGATTTCATTGCTTAGACCAAAAATAGCCAATGAGTTCATTACATCAATTAAACACTCCTGCTTTACTTCCATGTCCTTCTTATTGCCCCCACAATAGTGGGGGAAAAAAAAAAAAAAGGTTTTAAGCTACAAAGGAAAAAAAAAAATCAGTCAGGCTGCCACTAGTACTTTTACATGACTCACAGAAAAATAAAAGCACACGGAAACGGGTAAAGCGCGGTCCTAATTCAGCCAATCGGCAAAGGCAAAACAACACAAGTTCAGGGACTGAGCCCGGCAGCTGCGTGAGCGCGGGTTCGGTAGGCTCGGCCTGAGCAGCCGCGGGACGGGCTGCGGCCAGCCCCGCCTCAGCGCTCAACCCCGCGGCGGCGCGGCCAGCCCCGCCCGAGGGCTCCCCGCCGGGCCGGGCAGCGCTGCCTTCGGTACGCGTGCGGCGGGCGGGCCGCCGCTCCGCGCGGGAGGGGAGCTCCGGGCCGCATCAACTTACCAGAGGCGGGACCGACCCCAGAGCGATGTTCCACGGGCTGAGGCAGCCCGGCGCAGCTCCAGTCCCGAGCTGCTGTGCCCTGCCTGCACCCCCGGGCAGCTCTCAGCCTGCCTGCCTCTTAAATACCCGCTGCCCAGGCCCAGGTGCGAGCCCCCCGTTCCCGAGGCCAGCCCTGAGGAGGAAACAGAGCTGGAGCATCGCCGCTGGCAGTCGCAGGGGCATTCCCTATGTGCACAGAGCCACCTGAGACTAGTCACACGCTAAAGGCAGCTTTAAACGTGCTTCGGCCGTCAGGGTCCTCCCAGACACGGTTTTGTGAGCTACTGCAGCGTGTGCCATCTTCCCCTTCCTGCCCGCAGTCTTCCAGGGCTGTCTGGGGCACTAGGTACCTGTGTTTTGCAATGACAGTGGCAAGGTTGTGGGTGGCTGACTTGAGCACATTTACGGCTGTATCTCGATGGAGGGCAGATAAAGGAGGTGCAGCTCTGTGAGGCAGGTTTCATGGTTAACTGAGAGGCGCTTGGCGCAGTAGGTGGGGAAAAGCACATCCTCCTTGCATGTCACACTACAAACGTAGCTTATCCACTTTTAACTACGCTTGCGGTTTTCCATAGTTCCTAGACCTGCTTTCCTCAGGGTTGTTATATTTTGCTCCCTAGGTGGAGTGTTCGTAGCACCCCTAGAGAAAATGCCAAACCCCACATTTGGAAAGGAGAGAGGGGAGGGGATGGAAATCCCCACAGAAAAGCCACTGTCCTGAGTTTGCTGTTAGACAAGCATTTAAGGGTTGGGATTTTTTTAGTGCTGTTTTGCCATCTTTCTGAAGCGTGCGGCACACGTTTTGCAGTGAGCGTGCACACGACTGGCTTGCGGCGTGTCAACAGGCAATGCTCCAGGCGCAGGCTCAGAGTGCAATGCACGGGAGCTAATGCTGCTGTAAATGTATTTTTGCACATGAACTGTGGAAGTGATTATATTGCAGTGTCAGCATGTTTTGCACACATCTTGCCATACATGAGTATAGCAAATAAGATTATTTTTTTAAAGGTGAACATTTCTTCTTTAAAACTTAGTTCTAGAAATAGCAACTTAGATGCATTTGTTATATTACAGTACATACACTCTTGTTCACAGAACCGTATTGTCTTTCCCTGTAAAGAGTCAAGCCAGCCTGATACGGGATCGGCTTCTAGTGAGCGATGATGTAAACAGAGAGGTGCGTGTTTGAAATTGAGCCAGAGGGAGTAAAGGCCACCAGTGGCTCTGGAGATCCTTAGTTGTTCAAAATGACTAGTGTGCCAAGTCTGATAAAAATGTGTCAAAGAGATCTCTTCTTCCAGCAGTTCCCCATTATACGGATCTTTTTACCGGGAAGCAGACACCTTACACATCCATTTATCATTTTCTAGTTTCAGAACAGTAGACTTAAAAATCGTTAGGGTGGTTCAGTAAAGAATCCAGCTGTACTGATGACCTGCCCCAAATCCTGAACTCAGCCTACGGTTCTGGGGAGGAGCAGATGCCATGCGAGTGACCAGTTACGGTGCTGACTGCTGCCAGAAACTTTTGAACTGCATACGGAGGCTAAGCAAAATCAAGTGGTGCTGTGAAATAAATTGACACTTAGCGTATTTTGTTAATTGTCGATGTACAGTTGGGTTGCTCATGGCTTGTTACCACTGCATTGTTCTCACCATTTCTTGGAACATGAAATTCATTAAAGCACTGGAAGGGAAAGTCGTTTTAGCCTGCCTGTAACGCTGTACCGCATGGTACAGCTCTGTTCCACAGTATGTTTGGAGTGTACGGCAGTCAAAATACTTGAAAAGCTGCAGGAGCCATACTGCTTTACTGATTAAATTCTGAGAACTTGTAACAGGCAGTAGCAAGGGTAAGAAGTGAGTCAAAGCAGAGCTGGACCCGGTCTGTGACAAGTTAAAGAAGTACTGGAAGATGCAGAAGGCGTGTTTTCTACGGGAAGAAATGTTTGCATTAAAGCAGGGGCGACATCTATGACAGGGCAAAATTTGTATACGGGGGTGGAGTTTGCCAAGACTATGAGCACCAGTGAGCCTTATGTCATCTTGTTATTTGGCTGCCTTTTTGCCATTTACTGCAGGGACATCTGCCTTTTCTATGCTAACGTAATTATTTGTGTCGGTGTATCATTTCTGCAGCTTAAATATAACAAAACATGATTCTGTTTTTCAGTTCAGACACTTACAGGTCAGAAACTGCCAATGCTTCCGTAAGGCATTTCCAATTGAATTAAATGGTTTATTAATGACAAAAATGATAAACCACGTATCTAGGAAGTGGGCTGCGAAGTTTACGTGAGCCTTCAGGAACCTTCTAGGGAAAGTGCATAGAAATGCAAACCGCTAATAAGGACTGGTACGGATTTTTAAGTACTGATTAATGACCAGATTGTTCAGAATAAATTTGCTAGGTGAGAAGTGGTCCCACACTGAAAAGCTGGTAAATTGGATGGACTTTCTATGACTGCTTTAAGGAAAAGTTACATGTGTACTTGTTTGTGCCTCAGGAAGATTAAACTTACATTGACCACAAAACTGTCTGTGGCTTGTAAGCCTCTGAAATAACTTGAGAGATGGAGATAGGTGATAATGGGACAATCTAGGACTGAAAGAGAAAATTTGAATGCCAATTAGCTGGTTCAGGAGCTAAGCAGTTCTGGCTCCGACTGCTGCGCGCTTTGCTGTTGTTAGTGAGCTGACAGAAAGCGTTTGACAGAAAGAGTTGAGTACATGGAGACTCTCGTGAAGGAAGGAGCCTCTGAGAGCTGAGCGCGTGCCAGGTGCTACAGGGCTGCCGTGGAAGGAAGCTGAATTGAATTTTTCATATAGGACATCAAAGTCTCCATCCAGCAAGGGACATCTTTAAGCCACAATCTCCTCCCACTGTATTAAACGGAATATCCCTACGCTTAAGGTTACACATGCGGATAAGGAACGCGATAGCTGGCTCCAGATAGAGTCTGGTATGTGTGACCCTTTCAGATAGAGAAGGCTTGTTTGGCCAAACAGAATCCAGCATACGTCAGTGAGCTTACATCAAGGGTGAATTTGCTTTGGAGTGCCCCTGGGACATCTCAGATGCCTTGATTCTGATCACTTCCGCTCTCGGAAGTACTCTGAAATGATTAACTTGCATTACTGAGAAATGTTATGGAAACTGTACAGTATCTGTTCACTTAATAGCCATAGGATGCGATTTCACTAAAAGCCAGAGAGGCTCCCCTCCCTTCAGCCGACCCTCCGAAGCTGTGCCGGGTGGTGGTTTCAGCTCTGAGCGTAAGCTGCCTTCGTGCCAGTTGTTATGGGGGTAGCCGTTGTATTCCTGTTCATAGAACACAGCATAACAACATTTTGTAAATCCTGGATGCTCGGCTGCTGCAATACAGCAGTGAGGTAACAAATCCTGTATGTGGAGGAGCTACAGAGAAGGGTTTCCTCAGCGGGCTGTTGTTGAACAAGCGCATGTTTGGGGGCCGAATGTCAGGTCTCATTTTAAGTACAGGAGGCAGACTGCCCTGAAGAGCAGAACTCAGCTGCCTTTTTCGCACAGCCACACATGCATCCTAAGGGGCGTTAGAACAGCAAGCTCCCAGCTATGATCCTTTCCACTTTGTTTAGCCTGTGCCCTCCCGGCACGAACCGGTTCCCCATAGCACAGTTCTGTCTCGGGCTCGCAGAAACCAGTCTGCAGTTCCTCCATAGGTCTCCGTTTCCGAAGCTGCTGGACGACAGGACCCAGGCTGACAGGTTTCAATTCTGGTTTTGCACTTTGGTTTGTGGGTAGATATTTCTGTCTGGGACAGCTAGCGCTCAGGGATGTGGCCCGACCGAAAGCCTTAGCGATGCCGGGAGAAGAGAGCCCTATGTTTGGTGTGGAGCTCTGAAAGTGAAATGGATGACATCAGCTCTCCGAATCTCACTGCACGCTGTTAAACTAAGGCAATTGATAGTCTTATTTGAGCTTATTTTATGTCAGCAGAGTGTTTAACTGTGCTATCCAAGGCTGACCTTAGAAAGTGATTATTTCAACTTCTCTGGTTTTTAAATAATGAATTTGCAATGGCAGATCATTCTCTCAATACCCTGAACTGGAAAAGGGGGAGCATAGCACAGACTTCTGTAGAGTTCATTTGGATCTTGCTGACTTAGCAGCCCAGGTTTCCACAGCAAGATCGTTCAAAGTTAGTTTTAATTTTTTAAGGGGCGAGGGACAGGGAAGAGAACTGAAATTATATGCATACTTGAATTTACATGTTGCCATTGTTAAACGTGCTTCCTTAACACACAACCGAGCTCCTTGTGAAGCTGTTGCTGTTCAGACTGGTCAGATTGCTGCAGAGGCAGATCTCCTAGGGAGCTGTGCATGAGGGCGTCCATGCTGTGTGCATGAGCCCGGCCCTCACCACTTCCGCCTGAACGGTAAAGCACCAGTGGCTGGAGAAGGGGGACTCTGACAACTACCAAGCACCTTGGAAAATCCCTCTCGGGCTGTTGTCAAAAGACCGTTCCACGGGGGAACTAGAAGGGGTGAAACAGGAACAGCCCTGAGCTACAGATAGGAAGGCATATTGAATAATGAACAAGGATCACAAGGCAACACGGGCAACATGGCTGCACACCATTCCCCCTAAAGACCAGACAGGGGCTTTTTACTGGAGTGCACTGCGCTAGCTTGGAAGGAACAGCTTGCATGGGAAGAGTGAGAAAAAAAGATTACAACAGAAAAGAGCATGAGCCAGAGCAAGAAAAGAGTAAAGAAAGGCCACACGTTTTATACATCCTTTTAACATACGAAAATATGTTCTCTTCTCCCACACGTGAAATAAGAGTGTCTGTCTGAAAATACTTCCAGGGTTTTCCATTGTGACAGCAAAATACTAGTTACAATATCCTTGCGAGCGAACCATTCCGACTGGTTGCGCTTGGTACAGTTAATGGGATTTGACCCTTTGCAAGAATGCTCTGATTTCGCTTAACTGATGGAAAATTTGGTTCTGCATATTGTTTCACTGTTGTTGGGGAGTGTTGAGAAGAACCCAGAGTGCTGAAGGTTGAGCAGAGCTATCTGCATGGTTTTAGGTTGGTTCCACTAGATTCCGGTAAATTCTTTTCAGGGTTTGTTTTATTTCTGATTCTTAAGATCACTTGATGATTTTATTGAAGGGGAAGATGTTTAAGACAAGGCAGATTTCTATACTTTTTTTTTTAGAAGCATGGACTATCAAGAAGCTTTTTCAAGGATGGAAAAAAACCCATTAAACTTAGAAAAACCCATTTTGGTACTTTCACACAGGTTTTTTTTTCCTAATGTAAGCTTTGTTTGGGTGAAAAAGGAAGTCTTTGGCTACTACCCTTGCAAAGAGACTGAGGTTGTCTGAACAGTACACCTTTCTCCAGCCAAATAGAGAATGGCAATAATTGAAATGATAAATAAGTAGTGTCAAAGCAATTCTTGATTTCTAACAACAGTATTTATACCCTATGTTTTCCTGCTCTATGTCAAGAGCAGCACATCTGCATGTGTAAATTGGAATTCCATGCTGCTACAGGGGAAATCAGTGTATCCTCAACCCTACATTGAAATTGACTTTTGTTCATGAATTGTGATTGTTTCATCTAGGCCATATTTTAACTCATTCGGGGTTGTTCCCCGCCCCCCTAGTTTATTCTTAAATCCAAAAGGGCTTAAGCATGTCCAAACAGGTTCTTTTTCTCTTTTATATTGCATTTGGAAATCCCATGTTCAGGGGAAAAAAACCACAATCAGATACAGTACAGTTACAGAAATACTGCTTTCCAAGAAAAGACCGATGCCTGTCATGGTCTTCCCCTCAACTCCTCACGTGGCTCCACTTCATCAGAGTGTGCAAATAGGGACAGGCCAGGAGGTGGAAAGCTTCTCTCGGTCTATGTGGTGTGGCTCTAAAACAAAATTAGTCAGTTCAGTGGGCTTTGGTACTGTCAGCTGCTAGATCCATGCTTCACATAGAAGCATACCTATAGTCTCATTAACTGAAAATGGACTATTCCTCTGCCTCACTGTCCTCCGAGGACAAAAAGCAGAACATGTTTTATTAGTTAAGGAACAGAATGCTTTATTCTTTTTGTGTTGTTTTTTGCTCTAAGTATTATCCTCCCCCTGAAATCAACGATGTGACACTCGCTCTCTCTGCACTGAAATGACAATCAAAAAGCCAAGTCCTTTTTTGGAAGCGAGACGAGAACCCCAGCTAATATAAACTGCTCGGCTTGCATTCCCCTCCAAGCTGCATTCTTTCCAAAGGTCTTTGTTGCTGTGTCTCATCCAAACGTACGTGCCTGCAAGCTCTCTGGCTTTTACAATAGTCCCTCATGTTTATACAGGGGTTTTGAAGCACGAAGTGTGCACAACACTGAGGAGATAGGTGATATGGGAAGTGTTAAGTGAGGAAGGCTATTCTTTTTCTCAGAGCTTGGCATGCTGTTTGTCATAACCATGACAAAGATGTTATTGTTTCTACTGGCCCTGGATGTGTAGCAACAAAAGTCATGAGCAAATAGAGTAGACAGTTAAAAGAAATATGTAAAGGAAAGAAAAAGGAGTTAAACTTAAGACAGTTATATTTAGTGACAGTTAAGGCCAGCTGAGGAGCAGGCACAGTTTTGGCAAGTGGAAGCAGAGGGGGGACAGGAACAGGACTGCCTGCTACGCAGGTGATTACATCCATCTGAATCGGTTCCATTTAGTGTTTACATGAGTCGCTGCTAAAAATATACCACTTATTACAGGGAAAGCTATCTAAAAACATCATGATAAGTTATCCAAGTGGATGGAAAATTAAAAACCATTGGGGAAAAAAGAATCAGACATCATCATGTGAAGGTTAAAAGAAGTTACTGTGGATTGCTTGTGTGTATTTAACCCTACAAGCTTCAATAGACTCATTCGCCCTGAGTTAACAGAAATCCTGTTACCTGCTCAGAGAGGAGAATTCACATTTTGGTAACAGGTATGGCATCTCCTTCCTGGAGAATAACCAATACGAGATGGGGCCCTGCTGCAGGACTGAAATCCTAGCAGTGGGAAGAGGGTATGATCTCACTTCAGATTCCACCTGCAGTTGTAGTCAGACAAACTTGACCTCGTCCTGAGACTCACCATTTTCAAACAGAAAACTACACAGTCTGCAGTGATCCACATCTGGGTGCTACTTAGGCTTTTGCTTACATGACCATAGTTCACTTGATCACTCGATGAGTTTATGAAAGTCAGAATGTGACCCATCTGAAACTAAGGGTAGTGTCTGAGAGCTTTTTGGGTACAGGTCAATAATGCGTCTAGTTCCTCCGTCCTCTTACGTTCCCTTCTATTTCTGAGTCATTTGTAGGAGTGTTGTTTTGTCCCAGCCTTTTGGAAGAATATTCCCGGATTGGCTGGAGAATCAAAGCAGGCTGACTGGGTATAGTAGTGAAAAAAACCCATCCCACACAAGGCAGTGCAGTCAAGAACACCGTCTGTCCTTGCTCTGCTTCACATAGGGCAGGGTGCCCGCACTTGGAATAGCGCGCACTTGGCTTGACCCACAGGTTGTTGGATTAGGTTTTGGATCAAGCGCCTTGCGAGTCATTTTTGGCTTAAACGTTGGCATTGGAGTTCACGGAAAATTAAGTTAGGGATCTGGACAGAAATTTCAAGACCAAAATCAGACATTTTTGGAAGACTGTCCCAGATTTAACAAACTAATCCAAGTCTTAAGAACTCTTGGGAGACTTAACTATACAGGCATGCCGAAGTTTTACATGGCAAAGGCAACATCCTACAAAGTCAGTCTTCGGCAAATAAAACCTGTAACTAGACATATCTTCTAGGGACAACTGTTTGTTGTAAAATATTATTTGAAACTGAAGTAGCACTCTGAAATCCGTTCACGACTAATTTACTCCTTTGCGATAGGTTTTGAAGCAGTCATGCACTGAGATTTTATATTTGGAGCCATCCAGTGTCTGTGTGGGAGGTAAGTTTCTATACTTTAAAAGTATTATTCAATTATTATAGGATTGCAGTTTCCTTATTTTACCCAAAGGAAAACTCTACAGGTCTCTAGAATAAAACACATCTCGCAAGAATCCTCAAAGAGTTAAAGAAAGATCAGATCCTTCTCTGACTCATTTTTCTCTTCACAGTAACTGTCTTCCAGGGCCTACTTTCATATTTAGATAATGCATGTATAAGTCAGACTCATTTGTCTGCTCATCTCTCATTAGCGATGTTCTGCACTTGCCATCCTATCCAAAGCCATGATACTTTCTCTGTAACACTCGCATACTTTTTTTTTTACCTATGGTCACGTTGTTAAGTTCTGGGAATCCTGATAACTTGATATAAATTCATGACAATATTTCTAGTGCCCTGTTCCAGAAATGTGCAGTCTAAGCAATAAAGCGTTTAACTGCACTTTCAAAAAGCAAGTGTTAATAGATGTATTAAATGGAAGACTTGGACAAAATTTGAAGGGCTTGCATTTTTGCTGGGTTTCACAACCCACACATAGTTTGAGACCAGTCAAAATAAGGTAGTTGCAAAATCTCCTCATTTTGGTGTTTTTGTAAAAACATGGATCATCTCAATGAAATCAGCAGCTTTGGTAAACAAACAGTTGTCACTCCTCCTCTGCACACTTTACAAATCACGTGGCCCTTAGGCAGTTTCCAGAGAAGTAGTACCAAGGAGAATGGTTTTCTTCCTCTGGCACTTTAAGTGAACCTGATCCAAGTTTGGGGAGTCATCTTGTTGCGAGCTCTAGATTTCTCATTTAGAGTGTTCACTGAGAACCTGTTTCTTACCGTGCAACCAAGCCCCAGATCCCGCTGACAGTCAGACAGCCCCTTTTTAATAGCATTTCCTCCGTGATAAAGATTTAGAGACAATCTCTATTTTTCCTATAGCATCTAACTGAAGAACACAGTACTGGAGTCAGTTAAAAGGGAGACCTGAGTAAGAGTAAAGCATTCCTGTGTTGTGCTTCAGTTACGGCAGGCTATATTGAGATTCTCTCTAACTTATTGCTGTGCACTAAAGAACGGTGATTTGGGGTTTTTGCTTTTCTCTCCAGAGGAGTTTCAAGTTGTTCTGAGAGGAAGTGGCTTAACCCTGGGTGGGAAAACCGATCGTGTTACTTGTACCTATCAATTGAATGGAACTACAATTTGTAAGTATTGAAGTCTGAGATTATCTACTTTATGTTTCCTATTAAGTGATTTATTTGCTTCTTGTCACCTCATTTAATTAACAACTAAAGAGAAACATACCAAAGAGAAGGAAAACAGGAAGGTTCTGAGGGTGAGTAAGGGGATGCAAGTTATTTCAGATTTTGCTCAGTGGTTTGAATTTGCTGCCAATTGCCATTAGCTGTAAACTGTGACTGGTGTTTGGCAGCCCAGCTGGCTGTGTGAATTAACATGGTGAGAGCTGTCTGGCTCCTGATATTTAAGTAAGCAGATGTTTGGGATATAAAAACCACGGCCACACAATGTACCGACAAAGCGCCCCTTCTTGTAAGATGGCCCAGGTCAAGACATAAGCTCTCACGATTCCAAAAGGCACTTCTCTCCAAGGTACACTTACCTTGTTATCTTCGAGCATCCCTGCTCGCCCTGTCCTCCGTACCAGATGTGTAGCTGTTGTCCTGTTTGTTTCAGGGGCTTTGCGGGGCTTGGATGCCTCTCTGTGACTGGAGTCAGTCCTCTTCCTGGAGCATAGATTAAGGCCAGCTCAGAACAGTTGACACTGTTTTGTCCTTGTCTTTTGACACGGTTCATCAGCTCAGTGTCCCAAGCAGCAGTCTTCCCCAGGAGTGCGTCTGGCTGCACCAAGTCCCTAGCTGAAGTCTAGTTTCCTGTGGAGAGCAGTTCTGTTTCAGAGTGACCATGGCATCTTTTGCAGACATTTTCCCTGTAGCTTTGCCTAGGTTATTTTTTTTCTGGGGAGGAGGGAGGGGGGTATAAGGGGAGGGAGTGTGTGTGCAGGCAGGTGGAGCTTTTTTTTTTTTTCATTATTAGTACTCACCATTGGCTAGATGTTATTAGTTATTCCTTTGTCAAACTACAAGTGTCACTGGGGAACAACTACTGAGTGAAATGCTACTGAAGTTAGAAAAGCTCTAGAAGTAATTGAAACGTAGCGCAGACTACTTTCTTCTTCCTATGTGATTAAGTATGCATGCTGTGGGGAATTTTATTTTCAGCGAAATATTCAGGACTTGGTCCTCTCTTGCTCACTGCGTTAACTCGCAGCACTGCAGATGAAAAGTCATGCTGGAATTTGGATTAGTCTCCTTGTGCTGCTCTATTCCCTGAACTGGCACAAGGTACATGATTGTGGAAAAAAATGCCATTAATGGAAACCTTTACCACTTTTCATATCCAGAAAATAAAGTGAACAGCTAGAGCAACAATCTCCAACTTCTTGTTCTAAGCAGTGTCCCTTCAAAGCAAGCTAGACTGGAAGATGACCAAAATTGGACCTGTAGAAAAAGTCCAACTAGTTTTTTCCATACCTACTGTCTGATTTCTATGTTAGCTTGTCGTAAATTCCTACCAAATTGAACATATGTTTCCAGTACATTTTTTTCCTACCGTGGATATCGTATATACTCGAATGGGCTGCCGGTCTCTCCTGCCTGTTAACTATCCAAAATAGTTTTGAGGAATAACAGAATAGGACAGTGGTCCTGGATAAGGGCAACCTACACAAATAAAGGTATTGTATATATTTCCTTTCAGCTTCAATTTAAATTGGCGCCTTTGTTTCCTAAGGTAAACTATAGCTTGCTTATTTCAACTTGGTGCATAAAGTCACTTGACAGAGATAGAATCTGAAACAGGAAAATCATTGCTGCAGTTGTGTATTTGTCATGGTGTACCTTCCTTAGTCAATTAAGTGGGGCAACAGGCTAGTTCAGTCCTGGGTGAATAAAATCCATTTCACACTGCCTAGGGGACATAGTTGAGACATCTTCACATGACTTGAAGATAATTAGAACCTGAATTTCAATTTAAGTAGCTGGTTTCTAAGTCATCAAGACTCCTCCGTTCTGTTCCTGCTTTCCTCCTGACTTATTGCTTACCGTGCGCAGTCACTTCTCGACACCCCAATCCGTTCGTTGAGGAAATAAAAACAGTAACACGTACCTTGTTCACGTGAGTGTTTTCAGGCTTGCATCAGCATTGTTGTGTTCGTAGTGGCATTCGTACCATCCAGGATCTTCTGACGGGGAGTACATTAAGGTACCAGCGGAGATAAGGACCTATAGAGTATCAGACGTAAGGAGGAATTCAGCCATTTTCCATAAGCATCACAATATAGGCCTCCTATGTCCTGCAGGCGGGTGCTGCTGTCATGCTGGAAGTCTTGGCATTATTTAGTAGCCATGCTAGCAGCATACACCAAATAGGCCTAAGGCATTTAATGACTGGTAGGTAGCAGTGCTGTTTGAATTTGGGGCTGTGCTGCCAACAATAGCCCCCAGGAGCTAGGTTTTTGATGTGCTCTGTGCTCCAAGTGGGACATGAATCCACTGTGGAGAGTGTCCAGAGGAAGCTGGCGAGGGTCGGCAGAAGCCCAGAACTCAAGCTGTGAGGAAGAACTGATAAGTTCAGTCAGTTACTTGTGCAGGAAAGGAAGAATGGCCCAAGTATTTTTTAAGTACGGGCTTCTGCATGGCTGAAAATAATAACCTGGGCTCTCCTAATCCACTGAGAAGAGAACAGTAGGCAACAGGCTTCACACTCTGCAGCAGATCTAGGTGAGGTATTAGGAGAATGGTTCTCACTCTCAACATTTTTTAGGCCTGGAACACATTACGTAGGAAGCCTTTTAACAGCTTAGGTGAGGGTCCCTGAAGGAAGTCTGACACATAATGCCTTCTTTAAATGACCTTTTGAAATGTTTTCTGTCTCTGGTCTCTCCAGTTACCTGATTGCTCAGTCTTTTATAGCTGTACAGCACATGTACGTCTGCTTTGCTGTGGTAGAACTAACGATACTTGGACAGGATGAAGCTTGCCAGAGGCCTGCTACAACCCACCCAGGTTCTCATCTCCAGGAATGGACACCAGCACACGGTTAGGGAGTAGTATAGGAAGCAAACAGGGAAACTGGATGTGACCCTTCCTCTGATAGGCAAGGTCATTCTCTACAGCTCTGTGCTAGGCTGCAAGCCCTTGTCTCTCACAGGAAACTGAAAAGAGAACAGTGGAGCTAGAATGGACAAAAACATAGGAAGGGTGCTTTGAGCAGCAGCAGGAGGAAGGAAATTGTCCCAAGGAAGAATCATTCCTGTGTCACTGCATTCTCCTGTAGGAAAAACTGTCAGTCTCTCAGCAGAACCCTCACCGTTTGCGGGCGTAACAGAGGGTACTCGCATGTGAATGTACTTCAGAGCTAGGGTTCCCCAGGCTGATAGCTTGGGCTACGCTTTGGGACCAGCCCCAGAGTAAACCGTTATTTTGTGTCAGTTGTTCTGGTTTTAAAATATGCATTTGGCACATTTCTCTTCTTGCATTTATAAAGAACCATTACCAAATGCTAGAAAGGAAACCTGCCAAAAGTATCTGTGGGATAGAAAAATAATCTATGAAACATACCATTAAGACAAAAACATATGGCAATGTGCTAATCCCTCTTCCCCACCTCACAACTAGCCCCAAATCTAGGGCAAGCAGTCAGTGCAGATTATAGCACATAAGAAAAGCTCATTTATGCTAACAGCTCCTCCTTCAGCTGCCCCCGAACTACTTCAATGTCTGCCTGTTCTCTAAATGCCTAACCCAGTCATCTCCAGGTTCATCTGGCAGATCATTTGTCTGCTCTCACCCCTAGTCAGGAAACAGTCCATGCTTGCAAGAGCAGCTCCAGTACGGAAATTAACAGTCCTACCGTGGGGAACTTGGGGAGGACGGTTCTGCACATGGGAGCAGAATTTTTCCCAGCTTACCAAATGCGTGAGGGTTAGAGTTCCCGCTTCTCCTTTTCACAACTGCAGGAGAGGAGTGCTCTACAAACATGTGCTTTGCAAGTTTACTAGATTTGCCAACAGCTAGAGACCCAGAAGCATGAGAAACATGGGAAAATTAGACACTCCAATCACAGCTGATAAAATACTCCTTTAATACAGTGCACTGGTTTGGAGCTCATTAGGAACAAACCTTCGACTTCCCTTCTTCTTGCAGGGGGGTTGGACTAGATGACCTTTGAAGGTCCCTTCCAACTCTAACCATTCTATGATTCTATGACTTCCAAATTCTAGGAAACCCCTAATAGTGTTCTCAGGCTTGGCAAAAACGCTCTCGATTCTAGGAAACTCTCTTGAAGAGCAGGAGCTGACTTGAGTAAATTAAAGCAAGCAATGGCATGTGGGCTCACACTCACATGTAAAGGCAGCTCTGAGTTGGTACATTCAAGGTGCAGCTTTATAAAAGCAGGGGTTTTATTCCCTGAGTTGGGCCTGCCTCGCTTGCAAGTTCCAGCCATGACCTAATCAGGAACCAGCATACTGCGAGAAGGGGGCTTGATAGCATGGTCACAAATCAGCCTCTTTTAAGCAGCACAGTACATTAAGCTAATGCGATTTGGTTTTTTTTCAGATGAAAAACCAAAAAAGGTGGAATCTGAATTTCTGCTCTGCCCTGCACCAGTCCTGTACAAAAGCGGCCAGTAAGTACTTGAAACAAATGTCTTCCTGTGTTTTGCTAGAATTGGACCCGTTATTGCTCATGTTCATCATGAGGGGTTTTTGGCTAGAGGCAACTTTTTGTTGTTTTTACTGTGGGCGCTTTGTTGTTCCTTTTTTCCCCCCATTCTTGTGTTATTTCCCTCGTGTATTTGCCAGCTTTGGAATGGGCTTTAAATAGTCATCTGTGACCAAACCAATTTGGACAGTCCCTTAAAAATGATTATTCAGCCAGTTTATTCAACACTGAAAAGGTCTGGCTTGTCATAACTTTTATGCAGATTAGCTGTTTTAGCAGGGCATAATATGCTCTCTTCTGGGTAATCTTTAGGCTCATTGTTAAATAGATTACATGATTACTGACACTTACAAGCTATTATTAAAATCACTTTTCAAGCTGCATACCACTGCTGAACATGTAACGATAAAACGAGGCACCAATTCAGCAGCAGTAGCAATGGAGTAACAGCACAGGGGCTGCACTGCCGCTCTAGCCTTACTCCGAGTGTCACTGGTCGTGGCTGCACGGTACTTCTGGCCCTTGCAGGACTCATCCTTCCCTCCTCCTCTCGAGTTCAGACATGCCCTGGGCTTTTAAGATCACTTCATTTTTCAGGTTTGTGAAATGCTAAGCTAATCAGAAGACAGAAAACTGTGTGTCAGCTCTTGGCTCTGCAGGAGGGTGTGGGCTTTCAGGCTGTTGGCTGTCTCCCTGTTTTGCAAGTAGTTCTTCTCAGAGACTCATCTGGGATTAAGTTAATGTTAATCCAGTAGGAAGCCCAGCAGTTCGTTACAGCTCTACCTTGTCATTTTTCTGTGGTAATTCCTAGCAGTTTCTGAACTAAGTATATTGCACAGATTTCCAGTAGTTACTTTCCTGAGTTAAGCAACAATCAACCTCCTCAGCTGTGCTCTAAGACCCATAGCAAAACCCCAAATACACATCTGTTTTGTGCATTAAATGGCCACCAGGAGGAAAAAAGTTGGAAAGCAGTAGAAGGAAAAAAACCAACCTCAGCCATTAACCCCAGTGGAAGAGGCTGGGGTGAATCACTGCAGAGGAGCTGCATCACAGCCTGTGGCAGCAGCCAGAGCTGCCCTCTGGGGAGCCAGCGCTGGCTGACAGCAACGCAGGGAAAACAAGTCTGGAGTACAGTTACATGGGAGCAGAGGAAGGGATGGGTGTTTAATGCTGTTATGTTTTCCTGATCCTCAAGTTGCCTGTTGCATAGCTATGTGAAATACCGATCTTGTCCTGGGTGCAGCAGCTATTTGTTAGACCTACATGCCTTTACGTTAAACTCCGCAGTTGCACCATTTTCAGTGGAGCTCAGGTGCATGTGGTTGTGTGCTATTGTGCAACAATAGCTATAAGAACATGCCATCTTCACTGAAACAAATCAGCACCATGTGCAGCTCTAAGAGAACTCATCTTGTCCTCAGAACAACCTAAGTCAGTCAGGTTAACAGCTCCTCCTCTCCAGGCCAAGCATCTCAGTGGAGTTAGCTTAAAACAGAACCACAGCAAATTAGGCCCCCAGTATTAAGTTCCCCAAGACCTGAAGCTGTAAATGCTTTTCCACACACAGTCTGAGAGTACGTAGGCAGCCTATCCTGCCCAATTCCCTTGAAACACATTGGATATTTGTATAGATTCAAGCACCTTTCAGCTTACTTGAACACACTGCATTCTTTCTTACCCTCTGAAGAGCTTGTTTAGCCTGCAAAGCATTAATGAAATAGAGAACTCACCATATTGTAACTGCAGTGTAGATCAAGCACTTAATTACAGCACGATTCTCAGCTGTGCTTCTGAGAAGGAATACATGAACAAGGCAAGAAGTTGTCCAGGTTCACAGGAAATTTGGAAAAAAATTGTGACTATTTGAGAAAAAAAAATGACTATGTGAAATATACTTCCGTGACCTGATACTGAAGTAGTTAGGGCTTTGTCCCAGAGATAAAGTGTTTGCTATGCATAAGACTGACAGCTATGAATGATATGTACGTTCTTGAACTCTTGACTGCGTATTGGCACAGCTCGGTATTGCTGGATGACTCCCAGTAATTCCTCATCTACTGGAGCTAATATTAGTCGCTAATGTAGCAACAACCGGTCTGCTCTTCTTCTAGTGCTCTTTTGAGTTAAAAGCAACACAAGCAGATGAAGTTAGCTTTGTGACTTTTAAAGCTGCAGCTTTATTTCTGAGTCAACAGGAAGAACTCACTTCACAGGTTTCATTTTATTTTTCTAATTGGAGACACTTCTTGTTGACTGACAAATTTGCAGTTTTCACAGGCAGAACAATAGAAACCCATATGGAACAGATAAAATGCCAGAGTACCCAAGATGTTGGGTTGGTAAACCCCTGGTCTCTTGGAGTGATGCCATTGTCTATGTCTACTTTCTTTCCAGCTGCAGGCTGCATTTAGTTAGGAGGCTCCAAATTGCCAGCTGTAGGTTTAACCAAGCACTCTTTTCAAAGCCTATTTTTCTCACAGTACCACGTAGCAGATATATGTGGTATCCTTACGTTATGTGACAACGTGACTGTGCTACTTATGCCATTTAAAATACCTTCCTGTTGTGCTGCTTCAGAAGTGCAAAATTAGAGTCTGCTCATGAAACCAGCTCGTTTTAGAGATACCCGATTAGCTAACAGATGAGAATTGCTTGGGATCTCTACATGAGCAAGCTATGCATTATTAAAAAGTTTATAAAGTCCTGAAATAATCGAGAAAGCTAAAGTACCACATACACTCTGCAGGAAGATGAGGGGACAAACCCAAGTTAGATTGCTTGGCCTCATCTGTACTTTGAGAGGTCTCTTAGATACTATGAGGACAAGTGTAACATTACAACTGAGCTGGTTGATTGAATGGGACACCAATTCTACTGCATTAACCATTTAAAAGGCATATATTTGTAGGATCTTACAGAATATTTGAGAAAAATCAGTTTCCCTTTTTAGCTTAGGCTTGAATTTGCTGTGCTGCCACAGCTCAAGGCAATCAAAGCCAATTCGAGATTTCTTTGACCTCTCCCTTACTTCAGAGGTTTCTGTAGTCAGTGTACTTTGGAAAGGAAACGGAACCGTTGTCTCTCTGGAAGGCCAGTACATGAAAAACTGCTGTATTTTTCTAAGTCTAAGTTCTTCTGCTACCTTTGCTTTCCTTCTCATTGCTTCGCCCTAAGTTCTTGGAGTACGCATTCAGAAAGTATATCTGTACGCTTGACTTGACAAGCGGATGGCTCCTGTTCCTCTAAGCCAGGGGTAAAACCCCCTCTGCCTGCAATGCAAAGGCTATCAGTACAACAAACATTTCTCTTACTTTCGGAACATTTACAAGTTCTCTTTTATTTGATGAGTGGATGATAACAATGAAAATTTCAACTAGCCCAACAATACAATATTGTACCAGTATATTTGTAGTGAATATTTACCTGTCTGCTGCTTAACTACCTCCGTTTTTTTGAACTCTGGTTTCGCATTAGAGTATTACAGTAAGATATATAGGATTTGCTGGTGCCTACTGAAAAAAAATCCAACTTGGTCTCTTGCAGATACTCATGTAAGTAAAAAAAGGTCACGTCTAAGCTAGGCACAAAGTTACTAAAATAAACCAACAGGCTAAGCAATTTTAATTGTTCTTAAAATAGTTTAGAGAACTACAGAACTTTGTTTTTAATACAGCTGCAGTTTTGCTGGCCAGCTTCCACCTGTATGCATCCTGCACTTGAATTAACCGTTTCGCTCTAAGATTAGCTCATAAAATTAAGCAAGCATTTATCCCTCGGTCCAGCAAGACAGAGAAGTTTCTGATAAATTGAAATACATAGACTGAATCTACCCAAGCACATGTACACAAAGTTGTGGTTCAAAACGCCAACGGAAGGGCAGACACGAGGTTAAGTGGGATCCCTGCTTTCATTTCATTATCACATGTTTTCTATCTCAGTTGAGTGACATTCTGACACCCTTGCAGAGAATGGCATTTGACTCAACCCATCTGACAGTGCCCTGGGACAGGAGCAGGCAGCATCTCTCTCCTTCGGCTTGTAAGCTCAAAGAATAACAAAGCCAAAAAGGATAAATCCAAATGTAAACCTTGCTCACAGTTACCTTGAATTTATGATCAGATTGCTTGCAGAGATGGTGCGGTCTGCACTAGTGTTTTATTGGTGATCTTATTTGCCCTCTATTCAAATCATCTTGGCTTCGGCTTGCATGTATCCCTTCCTGCATCCTGTCCAGCATGAACAGCTGGCGGCACTTGAAGAGGAAAGATTAAATAGGAATTATTTTATGTGTGGTAGGAAAGACAATTGCTATGCTTCTATTCTCAAATTCTTAGTTGCTTCCAGTTTCAAAGTAGCTGAGTTGAGTTTAGTCTCCAGCATGCAGTTCCCTTCAAACAAAGCACACAATGCATGAAAAAAAATCCGATGGTCACTAACAGAATAAGTATCCCTGGTAGTAAAAGCTCCTGGCCGCAGCACAAGTTCACAAGTTTAGTGCTAACTCTAAGTGTGCTTCCTATCCAGACATTCCAGTAAGGAGTTACAGAGGGAAAAGTTAATTGTATTGAGCAGATCCGGAGAGTCTGAATGTAACTGGGGGATAAACAGCTCAGCCTCTACAACTGTAAAACAAGTAAGAGCTTTTGTCCTGGAAAGAAGACATGACAAGAAATGATCTTCAGGAGTAAGCTTGTTACTTTATGTTGGAGCTGCAAATGCTACCTTGAGACATGCTTTTTATTTGGCTGTTAACCAGATTCCTCGCAGGAGGAGTGTGTGCCATTCAGGTCTCTGCTCTTCCTGTTGACAGCAGCTGCTTTGCATGTTCTGCGCTCACTTGTGAGCTCAGTGGCAGCCCAGGCAGCGTTTAGAAACACGAACCGCATGTGTGCTATCTGCACTGTCCCTTCACAGATCTTCAGCTTGTAATACTTGTTGGTTCTGGTTTATTGCTGATAGCCTCTTGATCCCGTCCCTTAGTCCTTGGGGATACAGAAATGGGGGAAGAAAGAAGTAACCATCTCATCATGTTCTGTAGCACTTTCAGGCTTTCAGTAGCCCATTTCAGGAACTAGCTTAACCACCTGTTGCAGCCATGTGGCTTCCTCTTCCTAAGTTTCTCAACTTCCCTACATGCAAAAATAAAACCTTTTTTTTTTTGTAGGTTCTATTTCACTTTTTGAATATCAATTGTTTTTTTCGACAGCAGTAATTAAGTCCTGTAACATTTAGTAATGCTGTGTGGCTGTTGAGATTTGACTATTTGCATTACCTGCCCTCTATATGTTTTTGTTTGAGGTAGTGCTAAACCAAGCTCCATCTCTTCTCTTTTTTATACCTTCTTTTTTGAAGCCTGTGACAGCCTGAAAGCAAGCAAGAGTTTTCTCTCTCCGGCTGTAGACCTTACTCTCTAAAGTACAGACTTCATGCAGAACAAGCTGCTCTGCTTTTTGCTATGGATGACATGCAGGGCTGAGAAAAATGGTAATTAACCACAAGCTTCAAGTTAACATAGCTTGGAGACCATCTCTCACTCAGCTTTAGGGAAGCTGAGTGTCTGTCTTCTGGAAGAGCTTGTAGCTCTGTGCAGGTGGAGAAGCAGACCTATGAAACCAGTGCCTTTCTTCCTATAGGTTTCAAACAAACTAATATAAAACCAGTTTCAAGTAAAACAGTACTGTGAGAATCTATTTAAGACTTACTCATTGCAGTTCACAGAATGCACCAAAAAGTTCCTGCTCTCTGCTTTAGGTGATCTTTACAGCAGCTATGCAGGCAAAACCCAGAACTGGCTGAAAGGCCAGGCATTCTCACCCAGGCTGTCACTGGCACTCCTGCCGTCTGGTTTTGCCTCTCTGGGAAACCATCTCTCAACACAAAGGAGAAGCACGTGTTTCATGCTTAGTTCTAGGTGCTTTGAGGGAAAGATGATTCCATGACAGTGCAGCTGTTGTCGTTTGACTCTTCCTTTCCAGTATTCAAGTGTCATTTTTATTAATACCAGCACCGCATTTGAGAGGAAGAGCATGGACACATAAAGGAAAATAGACACAGTGAAGATGAATGAATTGTGGGCTCCATCCTGCAAATTACCTCATTTGGTTTCTAGACAGCTGGTCTCCTTTGAAAGCAGCTGAAAGGTGTTCTACAAAATGGTTGTCATGGCAGGCTTCTGACAAAGGATGCTAACTGTTTCGCCTCCCACCCCGCCTAGCCCAAAGAGAGCATGTTAGCCTCTCTGCTTCCTGTGACTTGAACCTGGGAGCCAGGATGGAAGAACTGCTTTTGAACTTTGTCTCTCGAGCAACAGGAGCACTTTGCATTGGCCAGCACTGGTTGAGTTCATTATGCAGGCAAAGTGCCATGCAAGTGCTCGCATCTTCAAGGATACTTACGATATGTGCAGGAGCACTGAATCCATCCTTTGTTGATCTTGACTTGACTATACCAAGACAAGCCTTTTCCACTGTTAATTTCCTTTTCTCCAGCACCTGTAGGGCCTTAAACAAGCCTCACTGCTTTCTCACATGTGCTAGTATACTTGCAGTACTAAGAGGCACATAATTAGGGCCATTACCTGGTGCACTGCAGTTTTTATTAGCACACAGTGATCACATTTCAGTACATCTTTTCGTCACTGCAGCTCCTTTGAGATCTTTGCTTTTTCCCTTCTTTTTTTCCTGGGGTTGATAATAGCTCTGAAGAGGTAAAAGCAGTGTTAAAGTACTGGTGCTTTCTTTGTAAGGTGACTGATGTTTAATATGTTGGCCTAATTAACTTCAGACTAATAATTCTAACCCATTAAGTAGCTAGTTAGTACATGTTTGGAATAAACACATCTGGTCCTGCACCGAGTGCAGGTTCTGCCTGTGTGTGGGTGACAGATGTGCTGGTGGCTTCCCCAGCGCTCTCTTTTAAATAATTAACAGCGCACTGGTAAAGTAGCCTCAGAGCCAGCTGCCTAGTCTCAGAACCACATCTGCGGACATGTGCCTCATCTCGTTAGTCTGCTCCAGCTATTACAGTCCCTCCTCTTTGGTATTTCTCAAGTGATGTGTGGCTTTAAGAAACACCCTTTTAAATAACATTGGACTCTCGGCTTCTGGTCTGAAAAGCAGCAGGAGAAGCAGGAATATGTCAGGCCACCCAAGGGGCAATCAGTTCTGAATTCACAAGCCTTGCAGATTGATCTCTCCTCCCAAACAAAGGGCATTTGAAACAGTCCCGCCCTGCTGTTTCATTACTTGGAGTTGCTGGGCAAGGTTTGGAAACAACCTTCTTTTGAAGGAATTGTCATCTTGTGGTAGCCTACTTCTCTAGGTGGTCAACAGCATCCTAGGCTGGAACAGCTGGTAATTCTTCATCAGTCTCAGAGGTGTGAGAAAGCTGAGATGACTTATATGCAGAAGAGATCATTGCTTCCAACTCAGCTGTCATTTTGTTCTTAATATTTTGGCTTTTTGTGGTGAGGCTGTTTGAAGCTTTTTTTTTCCCCCCAGGGGGAGGAATCGTGTCAATAAATTAAACAAACAGCAGGATATTTTGCAAGAGGTTAATTTGCACAAAAACTACTTTTAAAAAGTGAGACCTGAGTTCTTGCTCACCAAAGGGCAAGGTAAGATTTATTCCTGCTTTGAGGGCCTGTGAACCCTGATCAGTCTGTGCCTGGACCATAATGGTTCACATGCAGCTGTCATTAGTTGTAGTGATACAGCTCTGTCTGTGACCTTTGTTTTGTAAGGCATCAACAATAGCACAGCTGCCCCTACATAGCTGAGATCTCAAACCTGCAATTTGGCAAGGGGAACAGCACAAATTGGATAAATATACATAAACACATTGTGAAGGAAGGGAAAACAGAACAGAATGAACCAGAGCATCATCCTACAACTTGTTTGATAGGGATGATTTAAGTAGGCATATGGTATAGTTAAATGTGCTTTCAAAAACATTGGCCCGATTCTTCAAGCAAATATCAAAGAAATATCTAAATAGCAAGAGAGCTGATAGCGTATCATTAATTCTCTCAAAGGAGGCATATGAGTGCCTTTGGAAATGCATGCGAGTGGGGGCTGGGTGTGAATGATAAGCAGATTTACATCCCCACACACAAAGTGTCATTAACTTATTGTTAACATTACACAATTCTACTTCCTTCTAATGCTGCAAGCACTAAGGAAACAAGCAGGCAGTAAGCTAATATTTAGACCTAACCCTGCACCCATTTTTACATCTTAATAGCTCAGCGTTGGCGTAACGGACCACCGCAGCTACTGTAATACCTCTCACACCCGAGAGTTCGCATCCAACAGCCTCACTGCCTACCACACGCATATTTAAGAACTGAAATCACTGCCATGCTCATCCTACATCACGACCTCTCAGTGCTCTGTTGTTGAGTAACTCAATAACAATCGTAAGTTAAAAATAGCCTTTTTCTTTCTGCATTCCTTTTACCAGATGGAAAGAAAATACAAAGCAGATAAAACTACAGCATTCTGAATGTGTTATTACAAAATAAATCTAAACATATGATACTCTTCACAAATCACACCAGGTGGATCTCCCACAGAAGCTGCGTGCAAATACTCAAATTCACAAAACCAAGATATTTTCAGAACGCGTAGGTAAACACACGAGATGACAAAGTTATGGGCTTGTCTGAATAAACAGGTCAGGTTCTTTAATTTGAGGAGAACATTCGTTTGTCTGCCCTACAGAGTACTGAGAGAAGTTGTGTGTAACTTAACTGAGTTTTCTTGTGACAAGGAAGCGAAAGGCAAAAACCAGATGAAGGACAGCATTACTGTTCATTTCTATGGCTGTGGCTGGAGTTGCTCTTCTTTTTGTTACTCCTTCCTCCTTGGCTGAGAAAAGTAACATGTTGGGGAACATGCTGTAAGCACAGAGAAAAAGTGCCAAAGAAGCCAAGTTGCTTGAAAGCTACAGGTTCAACTTTTGTGTCTTCCAGTGTCATTTTAGGAAGAGGTTAATGTTTCGTTTGGTGCGCTGAGCATTATCTGTTCTCTTTCCAACTAACAAGTTACATTTACCTTCTGTTTGGGGTATTATAACTAAATAGCCTTATCACACCTTTATGACAATTAGATCAAGAGATTCATTTCACCGCAGAACTAAATGATTCCTTAGTGCAGTGGGCAGTGCACTTCATGAGTACTTAGCCACTTGAAAGTTAGGAAACTTGTTTAACCATTCAAGCATCAGTTTTAAGGACCCATTTACAAAGTCTCCTTCTCAGTCTATAAATTACATTGCAACTTAATATTGCCTGACCAAGACCTTGTCTACAGAAAAGGGGAGCAATTCAAGTTGGGATTCAATAGGATTTCTCAGTTAAGAGGCAGCATGTTGACTGAAATACCCCACGTTCTGAGCAACCCCAGTCATTACTATAAATAGGCAGAGGCACCGTAAACCCACACGAGTAGTTACCTCTCAGTAACCAGCTGTTCCTTCGGAAGCAGTCAATGAAGAACAGGCAGTCCGCCGTAACAAAAGGAGGTACTAGCCATCAGGAGAAACACCGGGTTTCCTAGCGCCTCACCGTTTGCCCTGCACACAGCAGCTCAGCAGTTCTTTAACGCAGAGCTCACAACCATAGCCAACACCCAGGAAAAAGAGAGAAAAAGGAGAATCCTCACCCCCTTTTGACTTCCTGCTACCCTTGTCAGCCATGTGATGTGCTCACAGATTGGGAGGAAAACAATCAGATCAGGTTGTTTTCACCTGCTGTTCTCATGCTAGAGCCACTGTGCTCAGGTGACTGGAATACTTCTCCATCATGGCCGTAGGCGTGGCTAATTAGGCCAGTTGATTTGATAATAATATTATCTTTCAATGTCAACAGCTGTTCTTCCCCAGTAGCACTGGGTAAAGAGAGTTGATGTGTATCAGGTCCTCTTCCACTTGGACTAATTCCTTTCTTTCCAAAGTCACTCACACCTAGCATTTATTTTCAGCAGCAGTATGTATGGTTTTTTTCCCACCAAGCACTTTGTTGTAACAAAAATCAACAGAGTGTGAAGAGTATGGTTACCGATCGCTGGTTACTCACATAGTGTTATCTCCCCCCTCCAAAACAGCAAGAAAAATAAACTTGAGCAGGGGAAAAAAAAAATACAGCTGGACTAGGCTTAATGTCTGTTATAAATATTAACTTCTGAAAATATTTTAGAAATACAGTTAGTTTGACACAATTAGATTATAATGGGAACTATTCACAGCTGGACACATTCTCAATGGATTGCATAGGCTAACTGGCTCCTAAGACATATGGGTCTGGTGTTAAGATCAGTAGTAATTTCTGCTGCAGTCCTTCACGTTCCTCAGTAGGGCATACGGTGTTCCCAGAGCATTAGGAAAGTGCGTGAGCAGAACTAAGTACCTGATATTATGCAGTGGACATAGTATCCTGGGCTGAATTAATAGACTAATTTAACATAATAATGACATTTCATACCCTGTTACTGCAGGTTCCCATGATTCTGTGAGATCAGCGCTAAGTCATTGCTGCCTTCTAGTTCTTTCAAATTCCCCAGCACTTCCCAGCAGAGAAATACTTCAGTGTCGCTGTGCTGCTGTCCGTTTCCTGCGGAAAGCGAAACCCAGCCAGCCAGCATACTGAACCCTATGCTGAGAACGTGAGGCAGTTCTGGGGTAACGAGGGGCTGCTAAGGGAGCTGGAATTTGAATTTATGTCAGTGCTGAGCCACACAAAGAACGGGTGGGTGGGCGCCAGGGCAGAGTATGTAGTAATTCTGTACCAAAACCCCAGAACCACACAACCATTTGCATTGAGTGCAGGTCTTGCTCGCCTCAGGAAAATAATTAAACATTCCTTTTTATGCCTGTGTGGGTGGTGGGAGGAAAACAGCTCTGACCATTGACCCTAACTGCAGATTATTGACTGTCCCCAGTACAACTCCCATCGACTCGAGTAAACTGTTTCCTGTGCTTCCAGGCGTAGATGGCCCTTGGCACAGCGGAACTGCACTGAATGTTTGGCAGGCGAGGTTTGTAGCCCTGCTCCAAGGGAGCCTGCTGTGGCCTTAGGCACCTGGCACTGTGGGTCTAGGAAGAGCCACGAAATCAGAAGCATGGTCTCGAAACGCCTTCTTCCGTGGCGTTGAGTTGCCACCTCCTGCTGCAGGGAGCCAGAGCTGTAGTCCTGGGGTGTCTGTTAACTGAGAATAGGGGAAAGGATGCTCAGGGCCTTGGGTGGTGAGGGTAAATAACTGGTGTATCCCCAGCAAATAATGGCCAGCGATTTCAAAGTCACGTTGGTCACATACGGTGAGACTGGACCTGACCCCACTGAGACATCATCACCATCGCTCACAGTCCTACAGCTGTCTCCCCTACCCCGTACCTGAGCAGCAGTTGTCTCCCTGTGTGTGCCACTACGCCTGCTTTTCACCCGTCAGGCACAGAATGAGGGGTAGCACGACTGAGGCTGCCTCCCCGGCACCAAAAATTTCAGTCTGCCTCCTGAGGTGAGGTCGGTATTGTCTGGCCATGGAACTCTTCCTTCAAACTAAAGCACGAAATACCTGCATGGAATGACACCTTTTGTTTGCTGCAGCTGTGAACAGTGGTGAATATTTCTGTGTGGTAAAAACCTGAACGCACTGTTGTTGGTCACAGTGGGTTCCAGTTTCCCCATCCTTCAGGTGACCATCAAAATGAGGTACGGCCACGGCGGCACCCGTTGTGCTGCCAGGCTGTTGTGCGGGGGATAGTGTGTTACGTGGAGGTAAAGTGATAGGCGTGCAAAATGTCACACTGAAGTCGCTAGTGCCAGCAAACCCTCCACCGCTGGTACGGACTCTGCAGTGTGCGATTGCTGTATGCGTATAAATACACACACGCGGGTGCGTGTGTGTGTGTGTGTGTATAGATAGTTTGAACACACACGCACACTCTTACCACTGGCTTACTGATATTAACTGAGTAATACAGCTAGATATTAATTCATGGGAGCAGGTTTTTAAAGGGAAAGCTCTCTGAAATACATAGATGTATTTTTTTCCTTCCTACTACATACAGCATTTTAGCTATTTTAATGCTGGCACTTGATTTCAAAATACCTTTGTCACCATAATTTTAATAACTTTTTGAGCAGTTGCCAGTCCAATTTTCAGTGTGTGAAAATTGGAGGTAAATTATTTATTACTTCCAGCAAATGTCTTTCACAATTTTATTTAATTTTTTCATCTTTTTTAATGGGTCATAAAATGGCAGTCTTTTATTGGATACTCGTAAAGTAAGGAGGAAATGAATACTTTGCAAATAGGTTACCGTGGATGGAAATGTCAGCCGTATTTCACAGGGTATGAAATGCTTCAGACCAGAGCTGTACTGACATATGGCAGTTGGGCCACGCTCCTCTTCTGTAACAGTAAAATGGCAGTGGATGTAAAAGAAAGAAAAACTTGCAATGGTTGGGGTTTTTTTTGTAAATTATTTATTAGAATGGCCAGTGGGCCATGACTGATGCACTTTAAAGTCGCAAGAGTCTCGTGGTTAACTTTGGTCATACATAAGAACATGTTTTATAAGCTCTTTTCGGACTAAGTTTTCCAGGATTGATTCCCATCCAAAAAGTGATCCTTCACAGAGAAAATACAGGAAACTCACGTTGAGCAAGGCCTGTGAACTATAGATAAACCCCACAGTTTTTCCTGTTATGATGAAATAGCTTTAAAAGTATGGACCGCTGGAAAATGGCACATCGAACCTGTGGCACACAGACGGCAGTGAGTTTGTGAACATCTGCACAGCATCCTAATTACACATGCTGGTTAGCACAGGTTTGAAATGTCTCTGAATCCACTGTCCTCAAGTGAGAAGCTTGAGGACAGTGGCTGAGAAGTGGTCTGAAGATAGGACTGGCTAAAAGTCTTAAAACGATGCTGGATTTGGGCGCTGCTACGGGTTTGGGAAACAGTGTGAAGGGCTGCGCTTGCCTGGCCCTGGGGGCTCGTTCCCGCAGCCGGTGGTTGTCAGGCTAGACATGGAGAAGCTGGTCGATGCCTTGTGTTTTGGGCAGGAGGGCCAGGGTATCTGTGCACGGCGTGAGTGGGCCTTGTTTATTAGCACCTCCGCTTGTTACCCTCGGGGTCTGCCTCCCCATCCCATGTGCACAGGGGTAGGATCACACCGCGACCCACGCAGAGTATGTCACACGGCAGAGGTGAGGTTTTGGCTGGGCATTGCAGGATGCCTTCCTGGGTTGCTACAGCAACATCAACATTTACATTTCCTGAGTCTTTGTGGGTTTCTAATCAGGGTTGAGGTGAGGAGACACTCTGTTCTGCAGCAGCTTTCAAGAGCTCGTGCTTGGTTTTGTTCTGTGCTGGTATGAAACTATTATCAGTATCTTATCTAACCTCTCCTTGCAAGTACAGGGTTCTGACAAAGGTCTGGTTTCCCTTAGGGCCAGTCCGCTCCCCCGTGCACGGCTGTGCTGTTGGGGTGTGACCAGGTTCACTGTGAATTCAGCACAGTGAGGTTCAGACGTGGGCCTCGCGCCAGCATGGTCTCTCCTTTGGTGCTAGGGTGGGACGCTGACAGCTCTTCTTTTGTCTCGCTCTCTCTGCATACCTCAGCCAAAGGAGAGGCAATTTTCCTTGAGTCGTTGGAAAACAATTAAGATACTATGGGTGTAGTCATGTCAATCACATCAATAATTACGGGGAGATGTGGCCATACAGACTTACACATCCAGGCATTCAGTGCCAGTGGAGACATTTTCGAGGCGTTTCTGATCAGCTCCACGAGGAGACTGAAGGTACGGTCTTACAGTCAGCTGGCCAAAATCTCCGCTGCTCCTTCCCTCGTGAGCTGAGGCTGTCATGAAAAACCACTGCAGTCTCATAGCCCTTTAAATGGTATTACTCCGGTCTACAGAAAAAAGGATCAGCGCAGGTCTGAAGATTTAGAAATGTTACCTGGTGACACAGGCTGGTTCAGCTCTTATCTGATTTCAGCTTTTCTGAAGGAACCTGACGGTCACCACTGGGAAATGAAGGTGCCCCAAACAACATCACTGCTGAATGTCATTTCGTTTTCAAAATATTTGCAGTTTATGCAGAGTGCTGAGCTAAAAGCCTCACATGTGGACGGTTACTAGTAAACAGTAGATGTAGTTATGTATAGCTCTTTCTCGTGGATGTTTGTGAATGAGTGAGTAGAAGGAATAGGGCAGCCAGTGTCTGGAACTCCAGATTTGAAGGGGTAGTGCTTATGTGAATCAGGAGTACACACGGCCCATCAACAGGTGGATGCGAAAGAAATAAAAAAATCCATGTTTCTGATACTCTACAGACATGACAATTTCAGGAAGAAGTGATTTTTGTATGTTGACAGGTTCATCCTTTTGAAGATGAGATAATTATCTGTGTGAGTTCACTCTGTAGCTTCTAGAACTAAGCGAGTATGATCAACTCCTATGAAATCTCAAGTGGCTCATCCCTCCAGCTGTGTATCAGAATGGAAGCTGAGAGGGAAACTGGTAGTTCCTCCCGCACCGTATCTGCGCTGATAGCTGATGTGTTCAGTGAGCCTGCTACTTGGGATATCTGTCAGGCCTCCTGACAGCAGCACGTCGGGGGAGCGCACGGCCTGACAGCAGCGTGGTGGCACACGGCGCCGGGGACTCCACAGCCGCTCTTTAGCGCAGTCCGTGGGAGTCGGCAAGCTGTGGGTGCACGTGTTGTCGGTGCCCTTTTCTGGGGCCGTCAGTATTGCCGGAACGGTGTGCAGAGGCATTGCTGTGAGCGAGGAGCAGGTGAGGGCGACAGGAGCTTGCTCGGTGGCACCCCCTAAAAATAGGGGTAAGCTCCCTGCTTTAGTAACTGTCTGTAAGAACTGGCCTGAGCAGACCCTGCGGTCCGCGTCTGTTTGGTTCAGGGCAAGCTTCTTCCTGGGCGTTTTTGCTGGACTGAGATTTTGGTGCCACTTGTGAGGATCTGTGTCCACCAACGCACAGACTCTAATAGGAGTAGTTTAATTGTCATTTACCTGGTGCCCGAGTGTGGCTGTGTTCTGAAGCAAACACAAAGAGCTTAAAATGCCGGAGCTGTGTCCCAGTGACCCTGCCCGCTCGGCACACAGCCCCGCAGGGACTCGGCCAGGTCACGGAAGAGAATAGGTAGCAGACGTCCCTACTCACAGGTTTTCTCCTAAAGCCCAGGTGGAATATTTCAGTAAGGGAATGGAGCCAGAAGGCAGCTCTCAGGCCTGTACAGCACATCAGCCGAGCTAACGTTTTTTTGGTGAGGCTGGAATTCAAAGCCGCCTTTTCCGGTAGAAGACAGCAGGGGTAATGTTGGTGCCTCGCAGTCCTTTGGGGAATCCCTCTTTGAGCGGAGCTTGTGAGTGGACGTACACAGGCCAGCTCTGTGTTGCAAACAGTGAGGTGTAGACATGGGCACTCGTTCACTTAGAAATCTTTGCTATTCTACAAAATTTTTCATACTACCTAGAGGTACTTTCAAGATCCACAAGATACCTGGGCAACGATCCTTTTATTTTGTATGGGTTAAGATGTTCTTCTGCAGTGTTTAACTTTGCCTGTTTCAGCCAGGACGCATCTGGCTTACAGGGGCAAGTAGCGTTGAAGTGTGGTAGCTTCAGAACTCTGCTAGAGAAAGACTAATACAGACATTCCGTGCGAAGGCAAGAGAGAACCATCCCATAACATTTAAGAAAATAATATGTACTGCAGCAGGAGTATGTAGGCTGCTGCACGACATGGGGAAGGCAGAAAAAAAAAGGGTGACTTTTGCTTCAAGCTTTAAAGCGTAAGGGGGAAACAGTGAGAAGTTTAACGGGATTGAATGTTAAGTCTTGCTTGAAACCTGGACTTTTTCTAAGATGTGAGCCAGGAAAGCCCAACACCTAAGTCCCAGGTGCAGGGACTCCCGAGACACGCTGTCTCTCTCACGTGGAAGCAGTTAGTGAAACGCAGCACGTCAGCGCGTTGCAGTACCCGCCCGCAGGATCAGCCCTGACGCGCACCTCCGCTCCTGCGGACAGACCTCTCAAGGGTGTCGGGGGGCAGCCTGGGGGCTGTGACTGTCTGGAGCGTCGCTGCAAACGAGGACATTTGGTTCCTGATGATCTGATGGATATGTGGAAGCCTACTGTTAGGAAGATCTGTATGAAATAATGTGTATTATCATTTTATGGACTTAGCAGATTTTTGTGTAGGCCGCCTTATACACGATAATAAAACTAAACATGAATAGCAGTTAGAGGTACTGCTAGCATAGCGAGAACGTACTTCAACAGTACTGTACTTCTCTTCTGCAGCTTCAAATGTGTTTTGTTTCCAAGTTGCTCAGCCGAAACACACATGAGCCCACGTGTGTGGCATTTCAGATAGTGCCTGCTAGGGCTGGCAAGGCAGCCCGCCACCGACGCAGCTTCCTTTTCAATCACCTAGGTTTGGGACTGGCGGTAGCACGTTGCGCAAATCAACAAACAGCCGGAGGATAAAAAACATTGTGAACTGATGTTAGAAAATACTCCTGACTGACAGGAACACGCATGGGTCAGGAGGAGGGGTGATATTGCCAGGCAGCAAAGGAAATTGATTGGAGAGTAGCAAAAATCCCAGAGGAAATCAGATTCACATTCATTTTTTTTTTTTTTTTAAATGAAATGGGGACAAAGTGAGCATCTGAAAGCGTTTGGGAAACGTGACCCCAGTGGCTGGCAGCAACTCCAGTCAGATGTTACTGGCCAAATCCAGCAGTTCTTCACTAGTGCACAGGCAGAATTATTTTTGATCTCAGTGGGAGTTTTGCCCAACAAGAGACTACAGAAATGGCTCCAACCAAAGAGAAAAGAGCTGAGAAAAACCTGCAATGTATTTGAGCACAGTTAAAATATGACTGGAAATACAGTCAGTGCAGGAGGCATACAAGGAACTAGGTTCTTAAAGAACATGATGGCTTAATTTAAAAATCAGATTTACTGGGTGTACTACATTTGGATTTAGAGCAGCGGGAAGGGTTCTTACCACGCTAGGAGGCTTTGAACCACGCAGGATAATCCCAGTGATGGCATCAGTCAGGGGAAGGCGCTCACCATTGCTTAGGGAAGGTCAGGAAAAGTAGAAAGGCTGAACAGCTTTTATGTTGGTCAGGAAACATGACCACAATGAATGCCCTTTCTTGGGCGTAACCGAAATTCGGAGGCATCCGCCACAGGCTCCACACCAAGTCACGCTGTAAAAAGACAGGGCTAGCGGGGGAAATGAGGCATTGAGCGCTTCATCTTTCCCTTTGAATTGGTGCCTCACTGAACAGCTGCCATCCGAAAATACTTGTGTGTGTTGTGGGTTCTTCAGCATTTATGGGCTGAACTCAGTTATTCCCTTCCAACTTGAGGTATTCCATGACTCCGAGATTGTTAGCCCAGTGCAGTCACAGTTAATGCCGTGGTACGGCCAGGGTAGGACGGGATGCGGCCCTAGGACGCCGGGAAGAGTCACGTTAACGTCACTGGGCGGCAGGTTAGTGAGCGGGCAGGAAAACGCTTCGTGTGGTGTGTTTACGATGCGCAGATCTCCCAGAGGTTTAAGGGTTTAAACACACAAATCTCTTCAGGGACACCTGCCAGGATTCGGGCTGTGTTGCAGCAGCACCGCGCGTACTTAAGCCTTTCTCTGATCAGGAAAAGGGACGGCGTGAAAATCCTCCCCGCTGCAGGCAATGGGATTGTTTTGCCAGTCCAACTCGAGCGGAATTGTCATGCATTTCTCATTAAAGTGGCAAAGCAAAACGCTGGGGGGAAAAAAAAGCATCACATAGGAAAAATTCATCACTAACAAAAGTTTTGGTATAGTTTGCTTTATTTAGTGCGTTGGAAGGGAATTGAATTAATTTTTTGTTTTTATCTGTTCTGATTCACTTATTCCAGTAATAATTAGAAGTAAATGAGAGTTATTCTTTCTGTTAGATCAATTATTCATAACACAGATCATTTAAAAATTAGTTTAGCGGAAGCAACTTCATTTTTACTAAAACTGAAACAGAAATTAGCCAAATTAGTTAAAATAGCTTTGAACTCCATATTGACTAAAGCATTTGTGCCAGAATAAAAATTCATGACATATAAGAACGGTATAAATGATTAATCATTTTAGTTCATGGATATCTATATTTTTATTTAATTACATCTATGCATAATATAAACTGTCTGAATGTTCGGAATCCAAGCCAGAGAAGCTGAAGAGTCTTCTTATGTTTAACATTCACCATGTGTTGTTTTCGTCTAGGGTTAATTTGTAGAATGTAAACCACATACTATTTGTACGCAGTGTTTATGTACTATTTATAGAAAGTCTTGACCATTTATAATTATCCGACATTTTTATCCGTAATGTCTGTGTATGACTAAAGAGATGTTTGTGGAACAGACAAAACAATGCTATTTTTACAGCTAAACTTCACTTCATCTTATATAAAACTTTTTGGAGTATTTTATGCTATATGGCATAGAAAAGGGATATTCCCTACTCAGCACTCTTATCGCGGTGACCAAAATTACTTGCCAGTAGTAATCAACACTGTACCCGCGGGAGGCTGTTGTACTCATTTTAAGCAGCGTAAATTGAGGAAAAGAAAGCTCAGTCTGAAAAGAGTAAACACACGTTTCTGAATCTGTGAAGTCCAGCCCTGCAGCAGCTCAGGACCTCGATCACGTAGAAGCCATCAGAGGTTTCTAGGAGTGCCTACACAAAGCAATCCCCTTAGTTTTGCCATCCGTAAAGTCACTTCTGGTGTCCAGTGCAGGTCGGAGGCCTCGAGCCCCGTTTTCCTCTCCTGGACACTTCCTCTGCTGAACAACAGGGCTGGCTGTCAAGTGCCTCCACAGCATGTGTGCGCTCTTTCAGTGAGTGATTTATGGCTGCTGATTTTTTTTTTTCTCTTTCCAGAACTCTGGAAGTTTTGGTGAGTTTGAATGAAGGGCAGTCCTTCATGTCCAGCTCACTGACAATCACCGCCTCAGAGTGTGTAAGTAACTGGCTAACCCCATTCCGTGTGACAGCCTGAAATCCAGTTTCCCTTTGGCTTTTGCTGTTGCGTGACCTCTCAGTGCAGAGAGCCTTAGTGCTTAACAGGAGCTGTAGGATGTTGAGAGTGCAGAAACCCACCCACCTAAAGAGTACCCCTGTGCAGACACACACCGGATGTACCGAACTGAACGATACACCATTTCTTAACGTCTAGGTGCATACACATATATATATACACATATGGGCTAGGTTGCTTTCTCTTTATCGTAAGACACGCTCAGAATCCGTTTGTAACACCACTACACACAACACAGTTTTCAGCTGTTCTGAATTCCCTGTTGAAGTGTGTGAGGGGGGAGTTACAGACAAGACTTTTTTCCTGCAGATATATAAAAAAATTCCCTTAATTCTTCCCATTAAAGGTGGCAAGCATCTATATTTGAGGGAGATCTTTTTTTGCAGGATCCCACACAAGTGAAGTATTGCTGTATGTATCATCAGAGACTTCCTGATAACACAGGAAAGCGATCTCTTACGCGGCAGGCGAGGAGATTTACCTTTGCTTTCTGACACGGCTCTGTTACAAGGGTTTCTCCTTTCACTGCTGCTGCATCTGCTCTGCTAGCTGCTTTGGGGGCTGCTGATTTAGAACATATGCAAAACTATACATAGCGGGAAAGCCCTGGAATTCTCCTCCTCTCCAGGCTACCTCAGCCGGCTCTGCCCCGAGATCCAAGCAGCGTCTGTGTTCCTTGTGTGGGGGGTTATATTTTTCTATAGCTTGTGAACTGTTTTGTGCTAAATATATTACAACAAATTCCTTGAGCACAGTGTGCAGCTTTCCAAATACCAAGAAGCCTGCATGCCGTCAGAGCCTCGCTCACTATAACCATAACCGTAAGAGCCAGGCGTGACACAGTCACCGCCGGTCCCACCCCAGCCCCGTCCCACTGAGCGGGATGACTGGGAGCAGCTGAAGCGGAGCAGGCAGAATGTCAGGACTTCAGCCCCAGTATGGGGGGTGGTAATAATCCCACGGGAGGATGCTAATGCTGCGTAACTCTAGATACCTGACTTTGGTGTGGGCTCTCAGCTGTTAATTAGGGGAGACAGTCCTTGTCAAAGCACAGGCGGGAGTACCTAAGGTAAGCCTAGGTTAAGGCAGTGTGAACTTCCTGCTATGTTTTTATCCTGGGCTTATAGAAAAAAGTTAAACACACCTTCTAGGATAAACCACGTACTTCGGCAGTCAGTGACTTCCCTAACTTAATATATAAACATTAGACACAAGACCGCCATGTAGGGATGGAAGATTTGAAAAAGTGTTGTGCATGGATACCGTGTTTCTTTAAATTTGTCTCATTTCAAGTGTGACTTCAGCGCAGCTTTCCTGTCAGGCACAGAAGCACACAGAACAGTACCTTCTGCTCATCAGCATGCACTTTTCCAACAGTATTTTTGTCGCTTGTAGGTAATTAACCTAAAAGAGAAAAAAACAATATTTTTTTTTCTTCTGTTAATTTAAGAACGAAATACTGGGGCAACTGCAGAAATCAAGAGTCATCTCAGTTCAGCCCTTCAGTATCAGGAAGAAAGCCTGAGTGAATGGAGAGCTGAAGAGCCGCACACTGCCCAAATCACTGGGAAAATCAGGTTTCTCTGTTTAAGGGCCTCTTTATCATTGGGAAGCATTTCAGTCTCACACCAAAGCATGCTGAAGCAGCCTCTCGGCATGGTAACGCAAGGGCAGCGCAGTCACAAGAGGATGCTGCACACTAAGAGCAGACTGCACATGTTAAGTCTGTCCTCGTGCTCCCTTAAAAATGGCTAAGATAGCTCAGATAGGTAAAAACAAGGCGCTGATGCCAAGGAGATTGTACCAAACTGCTGGGTACGGCTGTCTTCCCTCAGCTATACTCTAACAGTGCTTCTCTGTTCTCTGTGTGCAAAAGTTTTCACTCACAGGAAACAGAATGAATACAGATGTGAGTTGACAGGAAAAACTACTGTCCTTCTGATAATCTTTTTTTTTTCCCCCCTTTTATTTTTTTTCCTTTCATGCATGTTGCAGTACAGACAGCTCCATACAAGGAGAACGGCTGTTTCCATAGTAGCAGATGGGCAACTGCAAGAAATGGGTCACTGCTAGAATTGTTCCATTAATTCTGATAGCCGAGCAGCTGATGGCTAGTTGGTATACGAGAGCTACAAGTTACAGCCTCCCCTAGCACATGCACATTGCTGCAGTGAAAACAAACAAAAAATAGGGAGCATTTAGGCACCGAGGCATGCGTCTTACCTGTTTCTTGTAAACGCGCATGCCTTGCTGCACCCAGATGCTCTGTTTCGCTTCCCTCGTGCAATGGTGTATCTCCAGTAGCACTTTTCTCACTTCGACAGAATTACTCACGCTGTACTCCAGCCTTACTGATTCCCTGGGAATCCCTCCTTTGCTTTTTTCCCAGCTGGAGACTGGATAACTGAGTGTTGTTCTAAACCAGCACAGCAGCACAGAACGCCACGTGTAAGAATAAAAGCAACTACAAGATGTGGGTTTGGGGTGGTGAGAGACGGGCTGCTCATTTCTTCGTTAAAAGCAGTACTGCTGGAAGCAGTAACGCTCGTTCACAATTTCTTAGGATGGTGGGTTCAGGTTCAGGTAGCACTACTACAGGGATTTAGCGTGCTGTAGTTGTACAGTGCACAGACCCCCTTCTCGATCCTTCGTGAGGAATTTCCGTTGGCGAGAACAGAACGATTTGTGTCGGTCAGTAGGAAGCTGTTTTGGGGTGACTGGGAGAACCAGGCAGCAGTTATTTGCAGCATACACTGATGCTGTCTTTCTGCTTTCTTCGCAGTCTAGTGGAGTAGCAGCGCTTATTGCCGTTCTCGTGCTGCTACTGCTAGCGGCACTCGGTCTGCTCTGGTGGTTCTGGCCCCTCTGCTGCAAAGTGGTGAGTAAAGACTTAGAAAACCCACTGGGTGTGTGACTCATGGTTGTTACTCATACCGTGTCGGGAAGCACAGATACCGCAGAAAACAGGCTAAGTAAGAGGAGAGCTACGTGTGACGTAAGCCATCTGTTGAGGGAGTTTTCTTTCATTAGTGATACGCAATAAACAGAAGAGACCAGCGTCAACACTGCGGACTGCACTCTGAGCAGTGCTTCTGGCTTTCCGAGACCTGCACGCGCACGAACCAGCATCAGCCTCCTGGTGTGCTGCTCGCTGGCGTTCTGCTGAGTGAGCACGTGCTTTCTGTGAAAGCCTGGTAAAAGCCTTTCTCTATTATTTGAAAGTTGTTGGCCATAATGCTATGCAGATGTTATACTGAAATCAAGGACCGTTTTAAAAGTCCTATCACTAAAATTGGTATTTGTAGTCCATTACGGGCTCTCAAGTTGGAAATCCCTTATTGTCTTAATAATCCCTTGCACACATGACATGTATTTTCATCTGAGTGCACTCTTTATCCTTCCAGCAGCAGTCAGCAGTGCTGTTCCACTAACTCTCCTTCCATCCCCTGGCCTCTTGGGGTTTTTAAACTGGGAAGTTTTTTATTCATCCAGTTCAGTGGCAGTGCTGAGGACTTGGGAAGTAGAGATTGCTTGCAGGCTGTTACCTTACCTCTTGTCTTGGGCTTGTGGGACCTGGAGCAGCAGAGGAACTGGCCTTCTTCCCTGACCACACCAAAGCCCATATAACCAAAAGCTTTGGTGCTGTCCGTCAGGCCCCAGGCTGTCCTGGGGGAAAAAGTCCTGAGCCTCATCTGTGTCCTCACGGTCTGGCGTTTCTGAGGCAGGAATTACGATCTCTTCTGTAATAAAAGGACTCTCTTCTGTCTCATTCCCCAGAGTACAGTCCCATCAAAAATCTAGGGAGATGGTCTGTTAGTTGCTTTACTGCAGGTTATTTGATACCTTGAGGCTTCCTGTGGAAAAGGAAAATTTGACATCAGGAAGAAGAAAGCTTACTATTTTCTTATTTTAAAATAACTGACTAAACTTGAGATTCATAGACCATAGATCCAGCCTCCCACTTCTTAGTTCCTACACTTTCTGTCTGTAGAAAGTGGCTACAGCTAGGCACGTCATCTGGGGGCAGGGAGGGAGGGGGAGGTGAAGGACATGACATATTGCAGCAAAGATGTTGGTAGAAAAGCAAACATTTTGTGTTTCAAAGTCTAGTTATTTTAAAAATATGCAAGCAAAAGACAATTTAAATCCTCAAGTGAAGCCAATTAACTTTTCCTTTCAGTGTCTCCTGTCAGCTAATTACAGACATACTGTGGAGTGACTTGTTTCACTACTCAGTCATAACTGTTGAGGGGGATCACCATATCCTTCCTCTAGAGCTGCGTTTCTGAAAACAGCTGGTTTTGTCTTTGCAGTTGTAATCTTTTGCCAACTGGATGGGTTTTTTTTCAGCACCAGGTTTACACATGTACAACCTAGTGAACAAAATCAAAATACTCCACACATCGGTCAGCGTTCAGAAGTCAGCGCTCGTCAGCGGTCAGCTCCTATGATACAGTGAGACTTCATATGCTATGCATTTTCCTTCCATTACAGTAAGGAGTGACTGCAGTAGCTCAGCCCCTTGAGAGCAGGAATTCTCTTTCCAGCGATGACTCTAATGAAAATCAGTAAGGTGCCTTCTGCATTTTTTTTACGTCCAAGTCCTACATTTAAAAGAAGTCAATGTGTGGTTCTGTAGCGTTAATTTCCAGCTCCTTTGGTAGCTATACCAGTATAATACATGAAAATATGAGCTGCACCAGCCTACGCCTGGAATAAGTGAAAGGAGTTCAGCTTACACGACATGAACACACCACGCAGAGCTAGGGACACCTCAGCTAGGAGCCAGTTAACTAAAACAGATGCTGCCCTTCATAACCAACTGCAGAGCAAAGACACTGCCCTGTGTGCCGATGGTGCACCGTGGCGTTGAGGCAGGGCTCTGTCTGGGCTGATCTCCACAAAGCTGCCCTGAGCTGTGAGAAATGTCCCCTTGTTCTGATTCACCCGGTGCTTACGTCTGTTCCTCCCTGGTGTTTGCTCCACGAGACCTTACCCTGAGCATCTTTTGAGGATACAGCGTTAGGTACGGGTGTCATCAGCTATTTACCGGGGAGGCCTGAGCGTACATTGCTAAGTTATTAGTTAGAAGCAGCCTGACTTGTATGAGAGCAATAAAACTACAGCACGTGCGATGTTAGTGCCCTCTCTTGTTTCTCTCACCTCTGATGGATATTATTTGTTTCTTTGAAAAGAAAAGGTAATCTTAGGACTCACTGCTACACCACTACTCAGTTCCAAAACCATGTATTGTTACATTGAACCTATTACCAAACAGCGACTCTTCCTTTCTTTTGGTTTTGATGTTCGTTTCCTCAGACCGTTACACTGCGCCTCCATTTTTCTCCCTCTCTCCCACACCCGGGGTTCTCACATTCCATGTTGTGGCCACTCTGGCTCTGCAGTTTTGGGCTTTGGTGCCAGTGTCCTTGACAAGAGAGGCAGCATATCAGGGCCAGGCAGGGCCTCCTCTGCCCTTCCTCTGAGTCCATTTCCCTGGCAGAGCAGAGCAGCTGGTTTCATGGGACGAAGAATGTGAGCAAGGAAGAAAGCAGCAGCCCGCAAACTGTGTAAGCTTCCTGTGCTTCAGCATCAAAAGGAAAGGAGAGAGGCAGAAGGTGGTGTGGACGGAATAGAACGAGCGTCCGGCACCGCACGGGTGTGTCCTCCCTAGGGCCGCAGGCAGGGCGGTGAGCTCAGGTGGCTCCGGCACTGCGCTCCGTACCTGCTAGGGCTCCGTCGGGTCAGCATTCTTTGCTGGGAGATCCATGAACACGTACAGATTGGGGAGGGGGACTCCTTTTTCTTCTTCTTCCTCTGCCACCCCCCCCCCCCCTTTTTTGAAGGCAGTTCGCTGTTGACAGTTCTTTCGCTCTTCCCTCCCTATCAGAACAGATGATTGCATCAAGCTGGCTTCAGGCTCTGGTGCTGACATTTCCTAATGCCCACATCAAGCGAACATTTGAAAAGTGTTAATGAGCAGATCAAAGGGACTGTTGCCTCAAGCAACTAACTTTTTTCTTTCTTTCTTTTTTTTTTTTTTTTTTTTAATAAATCGGCTCTCCTCCAAATTCAAGTCTTCGTCCTTTGCAGCTAAGTAAATGAGATGCAGCTTTGCCTGGTGATGATGATGATGATGGTAAAACAAAACAAAACAAACAAAGCCAGGAAGTAATCCATCTCTACACGAGGTTAATAAGATAGCAGCACTATGCAGAGTCTTCTGTATTTAAACAATCTGAATCAAGTTCAGGAAAAGTTCATTTGTGATACGATGATCTTCAGTTTGTGCAGTTTCCTGCTATGTTTGCATTTTTTTCTGCCAAAGCTGCATGGGTTCCTCAGATTTCTCTTTTTAAAAAATGGCTTTGACTGATTTCACTTGCAATATCACACAAGACTGAAAATAATCTTTGTGTGTGCACGTGTGTGAGAGAGTGTGCGAGTGTGAGAGGAGCCTGTGGAAACATAAGGATGCAGGCATTTACATTCCACTTCTGTCAGCAGGGGTGAGTGTCTGCTACTCAGAGCAGATGATTTTCTCACACCACTGTCACATTTAAAACAACTTTCATTTTCTGAAGCTATTAGAAATAGCAGCTAATTAATGTATTGGTTAGCTTCAAATCTGGTTTATCCTATAACTTGAGGGAGTTTAGCAGCTAGCACAGGATTCGGTCCTGTGCTCAGGGCGTCAAATGAAAACGCGTTGGCTCATGACTTTCGAAGCCCTGTGAGGTCTGACAAGTGGAGTTTCTCTTGATTTACTGGGGTGGAAATTCTGATTCCGTAAATATCAACGGGCGCGCAGAGCCCAAGCGAACTTCAGCACGCATCACAGAAGTTTACTATGCAAAGGTGTCCTTGCTTGGGAGAGGCTGCAGGAGTTAAGAGCTGCAGAACTGCAGCAAGTGGAGTCACAATACCGTTCAATCTGTATGTGTATAAATGCGCAGCCCAGCTAGGCCGTCTCCCCGTGCAGCTTACTGTCTGGGCAGCAAAATGCATTTTTGTGCGATAATCGTTAGAGACGGGCAAAAGGGAAATAAGAATAGAAATGAAATAAGAAAGGGGACCCTTAATATATTGAAAGTACTGTTTTACCGTTTCCGTTTTTTTAACTTGCTCTCAGTGACAATGAAATATCTTCACGCTTTGGAAAATCTTGCTCGGCATCCAAGCCTGAGCATCTCGCTCAGAATGTGTCCCGTGGCCCCTCTGTGGTGGTGTTTCTTGTTAAGTCAGAGCAGTAATTCCAGTCTGGCTCTCAGGAGTGTTTCACTAATTAACTAACTGATTTCTGTTCAATATTTGAAAAATTCCTGATAGGTAGGAGAAAAAGTATTTAGAAATATTTAAAGAAAATAACATTTCTGGAATGTTTTTGCAACACCACAGCAGCAAAGGGATGTCCAGTTAAAATCCATAGCTGACTTCCCAGTCTACTCAAAGTACTCTGAGCTTGCCTGATGAACAATTCAGTATCTTAAACCTGAAGCGCTGTGGAAAAATGTTTCCAAGGGTCCCATGCTTATTTCTCATACTTGATAGAATTCCTGTCTCCAGTGCTAAAAGTCCACAGCTTGTCTAGGCAGTAAGTAGGAGCTATCTTGGTGGCACTGTAACTTGAAATGTAAATCTAGAAGGAAAACTCTTGATGAGTGGTCAAGAAAAAATGGTTTCTTTTATGTATGATGCTGTACATGTGTGCAGTGACATTACTTACAGGCAGTGGTAGAATAAATGAAAGAACTGTAATTAATAGTACAGAGTGAATAAAATAAGACATATTTCTATTCAGGTACTTAATCCTGTATTAGGATATTTGGGTGTTTGTCGCCACGTACAGTTTTGGTTATGTTTATAGAGTACTAAGGCGCAGCAGAAACAGACTCCTTTATATTCATTAAGTATTTTTTAGTCATTTCTAGATAATATTCAAACACAAAAAATTACTTCATATCACTGAAGTACTTGTTTTTAGCTTACAAACCTGCTTTTCTTGTGGAAGAACAGCTGTGCATACAGTTGTCATCTTCATCACTTTTAGAGGGTCGCTGCCTTCCCCTTCCCCTCCCTGTAAAGCCCAGTGGGTTCCTGTCAGTACCAGAGAACTCCCTGAGATGGACAGTACGCATGTGAGAAAGGGAACAGGCAGAAACCGTAGGGAGAGGATTAAATACAGCTGTAAGTGAATGATCCTAAGAGCGAGCCTTATCAAGAAACAGTTTGAGAAGCCTTGTGAACCCAGCTCTCACCTGCAGGCACTGCAGGCTGAGCAGTCAAGGAGGAACATACTTAAATGATGAGATCTGCGACACGATCCAGATCTCTACAGGTGAAGCCTGAGCTTCCAGAAGGCACGTCACACTGGTCATAGGGCCAGAAAAGATCCAGCAGCACGGCACAAGGACGCAGGCAGCTTGGCCCAATATCATGCAAGACCTCACGTAGACCCTGGGACGCTTTTCCTCCCAGCCTTGCTAATTAACTCCATAGGGTTTCATCACTGGCTATTACTTAGCACGACGGAGTCTGATCCGGTCAGGAAGCAAAGTGGCAGACGTGTCTGCCCAGAGAGTGTCTGCCAGTCAATTGATGTTATTTTCTATTAGACGGATGGTGTTAATTTCCAGAAGGCCTTGATAATCGATACCCAAGGGGCTTGGCAGCAGCGGTTGCCAGTCTGCAGGCAGATGTGGGGGATTCAGATGGAAGCAGTTCACTCTTAACGTTTTCTGTTGGCTTTTGGATGCTGCCACTGCAGTTCCTAACGCTTTTATGTGTTTGGCTCTTTCAGGTCATCAAAGATCCTCCTCCACCTCCACCGCCTCCCAAAGAGGTACGGTATGACGGTGCTCCGCTCATCACACTGGCTACGCGATCCCACTTCTCTGTGCTTTCCTGTGTTCTGCGAATGCGGCTCTTTGTCCTGATTGCTGAATAACTGTCCCGTGGGAAGCCTTAAGCTGAGAGCATGATGGCCAAAGTCCAAATCTCTGTTCTGTCTCAATCATCTCAGTGTGGCATGAATTAAGCCCAAATATTTAGGGGCTTTATCCCATGGTAGCTGAACATTATTTTTCCCATTCTGCAGTGGAAGCAGAAAGACTCAGTAGCTCTTGTATAACAGTCTGAAGATTAATGTATGACTTAAACAGCATTTTCCTGCAGCTGTGGTGTTCCAGTCAGTGAAGAACCCTTATAAGGGAATTTCTCTCCCTCTCATGGGCATTAATGCACTGGAGGATCTTCTGGTGTCGTCAGTATTTTTTCCCCTTGGTCTTGATTCAGCCAACTGCTCGAGCGTGCTCAAGTGTGCTCTCACAGTTAAGTCCATGGTGAAGCACACTTCATGGAGCTGAGGCAGCCGAGAGCGAGTTTGACAAAGGCTGGCTTAGGAAAACGCAATCGGCTGTGCAACCCTTACTGCAGATCTGCAGGCGCTGTCTGCTGAATCCAAATGAGTAGGGCTGATGATCTGGCTCTTGGAAGGCATTCTGTTTTCTGAAGAGGCAGCCACTGCAAATCCTTTTCTTTGTGTGTATTTTGCTTACTTTTATTTGTGGAAAGGCAAAGGACAAGGCAAACGAATGACTGTCAGTAGAATCCAGTTAGAGGCCCCATTTGGACTTTCCAAATGGTCACCACCAATGCTTTTCCCATGAAAAACGTTAAAGATATTTCCAAACATGAGCAGATTTTGTTTGGAAACGGGTAAACGCTTGAGGAACCTAAATATCTGATCCTTCACACCTAACACGGGAATACTTCCTCTCCGTGAACTCCAGTGAAATACACTAAAAAGACACTTAGCGGGGGGAGGAAAAAAGTACCTTTTAGAAATAAATGTTATGTGAATGTATTGACAGGAAGAAGAACAAGAGCCCTTGCCTACCAAGAAATGGCCCACAGTGGATGCTTCCTACTATGGTGGACGAGGCGTCGGAGGAATTAAAAGGATGGAGGTTTGTATGTGGGAATACCAGTTCACTAAAACACAAGCTCTCTGAGGCTGCCAAGGGTGGAAACAAAGACTTCTCAAGTGTACTGAAAACACAAGGGCATCCTGTGCACTGCCTTCCCAGTGACATAAGCCTTGTAAAATTTGGTACCAGATCGAACAGTTTTGACCTTGCCTATGAAAGAACAGCTTTCAGTAGCTGCATTTGACCGGAACTTTAAATAGCTGCCTGCAGACACGCTCTTTCCATCACGCTAATGAGAAAGAGAGAGTGAGAGCCTTTTCGGAATGTTTTGGAAGAAATTACAGTGAAACATAAGTCCTCCAACTGTGGGCTAGCCAAATGCGCGGACAATGGTGACTCTAAGGAGAGACTTGATCCCAGAGGAACTCACAGAGACAACGGTGCCTGTCTTTGAAGAGACGCGATAGCATCACGTTAATTAAAACAGAATGAAAAATGTGCATCCTTACGGGCACGTCCTTATGTCAGATTTTATAGGCAAGTCAGCCTTTACAGAATCACAGAATTACAGAATTACCATGATTGGAAAAGACCTAAAAGATCATCCAGTCCAACCATCACCAATACTTCTCAGCTAAATCATATCCCTCAACACAACATCCAAACGTTTCTTGAACACCCCCATGGTCGGTGACTCCACCACCTCCCTGGGCAGTGCATTCCAGTGCCTGACTACCCTTTCCGAGAAGTAATATTTCCTCATGTCCAGCCTGAATCTCCCCTGGCGCAGCTTGAAACCATTGCCTCTAGTTCTATCACTGTCTACACGAGAGAAAAGGCCGACCCCTAGCTCACCACAACCTCCCTTCAGGAAGTTATATATATATATATTCCTTTACGGAATTTGCAAAGCGGTTTTCGGCACTTCCTACCTTCAACCTAGGAAACTGTCTCTGTCTGAAATACTCTCCTAGGCCACACTGATGTATCCTAACGAAACTTCAAAGGTATTGGCCCAAGAGTCACCTTTGCTTGAGTTCTTTTTGGACATGGCAGAGGAACATGCAAGTTTAAAGCTGTGTTGCTCGTATGCGTTTCCTTCAGTAGTTCAGAATTGCTAATTTAGAAATTCAGATTTTAGAACAAAAAAACCAGTTTGAGCAGTGCTTTTCAGAGGCAAACTAGAAAATACTTTTCCAATATCAAGAAGTACAGGTCTGGATCTCTAATGGGAGCCACGGTGAGCCTCCAGGAGAGTTCTAGAAGGAGTTCCAGGGTTTAAATCATAGAATCGTAGAATCATAGAATCATGGAATGGTTTGTGTGGGGACTGTGAAATGCCACCCAGTCCAACCCCCCCGCAACGAGCAGGGCCATCTCCAACCAGATCAGGTTGCTCAGATCCCCGTCCAGCCTGGCCTGGAATGTTTCCAGGGATGGGGCATCCACCGCCTCTCTGGGCAGCCTGTTCCAGTGTTCTACAACTCGCATTGTGAAAAATTTTTTCCTAATATCCAATCTAAATCTACCTCCCTCTAATTTAAAACCATTACCCCTTGTCCTAAAAAAATCATGACAGTTTGTAAAGGGATCTTGCACAACCAACAGAAAACCAATAGATACCTCATGAACACAGGTACTGCCAGTACCATAGAGAAATGTATGTGCATCACATGGCAAAAATAGAGTGATTTCTCTTCAAAAAAGAGAGCAGAAAGCAACGATTACATTAGAAAACTTCTTCATCTGCGCTAGGAATTTTGTGCAGGACTAAGGGCTAAAGATGAAGCTGACTGAAAGTGCTCACAAGACAATCATGGGCTCGTGTGAAAGGCACTTCATTCTGTGGAGCTAAGAAATGTCAGGCTCGGGCGCTGCATTCTACGTGCCTCAGCACTTGAATACGGAGCTCTACCCCATCCTGCAGTACCTGTAACAGCGGGGCTGAGGGAACGCTGGCTCCCCAGCCCGCTCCCAGCTGTTCGGACGGGGCGGTACCAGGCCTCCTGCCGTTCGCTGGCTCAGGAGAGCACGTTGCTCCTTTGGTGAGTCAGAGCAGAGCAAGCATGGAAAGGAGAGAAAACAAAAACCCTCTAACAAGATGATGGAGAGAGCAGCTCATAGGGAGGTTATTCCTTACCGGACAGTTCAATGTGGTTTCTGTGCTGTGGCCAACAAAAGACTTGCTGGGCTGCTCACCACATTTCTTCCCTGGTTTCAGTTCACGTGGTAATGCAGTTGTCTATTTTTTGTTGCTTCTCTGTACTCTATTCTCCTGCTGTTCTTCCGGCAGCTTGATTCTTCTGGCAGCTTCCCTGCATAGAGAAAAGAAGAGAATGAACCAGTAAACTTCTGCTTATCGCTCCTGTCCTGCTTCGCTTACTCTGTACCCTTTCGGGGCAGTTACGCATTCACTCAGTGCCTTCTCCACTACCTTCACTCTTCTGTGACAGTCCAGAATAATTTAGCCAGCAATGATCACTCTTCCTAGATCTCTCTGTTTTGGCATTGCTTTAAAGTTTTAGGATGTCATTTCTAGTCCCCACCCAGTACAGGCAGTAAGTTTTTATGTCAAAGTTGTGTTGTCACACTCCACAAATTCTGGTTTCTTCTTGGGTGAAGTCGCTGTGCTCTGGAGGAGAAGGTCATTTCATCAGGAAGGAATCCGCCATCTATCTCTAAATGGTTTTAACAGTGTTTAACATACATTTTAACAACCTCATAAGAAACACCGTAAAAGTACCATTGATCACGGTGAAGGATACAGATGCATTTTAATGACTCAGCAGGGCCTACTTGGACAGGAAAGCCCATTCTGGTATTGCAGAGAAAGCGTTCCCCAGTAAGAAAAAGAAATCACTAAGCAAGCCAAACAGTGAAGTTCAAAGTAACAGAAAGGTTCAAAACAGCACCCCTGCTAAGCAATGCTGCTCTGTATTTTACCAGGGTGAGTTACAGTACTACAGACCAAATGATGCTCTGCCGTACTTCGCCCCTCTGGTTCTCTACATTGAAATTACAGTGGCAAAAACCCACTTGGTGGTCGTGATAAAACGCCATGATTTTCCTCCAAGGTATTTAATTTTTCTGAAGGGGGCTAGGCTCTGGCTTGCCTACTTATTTTCCTCCTTTTCCGTACCAGCGCATTCTGCCTACGGCGCTGATGAGGATGAAGTCAGGCAGCTTCCTTCTCCCATGCTATGGCACGGTTATCCTGGCACATCACAGAATGTCCCTAGCAAGTCCTACAGCAGTCTGCCCCTTTCCCTGGGTAGCAGAAGGCAGACCGAGGGCATCATGTTCCTGGTGAGCAACATGACTTTGTGCCCCTTTGTAGTGGGAGAGTTGCTGCGTCCCACTTCTTCTGCCTAGCTTTCAAGTGCTTGACCTGGCAGGTGGCAGGCCAGAACCGACACAAACCTACCTGCTCTTCATTCTTTCCCTCAGGGTGGAAGGTCAGTCTTTCCGATTTTTTTTACTTGGATTCTTCTCTTTTCATGCCTGGCATCCCCAGTCAGAAGGTCCCTGAAAAAAGCAAATATGCTGGTGGAGTCCTGCAGTAACGGTTAGCTATTTTCCAGTCATAGCTCATCAGCACCTCACATTTACCCAAGATGTAATGTCAGAATTTAATTTCCGGGGTGGAGGTGTATCAGGTCCTCCTTACAGGCTAGATTGTACCAGATGGCACGATTTACAAGTCTTGCACTGAAAATAATCCACTCCAGTTTTACTAAGGACTTTCAAACTTCAGCCATAGCTTTGAGATGCTCTTTTTGGATGATAAAGTGATCGTGTCTAGGTTTGTTTCTTTGTACAGCACAGCAAACATCCTTGCTCATCCTTGCACCGTGTTTCCAGTTACAAGATGAAATAAGATTATTGTAGCAAGACAAATCATCTCTTGGAGGGAAGTTTTTTTCCTGTATTTCCACTTTGCAGCATAGTCAGTACAGCCTTTTATGGAAGTGGCAATCTGTTCTTGCCTCACCAACAGCAATAACCCAGGTTTCCTGTCTCTCTGACCCTTTGTATACATTTTGCGTGCTTGTGGCAGTGAGAAAATATACACTGCTATGTATTTTACATTTATTCAATACACAGCTTAGACTGCTTCATCTGCATTTCCTCCAGCACGTGTCTGCTCGCAGAACTACTTGAAAACCCGAGCAGTGTCGAGGAGCTTCAGCTAAAACTTGCTCGCGTATCACCTTCTAGCTAAACCGGACTTCCCAACAAACACCCCGTGTTAGGAAATCTAGGGCGACAAAGATCTGGGCTTTCGTTGGTGCCAGGTTAAGGTCTGGTATTTTAGGATACGTCAGAACTGGAAATGATATTTTTACATCATTAATTAGAAAAGATTTCCTAGATTTCCTGTCTCCTACACAGCCTGTGTGATGCAAGGTAGATATTTCTTTCAGTACTTCCCTTGACTTGTTGCTACTGAGAGACTCGTATTTACAAATGTATTGAACTAAGAATGCTTGTCATCCAAAATGAAGAAGGAGCATTATCCTCAGTAGCCCCCCCGCCTTGCTTATTCAGAACTTCTTCCAAATTTAAACTTTTTCAGCACTTCCATTATTTGCAAGTTTCCTTGTCCTTTGCATACAGTGCATTTACATCTAAACTCTGGCTTTAGGTTCGCTGGGGTGATAAAGGATCCACTGAGGAAGGGGCTAGATTGGAAAAAGCAAAAAATGCTGTGGTGAAACTCCCAGAAGAACCCGAAGAACCTTTTCACCCTAAACCACCAAAACCAAAGCCTACCTCACCAGCCATTCAGGAGAAGTGGTATACGCCAATTAAGGTAATCTTTTTTTGTCTTCAGTGCAATATAATTTCATATTTTGTATCTATATTAACTATAAGGCTGGATTTTGTCTGCCTTACCAGTCCTACGCTTGCTGAACTGTACATTATATTTCAAGTATTCCCATTCAAGTGCAATGCACTGTGACCAAAGTGAACGCCTACTCAGGATGAATAGCATTTTAACAATCTCATAAAACAACGTAAACGTATGACTTCTAGATCGCTGAGAAGTAAAGGTGGGATAGCTCATAGCCGCTCCGCTCCCAGCGGAGGCGAGCGTGCAGTGCCTGGCGTTCACTGACGGGAAGGAGCAGCACCACAGCTGTGCGGAGCGAGTGACACAGCCCAAGGTTATACTTTGCTTACCTGGTTCTAAGGAACTGGTGCTCAGTTCTGCCAGTAAATTTTTCAATGGACAGTAACCTGGCAGGTGCGGTGTGCTCTCCCTTGCTTGGTTTTGTGGTACCCAATGTCCTGTTGCTCTGTTGCCACAGGGTCGACTCGATGCACTGTGGGCGCTGTTACGAAGACAGTACGACAGAGTCTCTTTGATGCGACCGCAGCAAGGAGATGAGGTTTGTGTGTGGCGCGTGTATCCGCTACGGTCGGCATCAGAGGGGCATGTTACAGCATGGCTTTAGCTGGCTTTACACTGGTAATTCCGTCACCTTACCTAAAGAAAGCACGGCAGCCAAAGAATGGCACGTGGTGGGGAAACAAAGTGCATTCAAAGATGAATGACACCAGCCCAGAAATGTTGCAGAAACACGTATCTCCTAAAAGCAGAGTGAAGGATTCTTGGTTTCCTTTGTGTTCAGTTGGAAAACAAAAAACACAGCACGTGCTTCACTCAGTGTAAACTCCCTAAGAAATACCCAAATCTTCTTTATAACCAGGTACTTGTAAGAGTAGAGTCTGGCACTCAGAATACTAAAGCCGTATCAAATTTAAGTGATCGCCAACAACCGTCACGCAAGTTGCTTCAGGTAGCTTTACACTTCCATGCCAAAGGCAGCTTTCACAGAAAAAGAAACAGGGAAACTTGTTTCTCATAGAATCCTTTCTTCTAGTACGCTCACGACCATTAGAAGTGGTCTCCACTACAGACCGCTGTGACTGGGAAACAGAGCTGTTAGTTGAACCTTTCATAGTGAAGCTAGATTGTGAATTTCTGATTGTTATTCCTTAAGAAAGTGTTACTTCAAACCTTAGCATTTGTCTCAGGAGCTGATTTACCATCAGGGTATTCCAAGTCTACTGGGACCATTCAGCTTCCTAATTGTGGCACACGGGAAGCAAATGAAATGGGTGGGACAGATCAGATGCTCTCCCACCACGAGCCAGTAGTGTGTGAGAACGCTGTTTTCGCAAGGTACACCATAAAGATGACATAAAGGAATTAGAGGGGTTACAGGGAGGGAGTTATCTTTGAGAGAATGAGAGGTCATCGGTATTCAGATTATTTTCCTGGGGTGAACTCTGGTGCTATTCTAAAGAAAGAAAAGGTGAGATTTCGTTAAGACGAGAACAAGCGCGGGAGGAAGCAGAATGACCAAGTGCAATGCTGGAAGTGGGGAGCACTGTCAAATACTGGCGTTATCATTCAAGTTGTTACGCTGGCAAGTTATCTACTGTTTGCATCAATGATCCCTGTTAGGCGTAGCACAACTGACCATAACAAATTACATACAAAATACACAGTACAACACAGTTTAACATGTAAATTCCATGTAAATAGGAACATAGAAGAAATGCTGCTTGAACAGGCTAAAAAACTGTAAGTCAGGCCCTATTTTAAGGATATCTGACTATAAAGACAGGTACTTACTGTAAAAATTGTCTGCCAGGGAAGGCTTTGCTGAGCCATTGTGAAGTCAGGCATCCGCCTTCTCTGGGCCTGAGAGGAAGACACTGACCCACGTCCTGGCTTATGAAAAACAGGGTAGTAGCAGCTCACTCATCTTCAGTATCCCCACTGAAAACAGGAGCAGAATTTGTAGTAACAAATAAAATCTAAACCAGTAGTCATTAAGGTGTGACCTGTGGCACTGCAGGAGTGCAATTTCTGCCTGGCAGCGTATTTTATATCTCGGGTGGGGGGTGAAGTCTTTGTACTTGTTCACGACTTGCTACGTGGAGATCCCATTCTGTACCAGATGGGTTTAAGTCAGGGCACGGATGAGCAGCCACACGTACGTACAGCGAGACACGCGTATACATACTTAGGTCGGAAGCACTGTTCGGTAACGGCAGCCACAGAGTTGTTTTGTTTTCTTTCTTTTGTTGTTTAAGAACTTGGTCGTTCCCATTTGTAGGAGAATTCACTGCTGAATTCAAGTCCTTGATCAAGTAATTGAAATTTAGGCATGAAGTATCAAAGCAGAGCGAGCCTTTTCTTCCTCCTCTCTGTCCTCTCCCACCTCTGCCGTGGTGCCAGATAATGCCGAGGGTGGCCCGGTTTGAGGGCCGCGTGCGGTTGAGCCGAGAGGCTTTGATTGCGGATGGAAGTCCTCCGAGTCATGAATTTTTCAGCTCGCCATCCGCGAGGTTAGGGAAGCTTGTACAGGTGCGAGCTAGCAGGTTGTCGCTGACATCTGCTGAGAGCGGAGGCCCAGGTCCTCGGCAGCCCGCAGCGCGGCGGCGGGATTGTCAGCAGATGTAGTTAAGAGTGGCAGAACAGTTTTGGTCTCACATTTGCCGCCCGGGGGCTGGAACACTAAAGGTAGAGTGGGGGTGGACACAGCTGCGCTCCCAAACATGCCTCAGGCACAAATAAAGAGATCTAATATAGTCTGACTCTGTTGTGGTGGGGAGATGAGGACGGAGAGCCACTTCAGAGACAAGTTAGCGCTGCAACATCTGCCGCCAAGTTTCCAGGGAGTGACAGGGGACAGCAGGTATGGATCGAAGTCCCCACATAAACAGCCTCCATTAAGCCACGAACTCTTTTGAAGGGCTCCCATCAAACATAGTGGAGTCCGCAGCAGGAGATTTTGTTTTCAAAGCCACGTTTTGTTTTCTGCACTAACAAGATCATTTATAAATGATGCATTACCCTGCGTTCAGACTCCTGTCTATACTTTCTTTCCTTTTTTTATTAAAGGGGCAAAGAAGAACGAACCACGGTAGTTCAGGGATGCTCTGATAAACCGGTTAACTGTCCGAGGGTTTTAACTGGGGTGATGGCAACCTTCAGTCCACAGCATTACGTTCAGCCAGGACGCAGCGCTGAGTGCGTGCGCTGTTACGGTCACTGCAGAGGAGTGCCTGCCATTGTTCCTGTGCTGGAACTCCTCTTCCAGGGTGTCTGTTACGGCGCGAGAACAGAACTTGGGACAGGTTCGCAATGTGAGCCGGAGGGTCCTGTTCTCTTCTCCAAATCCTGGGGCTGATTTCCTGATTTGTAGTTTAGCACCTGAAGGGAATCATCAGGGTTTTTTAAATTCTTTATATGACCGTGTTGCTTTGTGTGATTGGATAGCGGCTGAGATACTGGTCCTGTGCACATTTATGCACACAAATGTCTTTCAAGTCCACAGATCGCCTACAGCACTTGCGTTTGAGATTTTGCCCTACTAGGATGCATAGATGTGTGACTGGTAATAGGAAAAAAAAATATAGCTAATTCTAGAAGAATTTCTATAGTAGAACTATAGATGACTTTCAGCTTTTTTTAATGTTATGAAACAGCCTAATAAAAAGGAAGACACTTTTCAGACTTAATACAAACAGGTGTTTAAACTAATGCTACTTTCTGAGCATCTCTACATTATACACAAGAATTACATTACAGTTAGAGACACCTGACGGTGTTATATTCTCTGAGAGGAGACCCTTCCCTTTGTGTTTCTTCAGTAATTCCTACGCCAGGCACAGGCCTCCAGTACCGACTCGTTAGCTCAGACTGCCAGTTGCAGAGCGGAATAGTAATCGTTAGGAGGCTGAGGCTTTAAGTGCCTTACAGCTAAGAGGAAACTCACTGTTTTGAAACAAAAGACTAGCTGCAGTGCCGCGGAGTGCCCGAAGCTGGCAGCTCCATGGTGCTTTCACGGGCAGCTCCTTTTCATCTGTTCGTTTAAGAGTAGAAGGGACCTAGAGCACCTCTTTTTCTTAAATGTGTTCTGCCAAAATATGCCTTCTGCCGTTTCTTCAAGGGGGAGTTTGTTTGTGAAGACCTGAGAGCTAATCTGGAGCCAAACTTTTTCTTAAACTCCCAGAACAGAGCTGTGTTACTGTTAAAATTCTGAAGTTCACTGTTACAGAACGTGAAAGAAACCATTTTAAGAGCATTCATTCTAAACAGCCCTATTCAGGCTGAATTCGGAGCTCGGTCTCCAACATAAAGCAGTGCATTCTGTTGAGCGAAGCACTGAACTGAATTTCAGAAAAAACAAGCAGCCCTCGGCCTGCCTGAAAGAAAGAAGTCGTCTTTGGAGAAGACATTTGCCCCTTTTGTTAAAGTGGCGAGTGTTAGCCAAGAGACAAGCACGATTATGAATTACGGACTTAGCAGAATTTTCTTACGCTGAAGACCCAGAAGAATATTCTCCAATTTAAAAACATCAGCTAGGAGAACTTTCTCCAAAGGATGCTCATTGTAAGTGGGCATCACAGCTTCACTTGGTTACAGCTGGACGGCAGGCTGCCGTCCAGGGGGGTGTCACCAGGCCGTCCGCCTCTCAGGTGCCCCGTGCTAGCTCCAGCGCTTATCGGAATAGCTGGGCGTGCTAGCTGTCAGTCAGGGACAGCAGCAGTACTCCGTGTTACCAAAAGGTGATGTTGTTCTGGTGCTAGGAGAAACACGCGTGTTTCCTCATCTACGTAGGCAGACTCCTTTGGCACTCCCTCCCTTTGTGCAGATGCGCGCTGTTGCTCTTTTTAAAACGAGCCCGAGTGAGAATGAACACTCGTATGAATGAAGTAGTACAAAGAGATAAATCTACTTGTCAGGTGTAAGGTCGTGCCGTTTTCAGCGATCTGACCAGTACTCCCAGAGAGCGAGGTGCCTTGGCGGGCCCGTGGCAGCAGTGCCGTGCTGGCAGGCCGCCGCGCCGGCTGTGCCGCCACCACTGCTGTTCGGCAGCAGCAGGCTGCGCGGCTGGGTGCTGGTCCCGGGGGAAGGACTGCCACGCCAGCACAGGACGGACTCTTGGTGAAGCTGTGATAGACGTTAATAGAGCATTTTAAACAGCTGAGCTGCCAGAGCGTGCAGCCAGAAGAATTCTTGCTGTCTTTATTATTTTACGAACAGCTGTCTGAAAGATGAGTGTTTTAGGCCTCCTAAAATGCAACAAATTCACCATCCCGGGCATGGTGGTAACCTGAGCTTTGCTGGCAGCACCAGAATAACGCCTATTATAAAAGGAAAAGTCAATCTTTTCTGGGTGGAGAATGAATTTGCTACAGCTGTCAAACACCTTCTCTGCCACCCTAAAGAGCATTACAGTTCTTCCCCCTCTTCCGAGCTGTACTAGAAAGGAAACAGTTCATTGGAAATGCACTTTTTTTTTTTATTAGATGTTTGTTTCATTGGGCATGATTCAAAAGGAAAAAAAACATTTATTTTCTTAATTCCTCAAAACACCTTTTTTTTCTGGAGTGGACTGCAGTAAAACCAGTGATTTAATCACTACCTGGCTTCTGGTGAAGAGAGGGCAGCTTGTGTCTAACCAGCCCCCTCACAAAACACAGCCCCCAGCCTGGGCACAGCCCGTGCCTGGTTTACGTTAGCGCGAGCATCTCATGAGCCCGGCTTACGGAGAGACCCGCTACCTGCACGAGGCAGCAGGGGAAAGCTGACAGGTTCCTGTGGTCGCTCCTCTCCAGGAGAGACGTGGCAGCTTTAACTGTCTCGGCGTGCAGATTTATGAACTGGTCCTGCGCTCCTAACCAGATTAGTTCCTTGGCCATTAACTGCTGAAAGCAGGGCAGCTGTCCGAGCGGCTGGCTGTAAATTCGATCATGGCTGCCGTGTTAATCTGCAGGCTTTTCAGATGAAGAAGGCAGCAGATAACAGGATTAAAGTTTCACGACCTAGGGTTTTCACAGCCCGAGACGTGGGCGTAGGGGGATAGAGAATGACTTCTGTCATTAATCTTAATTGATTGCCAAGAGGTTTTAATCTGGGATATTAATTAGGAGGGTCCTTAACACACTGTCTACATATCACCATCAGATGCTCTTTTGGGACTTTTGGGACATATGGCCTATCTTATATTTACATTCACACAATTTACACACACATACATTTCTGTATGAAGAAATACTTATATGTGTATATGCACACAAATAGCTGCAGAAACACTTGCATACACAGAGACATCGCACACTTCCGCAAAATGTGATAAAATGAAAAAAAACCCCCTCTTTGCACAGAGGTTAACTTTGTACACAATATACATTTATGTCTCTGTTTATGTTGACATGTATATGAACCCATTTCGATTATACATGCCATCTATCTAGATTCTCTTTCAAATGGAAGCTCTGAGTGGCAGATATAAGACGTTTAACTGACGCGCAGCACACGTCTCTGTGTGCCGCTGGCTGTGCAGACACGTACCCATCACAAACAGGAACATTACTGCTTCAGTCTTTCACAATTTCGATGAGTTAAAGTTCAGGCTGTCACACTTCCCTTCTCTTATTTTTAAACGAGGTACGGTTTTAAAGAGGCAGAGTGGCCAGAGGTGCAGCCAGCCAGAGCTGCAGCTGTGTCACAGTGTGACATCCCAGAAACACCGCTTCACGCTTCCCAAAGTACTGCAGTACTGAATTATGCCTTCAGCACGCAAACTAGGCAAGAAAAGCAAACCTGTAACAGAGCCCTGGCACCTGAATTCTGTGCAGATCGGAACTGCGCTACAAATTTCCACAGTCTGTACTTTCGTTACAGAAGACTATTTGGATGGTGAATCTCGCGTGTGGAAACGGAGCCGGCTGAGGAGGCCTTTTGTTCCGAGTCCTCTGTGAGCACTGGGAGATTCCTGTTTCTTGCTAAGTGTGCTAGGCCATTGTGTCCTGCTTCCCAAAGCAAAATGCAAAAATTATAAAAGGCAACCGTTTAGTTCCTCAGGAGCTGAAAAGTCTGCTCTTAAAGTGTTCACAATAAATAAGAATGATTTCAGATACTTCAGACTAGAGAGAAGGGTTAACTGCTGGTTTTTAGGAAGAGAAAAAAAAATCCCTTTAATCGGGGAAGACTTACTGACAACTGAGTCCAAGAATTTCCCATTTTTTCCTGGAAATGGAGATGGATCGCTTGGCTCACCTAAAACTGGCGTGTACAAAGCAGCTATAGTGCTGTAGGGACCTCTGTCAAAGGAGGAGCACGCAAAACAATCTGAAAGCTCTTTCGCCAAGTCCTTCCTGGGTACTGTGTTGCCTCTTGAAATCGTTATGCACAACTGTTGCTTGTTTTCTGCAGTAAATTGCATTCAGTCTTCCCTAAGTGAAATGTGAGAGTCACAGATAAAGAAGAGAAACTAAAATAACCTGAAACCACAATGTAGGCCACGAACACCAGGAGTGAATGAGAAACTCTCCAATCTCTCACGCAGAATCAGCAAAGAGTTCCCTTTAGCTGCCTATCCGTACCCCTGTGAGTTTGCTTTTTGAGACCATTTAAATGAAAATATTTTATTTGGAGCAAAAATAATGCATTAGTCATTTAAGCTCCCACGCTTCCAAAGCTTATTAGGAATAGTATAGTTTATCAGAGATGGGAATCTCCATAGCTATAGAAGTGAAAGGTCCCAGCGTTCTGCAGCAGTCATCTGGCACGTTTTAAACGGCTCAGACTCTGATTTCACTGCCATTTGGAGGAGATCAGTACGAATGCTTTCTATAAACAAAGACGAGTGATGATGGAAATCATCTGACCAGGAACTAGAGAGGCTCTGGGAAGGGAAACCTGGTGACAGAATGAGGGGAAAAGAAATAGGCTAGTTTTCCTGTGGCTTCACTGGGCTCTGGTTCTCTAACCAACAGGAACGGCTTGGGAAAACAGCTTGAAAAGACTGTTTTTAGAAAGTGTCACCTAGAAGGTGTTGGTGTCACCTGCAGGTACCTTGGCAGCCCAGACCTCAAGGAAGCTCCCTCACTTAGGATGTGTTTACTACAAACCTGAGCTAAACTGTAGCTAGCTGAAGCCAGGGTACGCTCAGACGTGCCCTCCCAGACAATCACTGCACTGACACAGGAGTCCAACGCCTGAAAGCGGTCACACGTGTTAATCATTTCACACAGGCAGATTTTCTCATTAGAGTTAACACACCAGTATCAAAAAGTGGGTGGGGTGAGGGAGCTGTTCCATTGTCTCGGCATTGATTACGTAGCTCCTACCCAACCAAGGAGTGAACCATAGCAGCAAAAGTTGGGAAGGACTACAGCACATACGCTGCTCAATGCAACAATTTTACATTAGAGGCAGACAGTGGGGAGAAAAAGAAGAAAAATGATCAAAAATTGTATTTATTTCTTCTGATCCTTTTACTGTATTCCCATAATTAAACATTATTTTTGTTCTGAAATAAGTTTTTGCACATTTAAGTCCATGACGAATTATAGGTCCTTAAAAAATTAACAAAAACCCCTAAACGCTTGAGTTATTAGCATTTAAAAATAACTGACTCTTGGTAAACCATAGTGTTTTCTAAACAACTTGGCTGCAGTATCTTTAGAAAGAGTGCCTTCAAGTAACATAACGCCTCTCCTCTTCATCTGCGGCCTGCTTTGTCTGAAGGGGAATCTCTGCTGAGCGAGAGCAGCGACCGCGCCATCCCGTGCCAGAGCCCATTTCACGTTGGGGTTCAGGCTGACATCCATCCATAAATCAGAGTGTCTCACTACGTCTGAGTTTGTCCCTCAGCACTGTGACACGGCAGCATGCCCTCAGCCTTAACATTTAATTTTAATACTGAATGTGCTGCGTTTTGATGGCGTGTGTCACAGCCCTCATGTAATTTAACCAGAGTCTTTACAAAAGTTAATTCAATTACAAGTAATGGAGTGATTAACGCTGCTCCGTGTCACTCCATATACATGGATGCGTACCATTCTGCTCCTTTCAAGTCACTGTGACATGAATTTTGCAACTTCTGGTAACTGTGGTGGACAAATGCTAAACGCAAACCAATCACTTGAGTTTAAGTGAGCTAGGCTCGCTGCCTTTCCCCAGCAGCCTCGGTCAGACAGCTAACGGGATGCTGAGTAACCGTCTCACCGACCTACAGCCGCCGAGCGCTCAGCAGACCCCGCACAGGACAGCGCTTCCACTGCCATCGCGCTGCTCATGCTCGCGCTCAAGATTTCTCATTCGTAGGTAAAGATTACTTTTATACACATTTCCACCTGCAGTTTTCTCCCCCGGTGTTGCTCTGTCTCTGTTACTTAGCCTAGCAATCCAGACCCATAATGTACGTCGGTTTGATCAAATTAAAAAGGATTAGATTTTCTTGGAATTCATTATCACTTTTTTCCACTGGAAACAGCAGAAATTCTTTAATGGTCTGAAGAGTAGGTTTGCTTGCTGGATGCAAAATATTGCTGTCTGATCAGAGAGGGTAAAGGCAGGTGGAAAGTGCATGGTAGCTAGCAGCGTATTTTATATCTTTTTGTGCCAGGGTAGATGGATGATACTTTATTTTATATTATAGTACAACATAAAACCTGCTGGAATTTGGAATGGTTGTAAAATGATGGACGAGTATCTTTAGGAAGGAGAGTACTAGAAGAAAGTTGATTATTTAGCACTGATATTTTTCAGAAGAGCCCAAGGGCTCTTGGGTTGCTCCTCAGCGAGCAAAGCCAAGCACTCCAGCGTTACAAGCTGTAGCCGGTCTCTAAATCCCAGAGAATCCTGTGTATTGCCGCTGGAGAACAACTGCTCACCCCAGGAGCGAGATGCTATGTTTCAGGGCACGTCCTTATGTCAGGGCTGCGCCGGTCCTGGTCTGTTCCTCGGCTGGCGCGGATGGCTCCCCGTGCCCCCCACTGCGGAGCTTTGGCGAGCTCTTACACCTGGAGCACCTCTCACCGCCGAGTCACAGCCAGTGGCAGGTCATTTACTTAATTTCATTAATTAAATAATAACGCCTGCAGACAGAGGCTCTGCCCGCTGGCAGTCGGTTTGGGTCCCGGGCCGCTGACGGGAATGACCTTTGTTAGCACAGTCACGTTTACCGCGACGGGCAGGGCCGGGCTGACAGCCGCCGGCCAGGCGGCAGGAGCGGACGTCGGCTCCCGCGGCTGACAGCACGCCGGCGTACCCCAGGCAGATGGGCAGAGATCAGCGGTGCCCAATGGACTCCACGGGGCATTTTGTTAAGATGATGATGGCAACTAAGTCAGATTTTTCCCTCTGGTAACAGCATTTGTAAGATAAGAGAAAGGCCTGTAAAGGAACAGGAGAATATAATGGACAACATCTCCAGGGGAGCTCAGATTCTGTACACCAGAATTCTGTGATTTCTAGATCCAGTTTCTCAAGTGTCGTTCCTTTAGAAGTGCAGTGCTATACGCTGTCCTGTGGTCGGCAGAGTAAGAGAAATTGCTAATGGACATTGGTACTAACTGGAGAGAAGGTGGCATGACACTGGCGCCTTCGTGGAGTTTTTGCTGTTGACTCTGCCCCTTTCAATCAATTAGCCATACAAGATGCTTCAAAACTAGTTACCACCCTTCCTACTCTGGCAAAGAGAAACAGAGTACAAAAATGAAAGAGTGAGCAAATTTCACTGAGTTTGGCCTTGCAAATGCACATCAAGGACTTGTGTATACAGGTGGCCTGCTGTGGATTTGCATCCCTCGAATCTCAGCGAGCAGAGCACACCACCAGTCGTACGTTTTCATCTTGGAAGTCCTTCCTGCTCCTAGCATTTGCTGTTTTGGTATGTAGGCATTTAAAAGTTTTCAGACCTACCAAAGGGAAATCCAATTTATCCTCCCTTTTTCCCCTCCAAATTGACGGTATGCCTTTGGGTCCAGCTTCCCCCATCAAGTTTTGGGCTAGTCTCTGCAGAGCTGACCCCGGGGCCATCTGCATCTGCTTAGCACTGCTCCTCGTCAGTGCCAACCCAATAAACAGCACAAAGAATGGCGCTTTATACCATTTTATGTTTTCAGTTCCTGCCAAGTACCACATACTGTTATTGAACGAAAGACGGTTTCTCTCTGCTAGATAGATGTTACAGCTGTGGCGCAAACTGCAAGTGAAATTCTGGGTTTTGACTCTGAAAGGCTTGAGTGGTCTGGGTCACGGGTATTTAAGAAATCCTTTCATTTCCTGGCATATTGCTCTGCTTCAGCTCATCCAGCCCGCGTGGAGTGATGCCTGCGCAGCTGACCCCGAGCTACGGCAGTTGCCTCCCGCTTCGGACCACTAAAACACACATCTCGTGGTTTTCAGTAGGGACTGCAAACCTCCTCCCTCCAAGGGCTTGTTTGAGGAGTGGTAAACATAACTGGTCTTAAGCTGAAATAATTATTTGTTATACCTGATCCGTAAGGCTGTCCATGTTAAAACTCAACTTCCTGGCTAACTGTGAGATCTGTGATTGCCAGCGCTGTGCTTACGCTCGGCCGTGCGAGGGTACAGCAGCCGGGCGGGAGGCTGTGTCGCGCTCGACTCCTCTCCCGGCCGTGCGTCTCAAGAACCCAGAGAAACCTCCCAGCACAGCACACCTGCACCCAGGTCTCTGTCTCTGGATTTGTGGGTTCTGCGCCCAGCACACCTCCATTCTGAGTGCTATGCGGGTGCTACCCAGTCTACACCGATACGCGCGGTGGTGAAAGCAACAGGAGATATTTCTATTTCCCTGTGCCCAGCAGATTAGATTTTATGCATTAGGATGACTTACCCTTCTCAGAGTTGCAGTAAAATAATGCTGGCAGGCAGAGAGGAAGTGCTGCATTTCCTCTTGGCTAAGCGGATACCGATCTGTTGGTACCAGTGGTAAATGCAGTCAGACGTGTTTTAACTTTCTGAGGCTGACATTTTCAGACATGCTACTCAACTCTATTTTAAGGGCGTTTCAGGCTCTAAGTTTGTGAAGAGCCTGCGCTAGAGTTTTAAAGCACTGCTTTGGGAAGCTATTATCAGTAGATATTAATTATTGAACGCTACACCTTCTGGAAAAGTTGTTTCATCACTGGAAAGTGACCTTGTTAGAAGAGGCAGAGGGAGAGAGAGATGTATGGTGCCTCCTGAGATCAAGTGGAGTGATGCGTAGCCAGAGAAGACACTAAAGATTTATTGTCTGTGGCAAAAGAAACACAGATCTCCGCTTGTGCAGTAACTGTTTCTGACATCATACACTGTAAAGAATGATGGGATGCTGTAGGTTAAGAAGTGTTTCACTGAGGGAAAATAACAGATATTTTCACAGCGCTGTGTGAATTAAGAGGTCTGCGGAGGCTGGGTAGCAGAGCCGGTCCTGGGAATCGGATGGTGTCTGAGGTAAGCCAGTGTTGTGTTAAAAGGCAGCTGAGTAATCCGGAGAGGAACTGAGAATTTATTTACGGAGAAGGAAATGTAATTTAAGCAAGAAATCGGTGGTTTTTTTTTTTTTTGTTTGCCTTTTTCAATGAAGTTTCTAGTCAGCCAACAACAGACATCACTGCAGCCTTTCACGCTGCTGCTGGAGAACACACGGGAAGGTGTCAGGAATTGCTCACGCAGGCAGCACAAGCTATTGCTGTGACGCTCCTACGTCCCGCGTTCGTGAGCTCCTCTGTTCACAACTAAAGTGCTATCTTTGTGGCTCCCATTTCACACGTATTAAAGGAAGAGCCCCTTTAGCCTCAGTGATTGCTGGTACAAGTTCTTACTGCGTGACATCCACAGCACTAGAGAAGTCCAGCCCTTGTGCTGTTTGGCAGCCTTGCATGGAAATTTCATTTATTAACCTCCCCCTGGCCTTTCTCCTGAAATTCTTCTTTTTTTTCCACAGCTGTTTGAGCAGCACTAGGCTTCTCTTCCAGTAATATTGCTGTTTGCAGTTTTCCTATTCCTCAGTCAGCTTGAACTGTTTAAAAACCCCAGGCAAATAGGAATTCAGTTTAAAATAAAAGCCAGGGAAGAGCGAGCACTCAAACTAATCTCTCACTTCTGTGAATGCCTCTGTTAGACGAGAGCAAGGCATTATGGCCAGAGAGCTTTTAGATAAATCATAATTAGATACACGTGCAAATACATCAGCTAGGCCGAGGCACACAATTAGGCAGCTAATTATGTTGAAAACGCAATTGCACACTTAGCTGGAATGGCCACGCTGCCCTGAAGCCGCCCGGTTGTTCCCGGCCCGGCCTCCAGCGAGGCGGCGGGATGCCACCTGTGGAGAACGCCCCTGCGAGCGGAGGCGTCACACCTGAAGGGGCCGAGCGCTCCTGTCCCGCCCTGCGTTCAGCCCCGGCTGTTGTGGGTTCGCGGGCGTCACGTTGCCTGTAAGCGCCATGGAAGCAGTGGCCAGGTAGAAGCTGGCGTTAGGGCTGGCAGGGGAAGCTGAGGCGCAGGCAGCTCGCTGGGGACACGCTCGGTGTGCGTGCTGACGCGCTCCCAAGGTGTCCGTCCGTAGGGAAGCAGGCTGCGCCGCCTTCATTTCTTGTGAGCTGCTTGTTTTTGAGGAAGTGATGTGGAGTCATCAGAGGGTACAGTAAGAGAGGAGGAATTGGTGGTTCCCGGCATCTCTGGCATCAGGCCATCCTTGGCTTTTATTTAGCTATTTTTTTCTCTTTCTGCTGCGGCTTCTTTTTCTTTCTTTCAATAAGGAAAAGAGGGGAGAAAACCCAGCCAACTGTGATTTGTGACTCAGCTGACAGACAGCGTGTGACTGAAACTGCAGCTAGGTCGATTCCAAAGAAAAAAGCGCCGTTTAAAATAACATTGTCGCTATTCAGGAACAGCATTTTCTTTATGGAAATGTCTATCTGAGAGTGTTGTCAATGCCAGAGACACTCGAGGCCTAGTTGTTCAGCCGCTGCTTTGTCTGAAATGACTCCTCACTGGCAAGGATCACGCGTGAGAATCAGTGTTTTCAAAGGGACACTGCCTGAACTGGAAGGGGAGGCTGAAACACTGGGGGCAACAGCTTTAGCCTTTGCTGTTATTATGACATAGGTGATACACGACTGTTTGGCTCCATTTCTGTTTACTTCTGCTAGAAGTTTTCAACCTGGATTTTAAACCCTGACCCAAGGGCAACCGAGTGAGGTGCCCAAGTCTCAGATCAGGAAAAATGAACCACACGTTTCATGTGCCTGTTCACCCGCAACATGCCGCGACCCGTTTCATTTATTCTTAGCCCTTTCATGACTCAATGAAAACATGACGGCTTCACCGAGTCCCTCACGAGTACAGCACTACAGCAGCATGTCGATGGCTCCAGCTCCAGAGGGGCGCGGTACCAAGGGGACACCCAAGGCGTAGTTTCAATAACCAGGAAGGCAGCTTACCTGGCAGCCAAGAGCAATAACCAGCCCAGCGCTAGTTTATAACCCTGCTGGGACGGAGATTGCCGCGGAGGAGCAGGAGCTTTAACCAGCACTGGAGCCAGTAACGCAAAAAGCCCTAGGAAAACGACAGCCAGTAATTCCGCCCGGTAAAAGGGACAGCAGGACAGAACTGGAAAGTTATGCATTTCGTGAATGATCTTAAAAATCTGGAAAGGAAAAAGCTAGATACTTATACGGCTGAAAGTGTATATATCCATATATCCCTACGCGCACACAGGCTTGCCGTTAAGGATGGGAAAGAGCGAGTGAAGGCACAGGGCGCTTGGCGGTCGGTCCCCAGCGGGGCCCCCGAGCCCGCCCGTGAGCAGGGAACACAGCAGTGACAGAGTCAAAGCCATGAAAGACTTCGCCAGCAGCAGTGGATATGCTTAATGTGTTTAAGAGCTTAAGGGCCTATTGAAATTAAACTGCAAACGCATTGTGCCAAAGTCTCCTGCCCGCCAGCAGCCCTGTGAACCGCCTTCCCGAGCTACCAGTCTCCCTGTCTCCCCGGCACTCGCTCGCGCGCAGACCTGCCCCTCACTTCCCAGCCAAAATATCCTGACCCTGCCATTTCCCAGGACCAGACGCTGAGGGAGATGGGCACGTGTGAGGATGATTTGCCCTGTGTTTAGACATACGGTTCTGTTTCCTCCCCTTTCTAATCCTGAAAGGCAATATTGTAAAATTCAGAACTTTTCTCTCATACTGCTGCAGTTTTTAATGTTCAGGTGATATAATTTAATGACTGTAATATGAGTAGTTATTCTTGCACAGTGCTCAATTTATTAAGCATCCTGAGTAAGAAAGAAACAGCGCCTAAAATAAAGCAGCTACTTCTCCTTTCTAACACCATGTTAATTCCTCTGAAGGACTATCAGGAATTGAAAACTTCATGTTAGAAGTCTGAGAAATAAGACTTGTTTCAGAGAACTTACTAGCCGAAGAGTGAAGATAGTTCTTTGTTCTTTTTCTAAAAAAAACCCAACACTATAGATTCATAGAACTACTTTTTAAAGTTGCTGTGGTTTTTACTTTAAAAATTTATATAACTTGTACAAGCTGGGGTGCTACTCAAAGAAACTTTGTCTACTTCAGAAGATCTTAGGTTGACTGGAACATGGAAGAGAAGGATTTCTGCGCAGATTCTGGCAGGGAAGTTGCCTTGGCCTGGTTTCCACCCCCCTTGCAATGCTTAGGCCATACAGCTCCGAAGAGCCTGCCTTTCATTCTCGCATTTGCAGCCCATACCAAGTGCTAACGAAAGCCGTTATTCGCTTGGGAAAAAATCCAGTGGTTTGCATTTTCCCAGTTTCTTGCCTGCATTTCCAAACAATGTGTCCATGTCCCAAAAACCCACAAAAATTCTAACAGTTCTTAGCACTAGAGTTAGGAGTAGTAATTTTATTTGAGAAAGCCAGGTTTTCTGCACTTGGATTTAGATTTTTTAGGTATAAACACAGGGTTTACTGAATTAAATAAGCATCTGGACCTTTAAGTGCTTATCAGAAATGAATTCTTCACCTTTTGTGCGCCTGAGCTAACAAACATCTCAGTTCTTAGCAGCAGCTTGGCAGTTCTGCTTGCGCGCAGCCGCTAAGGCAGTGCGTCTCTCAGAGCCTCTGCAGGGCTGTTTTGGTGAGTGCCGGAGCACGGTCCCACACGCTGCGACCCTGCGTGAGCTCCTGCTGCGGGCAGAGCACCCGGGGAACCCGGACAAGCTCGTGTCCGTTTTTGAGATAACGTGCCGGTACCGCTGGCTGCTTAATCCCTTGCCCAGTTCATGCACATAGTACCGGACCTATTGCCTGCTCTTTTTTCTGATTTCTCTCGCACAAAGCCTCTTCCTCCTCCTGTCCTGTTGCACGTTGCGGGGCTCAGAGCAGCCAGTCTGGGGGGGCAGACACCAGGAGAACGGAGGAGCGTTGCAGCCCCTCCCTCGGCGTGCCCCAGGAGGGCACACGGAACCCCACGGTTGCAGCATGCTTACCACGGGTGGGGTCACCCCACCGTCAGCGCGTGGCGCCTGAGGGGGGTCAGAATGTGGCAGAAGCTCTTGCACCCCCTTCTCTTCCCCAGGCCTGCCCACCGTTTAGTATTATCTCTATCTCAGAGGAAGAACAGGCACTGTATTTTCTTATTGTCACTATCGAGTCTACACTGATTTATTCCTATAGTCTGTAACTGAATTAATATCTTAATTAAGCTTATGCCACTTATTTCTTCTTTCTAATTAGGTACAGCCAAATCACTTGTCTGTGAGAAAAAGTCAAGAAAAGATAAAGAGCAGAAACATTTTTTCTGATCTGTACTTGCAGTAGTGAAGCCTTAGTGAGAATATCCTCTCAAAGAGATACCAAAGGGTTGGTTTTTTTTTTTCTTTTTTCTTCATGTTAAGAATTATTCCTCCCAAAAACTCTAAGCCTGCTGTGCAGTTACATGCTACGTCTCCTAGCCAGGGGACTGCTGATAAAGACGCAGCCGTACCCCTGAGGCGGACGGTGCCAGCTGGCACCCCGTACCTGAGGTGGAGAACACGCACAGGGAGAACCGTCCGTTCCCGTTAACAAACACCGCGCCTGTCCGGTGGCAAAGGTTACCTGACTGGAAAGCTGAGGAAAGGAGGCCCGTACCGGTGGGGAGCGGCTGCAACAGGCCAGAGCAGTGCCAGTGCCAGCGCCCACTCTGCACACGCAGCCCTACACCTCTTCCTTCGCTCACTCTCGGGAATTGCCGAGACCCCGCGGCACATTGCTAGCGAGCAGGAAACAAGCGCCAGTGCCCCCCGTCTCATAACACCAGGTGCTGCTGCTGCATCCCCGCTCTGCTCCCAGGGCAGCCAGACTCCTCGCGCACTTCCATTCACCAGCAGCTTAAGCAAGGCAGCACGGGCGGGCGACGCTACAACTGGGTTTTGCATTGAGGTCCCTGTAAGAACAAGAGGCCACGCACAAATAACATCCCTGGCTATGCTGATTGTAAAACCTTCACACCACCCTGGTGTGGGACCCTGGGGCGGGGGCCGAGCAGACAGCTGATGGGCAACAGCTGTCTGTCCAGCTGAACGCATCGTCCACGCTCAGCCGCGTGCTCCCGCTCCGTCACCAGCACCATCCACTTCCTACTCAGCTTCTTACCCGGGCTCTTCCCAGAATAAAGATACCCCTTAGAGAGGGCTGCTGTACAGAAAACCGCAGTAATTCACAGAAATATTTTTCTTGAGTGTTTCCTGGTGTAAATTTCACACCTGGCTTCTACAGTTCTTATTTACTTTAGTAAGACACCAGGAGAGGACACACCACAGCAGCGTGTTTTTGATGCCTGTAGTAAACACTGCTTCCAACTAAAACAATAAATCCCAGTAAAATGGAGAATTAGTGGCGGATTTGGCCCTGGTACACTGCAGATGTCTGTCTTGGCCCTGCAGATGCAACTGCAACCTTCGGCAGGTTCAGCGGAAAGGGTGAGCTCAGCCGCGCTCCCCGTGCTTCCCCCGCACGCGCCGCTTCTCCTTCCTGCTCCTGTTTTGCCCCAGCAAATGCTAAGCAGATGACAGGGTTTTCACCAAGCAAATTAGAGGTTTGTGCTAAAACACCAAACGCTGCCATCAGTGAAGGGTAAATCCATAACTTTCAGCAGCGAAGGGATTTTTGTTTGCTCTTCTTTCACCATTACCCTTCACTTTTCTGTAGCCTCGGCCAGCCTATTCCAAGGCTACAGCTCTGTGGAAAGTGTCAGCTGGCTCTTTTTGGGGAGACTGCTGCTGAGTTCACGTCCCCATCTGCGGGGCGGAACCCTTCCTGGCTGTCAGCCTTCGCAGGTCCAGACTCAGCCACAGCTTGTCGTTGGGTTTGTGTCATGCAGGGGTAGGATTTCAATCCCAGCTAAATCCCGACGTTTCCTCTGGAATACCACTTCCTAATTCCTGTTTGTTACAGAAGCCAGCTTCTGCGCTTCCCTCAGTGTTTGCAATGAAGTCGTAGGAAGAAGCTCCCCAGCCTCCTAAGCGCACGTCCCACCCTCGCCCTGTGCAAACACGAGGCGCTCCTTCTGCTTGAATCAGTTGTTTACCCAGAAGCTTCTTTTAAAAAAGCCTGTCTCTGTAGTCATAACTAAAACCTCTTCTTTCCACGCTAACCTCATCACTTGAGCTTACTCTGCGCTCTCCGCGGGGAGAAGAGGAGCTCTGTGTGTGACTGTTTAATGTCCAAGCGGCAGACGTTCAAACCGGCGAGCCCATCACAGGTCAGGCAGCTCACTCCAGTTCGGGCTGACGCTGTCCTCAACTCGTCCCCTTGCGCAGGGGAACCACAGCACACGAGGCACGTACCGAGCCCAGAGCGCTGCTGCAGCTTCGCGTGAACAGGGAAGGAGGGGAGAGGGGGGGGGGAGCGATTCCGCTCCAACTCCGACCTGGTTTTATGTCAGAGCGCGTGCCCCGAGCTCCGGACACCCTCGGTCCCCGGGCGCGTGTGGCAGGGGAGCGGCCGTCCCGGTACGTTCAGGCTGGTCTGGTGGAGAAGGTCGTTCCACCAGCCACTCTGGCTACCTCAGCGCCACAGGACTGACACGTTCCAAGGGGCGTACGGGATGCAAAGTGTTTCAGTGGGACCTGGAGACTTTCTTCTCTGCATCTCTTGCTTAATATTTGCGTGTTGACATTTTCTACTGAAGGGGCCTTTTGGCATCTTTTGTATTAATTTATAATGCTGTGATAGCCGGGCTGCAAGCACTGCAGGAAGGCTCTTTGTTTTAAAAAGACTTCACTTTAAAATCAGATTTGACTAAATACAGAGATTGACCACATTCCAGCTCTCAATCAGCTTTCAGTTGGGTTTTTTTAATTGCTTGGATAGATCTGACAGATGTATTTCTTATCAGAACTTTCCTGTGTCTGTACGTTTCACACGTTTTATGAAGCATTACACGACACTGACAACATCTCATACACCTTTCCCTGTTACTGGTGTCTCAGGGGAGCCCTGTTGATTCTAACAGGATCAGTCAAGGGAAAACCCACCTCACTGCTGGCAGCTTCTACTCTGGGTAGCTGAAGTATTTTGTTCGTACCCTTCTCGGAGTTTACGCTGTTACAGATGACAGAGCCAACAGCCGGGCTGTTAGTCCGTCCAGTACACCACGTACGGCGGTACCGGAGCACCCCGCGGCACCGGGCTGAGCAGCCCTCGCCCCGTACCGGACGATGCTGGCGGCGCGTCTCCTTAGCCGGGCCCCCGGTGACAGCAGCCCCTCTTGGCTTGTTTGTACTTGTACATTCCCAAACTGACAGCTCCCCTGGACTGCAAAGGGGTCATTACAAGCAAGGATTTTTGGAGGCTATTCATTTCAGTAAGGCCTAACACAGGCAAAGGATGGACTGGCTTGAGTAAATTCTCTTACAGCTGCTGCAAGGCCCCTCACCGACATGCTTGGGTCATTTAAACATTTTAACAATCATTTAGCCTAAATCAGCCCTTTACTAACTGCAGCTAAATATATGTAAGCCACTTAGGACAGGTCACAAAGCTATCTTCACTGATTTAACTGCACCTGCTTGAAAATATAATTTGAAATATGCAACTAATTATATCAACTAAACTTAAATTTATTTTTGCAAGATAATTTTTATTTATAAGTTTATAATTTTAACAGTTTAGGCTTTTGTTTTATTATGATATCAGCTAGAATTAGCTGCCATCCTCATCAGTGGCAGGATTAAAAAAGGCACCAATCTACCTACACAGTAATTAAATTCATGCTTAAGTGTGTGTGCGTCTCCAGCTTTGGAAGGTGATTGTGCACACCTCATTGCTTTTTACTTCTAAATGTTGCTGTGGTCATTTACCAGGTAATTTCAGAGACAAGTTCTAAATTACCAGTGATTTCATAAAGTTTTAAATATTCATACCTAGCTAGAGGATGGCTGGGCATTTCCTCCTCCCCTCCCAAACAGCAAATTAAACACTCAGGGAAAGGAGCTACAACAAAGGGGGGAAGGTACGGCTGTGGAGCGCTCTCAGGGAGCACGTTCACCGTCGGGTCTGCTGTGTATCAGGAAAGGTGTCGGGTACAGCAGGAGCCACCCAGCTTCATTTTTGTGTAACAAACGACAAACCCCGTTTCCGTTCCTGAACTCACCCATGAGATTTATCACGGAGTGTCAAATCCTGCCTCGATTTAAATGTACCGTACCACTTCCCTGCTCTTAAACAAGGATCTTTTCAGGGCCATAGTTAATTTTCTTCATACCAATTAAAAAGAAATAATCAATACTTTAGCAGCAGTCCTGAAAACGGGCTCTGAGTTTGCGCGCCGCTCCATAGGAAACCCCAGGAGTCCCAGACAGGGAAAGCCCGTCGGGTCGCGAGGTAGGGACCTACGCCGGTGTCAGATGCTGCGCGTTTTTCATTTGCGTCAGTGCACTTCTTCAGTGGAGGTCAGTCTAAGTATCATGTATCATGCAGGCACTGCGAAGCCGACTCCTAGATAAAGCGGAGGGGTCCCTTCCTCAGTTAGCACGCCGAGACCTCCATCACCACCTCTACACAGCCACAGAGAGCTCTGTGCTCTGACCAGCCTTATATGTGCTGCACACGAAGAACCAGATGTTCGCTCTCTCCACGGCTCTGCAAAGTTTGTTTCACATTCTGAAATTGTCCCCAAGGGTGTTTTCCCCCCCGCCATGTGTTAAAAAAATACAAAAACCCAGAAGCTTTTGATAATGAAGCAAACATATTTTTGTGGTGCGGGCTATTTTTTTCAGCCTGCTGCTAGTTTTTAAATATAAGATATAGCATATGCTTAACACAGAACATATGGAAAGAAAGAAAAAGCAAATCTTGAATTCCAAATATCATATTCTTAGCAGAAAAGATTCCACTGAGTGAAAGTGGTCATTCAGAACAAAGCTAAAAAAAATGTATTTATTACATACAAATATTTATGAAACTAGCTCTAGTTCTTCTCGTATATATCCTGATGTAACTCTGAAGTAAGGGTGTTCAAGACAGCAGCGAGGGTACCGAGGAGAATGCCCACAAGTATTTTTGGGGAATAGATCAGAATGCCCATTGGAGCAGGTCTGAAAAACCTGGCCTTCATGCCACAGACCCAGAGCAGCCGCTGTTGCTCCTACGCCTTCTGCGGCACGCGCGGCGCTGCTCCCCCAGCTCGGCTCTCCAGGGAAGGGCAGGCAGGCGCCGGCGGGACCCTGCTCCCCGGGCCGCCCCGGGCGCCCACGCACCACTGCCTGCAGCACCCACCGTGCTACTGTATGAACGGCCTTCACCAAAGGGCACCCCTGGGGAAAGGGCGCGGCGTGAGCGCCTGCACCAGGACACTGCCCCAGGGACGCCAGACACCACGGCAGCAAGAACTGCCACTGAACCCCAGAAGTGACCCTGCTGTGCACGTATAGATCACAAGGCATCGCTTGGCCCACACCGAAACAAGATGCGACGGAAGGAGACCATCCCCCATCCAGAACTGCCCCTCAGACTGCAGTTGTTTTTTCTCTTAAGTCTTGCCAGTTTGTGTGTCCTTTAGAGCACAAGCGTAGCGAGAATTTATTTCAATACAACAGGAAATGAGGGACAGCAGTGCAGGCATTCGTGCTCACCACTGTGAGCACTGGTGAGATCCACGTGCGCCAGCAGCAAGCACAAACCTCCAGGTACCATCCTTACTGCCTCGTCCTCCTTCCCCCCCTTTCTTTTTCTTTCTCTCTTTTTTTTTTCTAGTGCACTTCCAGATAAATGCCAGTCATTTGGCCAGGCCTGACTCACAGAAGGTGCGGCAGGCACAGATGGTACTAATGCATAAATGTAATCTAGCAAAGGGATGCCAACACCAACCCAGAGAAGGTTCCAAGTAACTGCGGTGCACTTATAGGGATACACTGATTGGCAAGGTGAAAGCTGAGAGCTGCGAGCGCGTCCTGTTCCCAAACCAACAATAGAAACGCTACAGCAAATGAGCATATTTATTTATTTATAAAATGCACTTAATACAAAGATCTCCGGGCATACGTATAATAAAGCCTCACCCAAACGCAAACTCATTATACGAATTATACAGATCAAAGTAAAAGAAGGGAGAAAGGGAACGGTGGAAATTGAAGAACAACAGAATCCAGCACCGTGTACCCTTCCCCCGTGTTTCCAGGAAGAGTTCCTAAGAGGGAACCCAGGCAGTGCAGAGCTGCTTGTAAGTCACGCGATCTAAACAGTGTTGGGGCAGCAAGAGAAGCAGATCCCACGCGGATCCTCTGTAGCCCATAAACACCCTATCCTTCCGCAGCATTCAGAGCCTTGACCCGTACCAGATCCTTTTTCCAGCAGTAGCTGGTAGCGTACGCTTAGGAACAACGTACAGGGAGGAGAATAAATGCAGTCTGGCTCTGTCCCCACGGGACGCTTCTCCTACTTCTGGAGAAGATGAGCATCTCCGCCCAGCACATCTGTAGCAGTGATTTCCAGTGAGGAAAGAATATTTCAGAGAGTGCAGACTTCACCCCACGTACACCAGTCCGCCAGGAAGGAAACGCACGCGACTGCTGCGGGACTGGCGCAGCATCCCTGCGGTGCACGCATCCTGCCAGCTGCCAGCACCACTCGTGCTGGGCCAGCTGCTGGGCAGTCCCCAAAAGGAGCCTGTGATGGACACCACGCTGTCATAATGCAGTCTGAGAACCAGCTCCTGTCTTATCTCCATCTCAGCCTGATGCTGCTGACCTGAAGGGAACTACTCCCCATTTTCACTAGGACGCATAAGATCAGAAGCAGTGCCTAAAAATTACCAGAGGCTGGTAGCTGCGACACTGATGTGTCCCAGTGGATTGTGCGCAAACGCCTTGCTAGTAGGAAACAGGGACGGTACTGCTAGCTGTCAGGATCATCCTGGACAAGAGCCGGTGTACTGGCATTTCGTCTTTGTCCCATTTATTAGCATCAGAAATCGGCACCTGTTCCAGGTGTGTTCCCCGAGTACAGCGGACGGCGGGTCAACGGCCAGGGCCTCACCCAGCAGTAACGCTACCAACGGCGGCACTAAATTAGCCCCGCTTGAAATACGCCTAACATACAATTAACAGACATCTCTGCAAACGGAGAGCGAGGCAGAGTGGAGACGCATACGCACATAAATCAGACAGCTTCAGAGAGCCTCCTCTCATGGTCCAGAAGGCCTAAACGGGACGTGGAACAGGCCGCAGGAGAAGATACGTTCTGTGGGTATTTTAATTGTGGTGCTGCCAGAGGGTTTGGCTTTCAGGAAGGATTCAGGCCTTGGTCCAAAGTAGAGGCTTCTGGAGCTGCCACTTCTCACACAGCTCTAAAGGGAGAAGGGTTTTTTGGGGGAGAGGGGAGGGATGTCCATGGATCTGTGAAGTTTATCATTACTAATCCAAATGAATTAAACCAAAAGCCTAATAACGTGCTGCGGGACTTTGTGTGTAGGAAGGAGAGCTGGCTTGTTGACGTGCACTCATTGTACGCGGGAAGCCGCCATGGTTAAGGGGTGGGGAAACAGCTTGGCATCGGCATTCCTTACTGGGCCCGTCGGTCAGTGCCGAGTTCGTTAAGGCTGCGGAGGGTCCAGCTGTCAGACACCACTGCACAGGCCGGGCCGGTGAGGTGACACAGCTGGATCGCAGTGGCATCTAGAGGGCTGCTGCATGCAGCGTGTGCAGGCATTCGCGCGGCTCCGTCTTGCTGCCTACAGAGCCATCCCCATCTACCCGATCACAACTGCGATAGGGCTACACCCTCCCCCCGTGCTGGGGCCCTTCCAGCCCTCCTCCTAAGAGACTCCACATAAACCCTACCTACATCGTCAAACACATTCACATTTTCCCGCAGAATTTCTGAAGTGGAACCTTTTCCTCATAGTAACTGTGTGATAACTATTTTAGAACAATCTACATAGCATCCTCAGTGCTGTATTATGAGGGTGACTCCTCTCTTCACAAATAATTATCATATGCCAGTCAGATACCATAAAATCCAGCGGGCCAGGTTTTTGGCTGGGGTATGAATGCCATGTTCTTGCTCTGTTGCGAGCTGAGAACGTGACCCCTGGATGAGTTACAGACCGTACAGCTGTAGAGCATCTACTTCCTCATATATGAGCTGTTTGAAGATGACAATACCTCTTCAGAAAAGCCAGGTCAGAGAAGTCGATCAGGAAAAGGAGACTGAAGTACTCCGAAAGGAAGATGTTAGGAGGGGCATGAAAGGGACTTTCCTGAGTTGAGGTCATGATGGAGGAGAAGAGGCGTTTGAGGAGAACAGTTCTTCTGATAGTTACGGTTTATCTGTTACCTCTGATTTCAGAGAAAGATTAATAGCATTCTTTTCACTTTGAGTAGTTGCGCAGAGGGAAGGAAGGAAGAATAATGGAGATGTTTGACTTCTGCTTTAGAGATACCATCTCTAGGAACTGTAAATTTCTGATACTCTTTACCTTTTTAGATGAAAAAGACCAGATTTTGATGTGTGTCGGTTTTAGTGGGCTTAAAATTGGGCTCTGTTTCTGACTTTACAAGGCTGGAAGTGTGATGCATCCACAGAGTGCATTCTCTTTCTTTTCTTCCTAAAAAGAGGTAGAGGACTGGAGGAGTCATTTAATAGGCTAACACGAGGAAACCATTTAGCACTAAAGATCAGGCCTGCTGTCAGCTTGGCTGAGTCCTCCCAAAACATAAACGGGATCCCCAGTAATACTTCTGACAAGGATTCGTCCCAGAGGGTTTTAGAAGAGTTCCAAGAGCCAAGAGATTTCTCAGAGATTCTCTGCTGTTCCTCGGCACACCCACCCGCCATGGTGATGCACGTACACCGCAGAAATTAGGGAAGAGCTCTGGAAGCTTCACCTGGAAATGCGTGAACCCTCCGGTTTGTCAGTGGAGGAGAGGGAGCTCTCCGTGTGACGGCTCAGCGCATCGCTCTGGGGATGGCAGGAGAAGTGTCCTGGTTACCGTGCCCACGTGAGCAGCAGCGCTGGGTGAGGTGTGTGCTGGGCCGGCTGCCAGGACAGAGATCACTTTCCCCCTGGCAGTGGGAGCAAGCTTGATCTGCCTTCCCAGGCATAATTGGATCTGAAGGAGAAGAGCCCGCCATTGGCAGGCGCTTGCAATGGGAAAACAAGAACGTGTCCTTCATGGAAGCTGGGTCAAACCCTGCCAGGCCATGGTGCACTTCCACGGAGGCAGAAGCGCTGCAAGTGAGGGGGGCTTACGCCAAGGGGTCAGACGGAGTGCACGCCGGGTCCCTCGCTCCAAAGGAGTCACAGTGGGAAAACAGGGACTCTCCAGGCCATCTCCACATGCCTTCCTTTTGCATAAGCAACGCTTGCCTTGTCTGAGGAAAACAACAAACTCCTGCCCTCTAGAGACAGGAGACCTCCAGCTCTGCTGAATAAAATATTTGCCACAGCCTCCTTTTGAAGCAGATGCTACAAATGCATACAGTTTTATTCTCCCCTAAGGCCCACGCAGCCGGCTCAGCAGCTCGTCGCGCTCTCCTCTCCCAGACCTGGAAGGCCAACTCGCAGGAAAGGCAGCTTGTCACAACCACTCTTTTTCAAGGCAGTAGTTTATTTGGAGAACTGCTGATTAAAGCAGTCACAGGGAAGCTGGCAACAGAAGAGAAGTCCCTCCCTTCTCCATTACCAAAACCTGCCTAGGCAGGATGGCAAATGCTCACGCTAGCCGAGCGCTTCCTTCCTTCCCTTTCCTGGTGCCTGCGTACCTCTGCAGTCCTCTCGCCGCCTCGTCCTCGGAAACGCAGTCAGGGCAGGAGCTGCCTCCCCGGTACATAAGTGACAGCAGCTGGCACACAGACGGGCAGGACAGCCGGGAAGAACAACCGCAGCTTCTGCGCTTACTCGCACCGATGGCCACCCTGCTGCGAGCGCCTGTACAGCGCCGTGCTGTCCGTCTTGGACTTCATTAGGAGTCCAGCATGGACAGAGCTTTTCAGAGTGCTCTGCGGAAGTTACCTGGAATTTCAGAGGGGGCAAACCAGCGCTGGCAGTCTAGCCCTGCATCTGTCTTGGCAGAAAGAGCCCTTCAGTGCCACACAGCACACTGAGCTACAAAATCCGTTCAGTCCCGGTCCCGCAGGGTTACACCACTGCTAAACGTGTGCTTTGAAGACTGTTTGCTGTAGCAACTGTGCCGAAACGTCCATATGTCCACTTACAAAATAAGCGTCATTAGTGGGGTGAAAAGCTGTTGTTAATAGCCTTTTCTCAAAGCCGCCAGTGCACTAAAAATACTGCAGATAATGCCCCTCGACCCCTCCCTGCAGCGCACCGGGTACTGCCAGCACATCTCCAAGTGCCTGTGAAGCGGGTACCAAGCCCTGCCAGATGCCAACAGCAGCATTCGATACACGCACGCTCGCTCTGCGACAGTGACTTTGCTCCAAACGTGTAGCAACCACGCCAACACGAGATTCACCAAAACACGCCTCTCAGCCCCAGGCACTTGGAACGACCCGTCAAACGGGACCGGAGCAGCTCTGCGGCTGGGAGGGCAGACTCGGTACTGAGGTACCGGTAACTGCTGGCGCACTCCCTCAAAGCAGGCTTTTTCTGAGGCAGATGATGCCAGTTTGCACCATGAAACCACTGTTCCTGCAGTTCAGACTATGTTGAAAGATGACCTACGGGACTGCTAAACTGCTTGGGAAGATCACGAGGTTCATGCACACATGCTAGGAAGGCAAGATTATGTAAATATGAGGAAAATAAACAAGTTATTTCCTGCCTTTCCACTTAGGTTACTGACAAAAACTGCTAGCGTGAACAAACAAATCCTTCCTAAGGCAAAATATATAGCACCGTTCATCTGCAGTCTGTTTCTTTTTATGATGTTGCTATCACCTCAGGAGGATTCTGAGCCCATGCAGCATTGTTCTTGGGGCTCAGAGCTTGCCTGACGTGTCAGTGACGTTTCAGCCATCAAATGCGTAATTTTGGGGTGAAGCCTCCTTGTGCTGCCCTGGAAGTGATCCTGATGTCTGCGTCAGCACTGACGGGTCCTGCAGCAATAACGCCCGTGCAAGACCATTCCTCTGAGGTTCACTGCTGATTTACTCAGAGAAAAATGGTACTTCCAGCAGCGCATAGCACTGCACGTCATCTTTTCCCAGGTGCTAAACATCTCCCACCACAGCGTGGTTCAGGGATGCCGACTGGCAGTTCTTCACTTGCAACTTGTGCGGCTGCCCAGCGGCACTGCCTTAGGACGGCCGTCGGTGAGCGCGTGGCCACTGAAACCTGTTGTGGGTGGTCTTCCGTGGGCAATGACACAGCACACGCAGCAACAGGAAGCTCTGACAACTTAGAATGGTTTTGCTTTATATGAAATAAACATGCTGAGAGCAAAGCACATCTGCAGAGGTGAGGTTTGAGCACTAAGAACTTGGCACACAGGTTTCTGTTAGCAGAAGCATAAAGCCAGTTCCAAATAGTCATTCATGTTCTGAGCTTCTCTGGTCTCTGAGATGAGGGTCGGGGACAAAGGGCAAGCGTGAGAGATGCCAGTTTAAATCTCTGAATGCTGCTTAGAGCCGTGCAGGACACGGGTGGATTAGCGGCTCCTCTCCAAAGTAAACAGATAAATCAGCTATCTTTATAAAAATATATATAAACTTAACTTCAGTGGTATGCTCCAGCTTGTCAAGGGGTATTTACGAGGTGAGCGTAATATTCTAACGGTTATAGCTGTGAAATACATCCCGAGCAGGGGAGCTAGTAAAGACGCGTGCGGATGTTAATGCCGGCAGAATTCTAATGCCCAGGAGATGGGGCAAGGTGACACGGCTGCAGTTAACGTTCCCGTTGGCAGTTACAGCGAGGGCAGATCGCCGACGGCCCTTTCCGAAGGCTGTCAGACGGTGGGGTTTGGCTCCCCAGCCCGACGCAGGCCTGTTGGCACAAGCTGCTGTCGTGTTCCGCTCCGTGGTCCCAGGCTCTGCTGGGGAACCTTTACTGAAAGGACAGGATTACAGGGAACAACCCGGTACTCTCAACTTTGATTCCTCATAGAAAGGCCAGCTGCAGGCTGGGCCACAGGGAACACGCGTGCAGGAAGAAACAGAATCCGCTGAACTGCGTTCTTGTCTGCTGATTCCAACTGCACCGGCAGTCTCGGCAGACTGTCGTGGAGAACTGTCACGAGAAGACAGCTTCCTGGCGACGGCAAAGCTGGGCTAACGAGGATCCACCCATCACAGAGATGTGAGATGCTCTGAGAGCACTGTGGCGGCAGGGCCAGATAAATGACATGGCTAAACACCTGTCTTGGGAGGGACGTTATCCTAAAACGCACTCCTTCCCCACGGCCGTGCGGGCAGTGATCAGTTGGGCTGGAGGGCACAGAGCTCAGGTGTGCCGTACAAACGGCAAATCCCCCAAGGGTACGTTCTCTGTACCGGGACGCTGCAGCTGAGGGGAGAAGTGGGCGAGTCTCAGCTTCTGCTGCTCCGTCAGGGACAAGCAGCGGAGGACCTGGATCCTCCACAGCCAGGATGAGCCGTGGGTATATTATAGGGGGTGATACAATTGTCTGGGCCAAGCAGAGCTGCGAGTGCTACTCTGGACTGTTGTTCGCAGTGCTAGGCTGGATGCTGAACAATTTGGGAGTGCGCGGGGAACCTTTTCCTACAGGCGCAGTTAAAGAAATGTTAACAGCCTGTTAAAGAAATGGTCGTACCAACGGCAAGGTACAGCTGAGCGACAAATGACTTGAGAACAGACAGCGCGGCACAGGCTGGGCGGCAGGGTACCATCACATTCCATCTCCACCCTCCCTGAAGTTACAGACCGCCTCTCCTGCCCTTTCTGAATCGCTGAATGCTACACTACAGCGAGGCCACACGCACCAGGGGAGCAGCAGCCAGAGACAGGGGGTCGGCTGAAAGCTACCTCATAAGACCAGTGACTGCCCAGCAGCACCAGCTACCCAAGCGCTAAGGGAATGAGTTCAGGCTGTTCCCAGTTGAGGATACTCTGTCCCTTCAACTTCCCGCATCGTACTGGTTACGGCTCATAGGGAGCCTGAACCCGTCAGCTCAGCAGTGTTTGGAGGAGGGCTGAGACGCAGGATCCACAGCCTCAAAGAGGTCACATGTCACCGGGACCCTTGTGAGAGCATCCAGAAATTGATGCTGGGTTCAGGGTTTTATATAGAGAACCTGACTTCCTCTAACTGCATCCTTTCGGGCAGTTACACAACACAAGAAAGGGGAGCAAAGCAGGAAACATAAAGCATTTGTATCCAAGCCGTGATTAAATACTCGCCGTTCTGTGCGGCGAGGCTCTTTGGTTCAGAAGGTATTGATTAGCAGAGTATTTCACATGTGCGTACAACGTGCCCATCACGCAGGAAAAGAGACAGAAACAGTTCTGTGACCAAGTTTCAGCTTCGGAGGCGGTACTGGGCGGGCTGCTGTGGCTGCTTTACAAACCCCGTCCACGCCCGGGATCCCGGGAACAGCGCCCAAAGATCTGCAGCTGTGTGTGTGCCTCTCCTTGGCATGGATGTCACATACTAAAAAAGACGCCTCTCAGAACGCTCTGGGCGCTCCAGACCATAATAATAGAGAGAGTTGTGTTCTGACACTGCTCAAGGCAATAAAGCCCTCCCAGCCCAGCGGGCAGCCGCGGCACTGGCACCCAGCTGCCCCCAGCCCGTGCCCGCCCTGCCGTGCCGTTCCCCCTCACACGGAGAGGTGGGGGAACGGGAGGGCGAGGGGCTTCCCCAGCCCGACCCCACTGAGGGACCGCGCCTTCATCTCAGCAAACACAGCTTGTAACTGAAAGAGCAATAAGTCTGTAGCAAACACTAATTTACTCTCCAGATCACACAAAAGCTAGCCGGTGAATACTGGTACGGCACTTTGAGCGGGAAGGCCGGCTCTGGCCGTGCGGGAAGCCAGCTGGGCTCCAGAGGAGCCTGGGCTGCTCCCCCCACCGCCCCCATCGAAGAGCCTGGCCTTACGTTACGGATGGCTGGAAGGCACCGCACGTTTCCTCACACATGCGCCCGTACAAAGGAAAGCGCCTTCCACACCCATCCAGGCAACACCAAGAGCAGAGCTCCGGCTGCCGTCAGGGCCGTCCCAAAGGTTTGCCCCCGCAGACGCCCGGGCGCTGTTCCGGCAGAGCCGCGCCGCTCCTGCGTCGCGCTGCGGGTGGGAACGCCGCGCTCCTCAGGCACCTCTGGGGGGGGCGCTGCCTTGCGAGGCTCTGAGCTGCCCTTCGGTGGGAGAGTTCTTGCTGTAGATCTCTGCCCTCTTTTTTTTTCTCTTTGTTAAATACCTGCCATAATCTTCTCCTGCAGTACCTGTGGTGCGTGTTCAAGAGTTAGGGAGGTTTGGGTTTTTTTCTCCTATTGAATCTGGTGCACGGACACAACTCCCACATTCCACATGAAGATCACAGAATGCTCACATAACTAATTTTTTAATTACTCTAGCCCTAAACCACTCATTTAGTTCCATTTTATACTGGCTGCATGTTAGTATTGTTAAGGTTTATGATCCAGTGATTTACAAGGCGTGGTACATCTGATTTGAAATGGGTTGCATTGGTTGTTTAATTGAGTGCAGGGGGACGAGTGTAACGTTAACTCACCAAACTGGTGGATCACGGCAGCGCTGCTGGGCTGGCAGTTCACTGGTGTAACTGGTTACACAGGACAAGCATGGTGTAATTGTGGAGGCCAGAAATAGACTGATGAGTCCACTCTCTGATAAACGGTGGTTCTGTTTACATCAGCAGTCCTTTTTGTCAAGTTTGGCTTCATCAGAAGAAAAATGGAATATTCTGTTTCTAAAATCTGGTCCTAACAATGAAATAGATACCGCTACACAGGAAGTTTGGGTTTCACTTAGAGGAGCGATTTGCACAAGTACGGACCTTTTTCTCAAAGCCAGCTTGCGTGAAGATGGCGATACTTGTTACACCACGCACAAACTGGTTTGCTGGTGATAAAAACCTACAGTTCATATTGCTCTGATCTGGAGTGAGAAATCCTTAGCAACTGAAAAGGAGTCTTTTATCTTCTGCCTACTTCAGTCTGCCCATCTACAACAGGAACGGTTTAAAATCCCACTTAAACCAAGAGTGTATTTGTTATTATCTGTTATTGCCCGATACCGACAGAGTTTTGATGGCTGGTATTTCATAAGCGCTTTGAGGTTCTCCAGTTAACACTGTTGCATCTGCCTTTGGAATGGGTCGCACAACCAGGGGCTGTCTGACCAAACAAGCCCTACTTATTTTCCTTCCCCCCCATGACTAGGGAGGTTGGGGGCAGAGAGCACGGGAGATGAGCGGGGCACCAGAGTGGTAACGGCTCAGCCGGCATCTCCTGGGTCCCTGCTGCAGCTGGAACTGCGTGTCCTGGAAGGACAAACCCTCTACACCAGCGTTTAGGGGAAAGAGTTAGGTACGTGAAACAAACCGTGGCAAACACGCCAAGAGAGAGGCTTGCTGATGTGCATCTGGTTTTGCTAAGAAACAATCATACGAAAGGTACACCTGGTAAGTGTGCAAGTTAGACTTAGAACGCAACCGTGGCGAGAGCACAAAGCCCTTTTGCTGTCTGGAAAGCTGCTACTTAATGAACTTGGTGTGTAGGGGCTGTGAAACCAGCACCTTGTCACATCCCGTGACCTAAACGTAGAAGCTGCTCTCCACTACGCCACCGTGCACTACCTGCTGTTCTGTTAACGACACTGCAGAGTTCCTGACCTTCTTGTTAATTAGCGCTTCCAGCGTATTTTCCAACATCCGTATTCCAGCTCTGTGCTCTACGAGCATCACATTGTACACAAAAAATAGCTTCTTACAGGGCAGGCTTTGTTTTAATTTAACATCTCTCATCCTGCAGTTCTCTTAGATAAGAAAAGCAGGCCGTGTTGCCGGTACAAAAACTCCCAGCAGTTACGGCATGATCTGATCGTCCATCAGGTACACTCACTGATGTGTACGGGTGGTTCAGAGTGGAAGTGACTCTACCTTGGGAAGAAAGGAAAAAGAGAACTATAACACAAGCATCTTCCAAAACCTGCCTAAACCTTACTAGAGGCTGGCAGGTAATTCTCATGAAAGCTATGCCCTGTAACTCCTTAGATATCACCTCTACATTTTAAGTCTCCACAAATAGCAAATTTATTTTGCAACAGGTTTATGTCCTCTTTCCTCCTCAGTTTCTCCCTTATACTGTTAAAAAATCACCTACCTGGGGGAAGATCTTCCCCCAGTCCAGCAACAGCCACTGGGACTGGGCTACCACAGACCCAGATGCGACCCCTGGCCGAAGGAGTCAGGGCTCCTTACGGAGTGCTGGTGAGGGACTGTGTTACAGGGCCCACTCGAATGGAGAGACTGGGTAATCGATGAAACACCTCGCGCCAGCACGCGCAATGCCGCCCGGCGTTCACTGGTCCCACCACATGCATTTTCAGACGCGTACTCAACGTTCCCTGTCCTGCCTTGGAGAACCGCTTTCTCTGGGGGGACATTCCTGAGCAAAGCTGGGTGTAAGCTGGGTTTTTCCTCACGGAAAGCAAAGGTATCGCTGCTGGGCCTGGAAAAGCTCTGCTTCAAAACCCGATGACCAAGCTGCAGTCTGGGCATTTAAATGAGCTCAGAGAAGAAACTGGCAATTTTTAGTGCTTATCCCACATTAATAAGAAGGGCTCGTGATTTTTGCTAGTGGATTTGTTTCATTCAGCTACACACCAAAAGCTGTCAGGATCATTTGGGCCTGTGATGGGAGGAGGGTATTTACGCGGGGGTGACGCCCAGGGAGACCACTTCTCCTTTTGGTGCGCAGCGATTTTAAAGCACCCAAGAATAGAGTCTACAGGTGCAGAACTCTGGTGATCACTAACAGAATACAGACTCCAGACCAGCAGAAGCCCTGCTAACTAACAGTCACATCTACCTGCGCCGCCCTGCGCGAGGATTTGGCTGGGGAGATCTGTGGGATCTGTCTTTGCCCCCATCTCCCTCGCCGTCTTCAGACAGGCTGGAGCTTGCTCACTGCAGCTACTGAGAATTTGTAAATCATCCTCGCAGAAGACCTGAGAGTGTTCAGAACGCGTCTTCTGTGTCATCGCTGCTTTCCTAGCATCATAGATTTGTAAGTCAAATGTGCTTCACTCTGGGTAATTTCCATTAGTTCTTAACAGGTTTTTCATGGGTGTGTTATTTTTGCAAACATCTGAATTTAAATCACAGCCTCCTTCTAGCATCTCGTATTCAGCATCGGCAAGTCTCGGTTGTGTTTATTGCTCCACCAGTAAGAACTTCTCTCTTTCCCCCAGGGCCGATGCATCAACTTCACCCGAGTTCCGTCTCAGTAGAGGAGGAGAGGACACGAGGAGGACAGACAGCCGCATTACCACTTTTCCACTGAGCAGAGACACCCCAGTCCTTCCTCGCATTTCTGGGATCATCGTCACGCCCCAACTCAGAAGGTTTCTGCGTTCCCCGCTCCCAGGAGCCAGCCCCGCTGGACCGAGCTCCCGCGTCTCGCCCCAGCGCGCTGGCACTCTGTGATCTGCGCCCGTGAGCAGAGAGCAGCATCGACCTGCACGCCTCCGCTTTAGAGAACGCCAAAGGGAGAAACAGGCACCAAAGATAATAACCATGGCTTTCTATTTTGGGGGTTTTAAATGTTTTTTTTAAGGACTACAAATTCTCAGGACGTAACGTGCTTTTAGCGGAGATGCAGAGTTTCTCAGAGCAGCGACGGCAACAGGGACCACTAGCCACCGGCAGAGGATGAAAATTCCCACCAGGCTCAGCAGCGCAGGAGCCGAGTGCCTTACAGCCACGTCAGATCACAAACCCCTCGCGAGCCTCCCATCGCGCCATGCCTTACGGGAACCTTCTGACTGGAAATCTTGTCATTCTAACACTGAAAAGTGCACACGCATGACAAAATGTAGACAGGGTGCCTCAAGGTATTGCTAGCAAGCAAGACTTTGCCCTTTAGTTTCTGAAGACACCTTTCTTTCATTATGCACCCGGGACAGGAGGAAAATTAATAGAGCGTTATTCCACGGGAAGACAGCCTGTAACCAGAGATCTTGAGCCGAGTTTGAGGGACTGATGCTTCCAGACCTTGACACTGTGGCTGGTGGTTTTTTTTCCCCTTTCCTGCATTCAGAGTTCAGTAGCGCATAAAACATCATCATCTATAAACATACCTAGCACTTGTAGGCTTATGTATTTTTTTTTTTTTAAGATTAAAAAAAGCAGTAGCCACTAAGCTGGTATCTCAGGGTTCCCCCCCCCCAGATCTCCAAGGGCTCTTCAGCGTCACAAGCCAGCAACTCTCTTTGCATGAGAATTTCAAAGTTTAATTAATATAATTAAAGGGAACAGCAAGCAGCAGCCTGTGAAGATTTTGCTCATCTTTTTTATGCCTTTTGACATTGAATGACCTATTACTGTATGTGCATTACTCGGTTTTTGAGGGGGCGCCGAGCATTGGTCGAGATTCAGCAGTGGAAAAAGACCTCCTTCCATCAATTTAGAAATTAAATTTACGGGAGCGCCGGCCATCACAAAACATCGGCAATGTATGTATTATAATTTTTTAGAAAAACCAGTGTCGTGTCACGTCGACGATGCCAAATTATGTTAGCGTGAGCGGAAACACTGTGGGGGAGGAAGGAGGGAGCAGCTGAAGAAAAAGGCTCAAATGATCCAGTCACTTTCGATACTGTACTTCAGATGCAAAATGGATATTCGAGTCGAAACCTGACAAAGCGCGCCCGCTTTGATGGGAACTGGTATAGACAATGACCAGTGGCTGGGTCAGTGGGATGTCTCTCTGCGAGCAGGGAGGCTTATCAAATGACACTAAAAATAAGTTCAACAACCATCACGTTGGAGGGGAAAAGGCGAACATTTCACATTCGGTGGGCACAAATGTGCGCAAGATGGAAAGAGCAATGCGAGGCATCCTGGTCTAATTATCTCCTTTGTGCTCTTCATTGAAATTGCAAGGGACATAAATAACGCTCTTGGTTGATGTCCAAACTCGTGGCACTGCCCAAAGAAGCCTTTACATATATCCACTCGCTTACATCTTTTGCTTGAGTTTATTTATGTCACTGGTAGCCTCATCATCAACAGCCATGTGTGCACAGTACACTATAAATAAAGTTATTCTCTAAGTTTCAGTGATTATTTTGTCGTTCTTCTCCCCGCTACCTTCCCATCCTCTTCACAACTTACACCTTCATTTTGCCAGCTACACGGTCACCCTCCACACTGGCTTCAAAAGACAGCCCACCTTCCTGCGGCCCCGCGCGGCGTGCCGAGGAGACCCGCAGCCAGCGAGAACCCGTCGGACGCCGCCGGCTCATACAGTAAGTACCATCCACCTCAAACACAACAAGAAAGCGCCCGCAGTGATGGCTGTCGCTCCTGTACCTCAGGAGAGCGCAGCTTCGACGCCACTGCCCGTTGGTCGGGGACGTGTCCCAGATGCCTACAAAAGGCTGATTTTATCCACAAAGCCCAGCCGGCAGCAAGGCTTTGCCTTATTTCAAGCCATCGATTAAACCAACTTAACTCGAGATGAAGAACCATGCCTAGGCGGGTTTGCCAGGACACAGGTGAGGTTCTCTGCCACTCCTCAAGATACTGAGGCAGGACAGGCAGAAACCTTGACCTCATCAGACACCAAGCTAAAATGAACTCTGCTCTGTTTCACCTTATTTCCCTCCATTTTTAATGTAAACACCACACTTCTTTTGAGGTATCACTGGAATTGTCAGCTTGCGTTTTAAGCAGGAACAGGAAAACATGCCGATGAAGAGGATTTTTTTTCCCCTCACACGTATCTGCTGTCTCTCCAAGAATATTTGTAACAGAGCCACAAAATAGAAATCCACTAATAATCTTTTGTCCTCTCTAGCTGTCTATCCATATTCATTAAAAACCGTGGAAGGCGCGATTTTTCACAGCGGCTGATACCCAGCAAAAACGTATTTCAGGTATCGGCGCTGATTTTCCCGTCTAATTGGCGTGATATTACAGGATGCTGTACTTTGCGTTTCGCTGAAGAGAATACCCCTGGAGTTTCATTATTACACAGCGCGGAATATCTGTCACAAACGACTTGGAGGGCAAGAGGCACAAGGTAACTACACTTTAAAATCCACTGATCCCAAGTGGATCCCAAGTGACACAGAGGGAGACTTCCCTGGCACAGGAGCTCAGGGTGCTTGAGCAAACCACCATGGGAGGGCTAACGGAGTACGGCCCTTGCCCGATTGCAAACCTTGGCTACCTCCTTACAAAAAGCCCACGTCCCGATATCGTCGTCTGTATCTACTCTAGCCTGCACAAGGGAAGGAACAGTCTCCCAAAAAACTGAACGAGCATAGGGATGATCCAGAAAATGTTCTACTGAAAGCATGCACAAACTGCACCGTCTGAAACGGTTCTTCAGCAAGTGCCCGCTCCTTCTTCGGTGCCTTGTTTCTGTGTCAAAGATCCTCAAGACAGAGATACACAGCAGCTACAGGCATTGGGTAGCAGGACCCTTCACATCTCAAACTACTTTAGGAAACCTCTGATCTCTCAAAAAATGCCAGGAGAAAGAGCGTCTAATCAGACCAGTCTCCTTCTCAGGAAGGCGCGTTTTCCCAGGAACACGCGCTCCGGGTTCCTGCTCTGCCCAAAGCCAGTGTTTGCAGCCACGGCCCGGCGAGCGGTGCGCACGCCCAGGCAAGGCTCCAGGCGCTCCCGCGCTGCCGCTCGGCTCCGTGCTGGGGGCTTAGGACACTGGGCTGGTCTCTAGAGACCCTAGAAAATGGAACAGGCCTCGGGGTTTTGTGTTTTAAGCACAAAGATTAACATAGAGCAAAGAAAAGAATAAAACCTAAAAAATCCTCATGGGGTGTTATTTCCCGTACCTGCAAATGCCTCGCATGGCACAGATGCCGAGCGCTCCTGTGCTTCCGCTGCAGTTGAACAGGTTCTGCCGTAGGAGCAGCTCTGTGAACGGCACACCTTGCTCATACACGGCGTGCCGACGCATACCGCGGGGGTACAACATCACACACAGCAAGAGTGGGGAGGCAAGTACCGACGCCAGGGACAAGAAATAAAATCTGACCGGATTCTCGCCCAGGTGCCAGCAGCCACACGAAAGCTGTTTCAGATGCAGCACCACCCAGCAGAAAAAACCCCAAGTGTGAGGGAAAGGGGAGGTTAGTTCCCTCTCTCTACGCCCCGTTCCCTGCTAACCCCAGATGTCTGCCAATGCTGTTCTCAGGCGAGCCACTGAGCAAAACCGGGTCTGCATGAGACAAACAGCACTCTGCAATAATCTCTCCGCTTTAAAGAGATCTGCTGATGCTTCTTTTACTGAAATTGAATGCATACCCCAGCAACATAAGAGCATCACCAGCAAGACAAGTGCCCTGGTGCATCGTTGGAGCCACCTTCCCTGTCCGTCCATACTGGCGGGCAGAACAACATACAGATTTTTCAGGAGCTCGGGCTCCGGAGGCACTGTCCTCGCAGCAGCGCACAGAGCTCTCCTTGTTCAAGAGCAGGTTTGCACGGCGGTGGGTGACACACAGGCTAAACGCTCCTTCCATGTCAAAAACTTCAACCTGAGACTATCAGCAGCACGGGCATAAACGTGGTCACCGGCGTGGGAGCCACGCTCAAGCGTGAGAAGAGACAAACATTCCCTGTCAGGCTGCTGACAGGGCTGGGGAGGCTGTGCTGGCGTCCTCAGCAAAAAGGACCCAGCCCAAGGCGCTGAACTTGAAAATGATCCCACTAACACGGCAAGCCTAGGCATCAGGAGGAGGCAGACAAACGGCACCCAGGAGAAAATAAAGCAGGTAGGAACGCACTGAGCAAGAACTTCAGAGCCTACAGGAGGCAAATGAAGTCAATTTGCTAATGAGCATCTTCTAAACACCTCTCGTGCTGTTACAAAATTACTTAATGTCAAAATTCCTAGTAAGAGCCTTATTAGACCTGGCATGTACTATTTTATTTCACAAATCTGTTTTGCATTGGCTCAATTAAAATTGTTATATATTTTTGAGTCTTGTGTAGGTGCCATCTGTTTAACAGTGCAAGTGGGTCCTGTGATGCACTTGTAAATTTTCTGCTGCAATAATTTTTTTAATATAATGAGGGACTTTGGATACAAGAAACAGCCTATGTTCCATGATTTTTTAATTTTTTTGGCAGTAAACTCACAACGATTCTTACCGTGTTACAAGGATGGCTCTGCATCCTATGGAAAAGCAAACAGTTGATCTACATGTTTGCACCAAAGTCATATTATTTAATTCACACTTTCCACACCCCCCCCCATGCCGCTTCTGCCTTATTTTGTAAATGAGCTGCTTTTCCCAAACTGGAATCCATAGGATCGCTCTCGGCTGGTTCCTTACGGCTGTAGCTGCTGCCTTCGTGGAGCTGCTTGGAGCACGGGCTGCAGTCAGGTCCGTGCCCAAGCAGTAACGGAGGACAAGTGTGTGTATGACCGGGCCGTCCGCCCTGCGATCGGGTCTCCGATGCCTATTTCAGCACAAATTTGCCTGTTACCGAAATCCAGCGTAATGGAAAAAGAAAAACCTGATAGCAAAGAGCCACAACAGTCACCTCCAAACCCCAGGAGCTACGCAGTTCCCCACCTCACCAGTATTTCCCCAACAGATTTGCAACGGCAACACGACTGCAGCTTACTGCAAAGTTCTCGGTTTCGCTCTACAGTCAAGAGAGCAATGCCAGATTTAAGCGCCCAGCTCACATACGTAGAACTGCTTTTTTTGTATAGTGCATCAAACGGAACACAACCGCATTCAGCTGCCTGCAGCGCTGCTTCGGGGGCCCAGCATGACCGCACCCTCCACGGACAGAGATCAGGAAGAGAACCAGCTCGTTACGAGCTCTTCAGATGGACTGCGGTGCCTCGGCCACCTCGGACGGCGCTCAGTTTTTCCTTTACATTCCCCACACGCTCCCCGAGACCTGACTTGCAGAAATGCAGCAAACACGTTGGTGTGTCCCCAGCTGACGGCTGGCTGAGGACTTGCTGAGGGCACCAACCCCTGCAGCCTCTCGGCACTCCTAGAACAGAGCCCCTGTGGCAACGGAAAGGGAAGATGAGACCTTTTTCCTGCCAGCACGCTTCTTGTAAGGTATCCTTAGAGAAAGGGTTCCACCCGACGCACATTTCTTGTTTCTGGAATTTATTTACACGAGTGGCATCAGCCACGGAGAGACTCCTCCTTGACCACATCACTTCCTCCGGCATTCACATCTGGCTGCGCACCACCGACGTCCCTCACGGCCCTGGGAAAGCCGCCTGCTCTCACCGCAGCGCTACGCAAAGCCTTTTATTTACCAGGCAGCCGAAAACTCCAGCAAAGAGCCTGCACCGCCACGACACACCGACGTGCCAGCATTTAACGCAGCAGCCCGAGGTGCCGTTACTCCTTCCAAAAACCTCTCCACGTTCCCCAGGCCCTCAGCAGTTCCTTGGTGCTGGGGACAGCTGCTCAGGGTGTTGTCGCCACCCGGCACACATCGTGTCTATTGACAAACCGCAAAATGCTGATTAAATCATGTGCTTCAGCCAACCTGTGCAGGGAAAATTAACTGAACTGCAAAACTGATGGGTTCTGCGTTACCTTGTTGGAATGGGGAGGCTGGGCTATGTAATGCTTGAGCTCCTTTTATTTGATTAGGCAAATTAGGGAACAACAGTGTGAAATGCATTATTGTACTAATAGGATGTCCAAAACGTGAATCTCATTACAGCTCTGGCCAGGATGCTTTTCATTTGGGTTCTCTGTAAGCTGAGGAAGAATACTTAGGCCAGAAATATACATTTTCCACTTTCCAGAGGAACTGTCCAGTAATAAACATCATATTCCGTACAGGCTTTATTCCCCGGAATATCTCCCCACAAAAAGCGTTTCCGAGCTTCTCGAGCAATCTAGCTCAAGATGTCCTAGCGATGCAGGCCAGGAGGCTGCAGCCCGAGCGGCCGTCAGCTGCTCTACGTTCACTCAGAGCTGAAAGCTGCCCCGGAGAAAAGCAGCTTCACGGGGTGCGAGCCCCCGGGCCGTGGGGATGCTGCAGCTCCCCGAAGAGATGGCTGACTGCTCAAAAACACGTTCTGCAAAACTGATCGTGGGAAAGGCGCGTTACGGTCACTGGGGAGGCAGAAGGAGGGAAGAAGTGAGGATGAAGGGCCAGCTCTGAGACCAGAGCAGGGCTCATCCAGGCAGGGTCTGCACCCAGGTCACTCCATGACACCAGGGGAGAAGAAGCATACGGCAGAAAGGTAACACAGCCCTACATTTCACCTGAAAAGGGTTTTATGAGGAGAGCCTGTTCAGATAGAAGTTGGTGCAGGGTCACTTCACAATACAGCCCTTTCAAATTGCAGTTCCAACTCGGAATTAATTATCCTTTCACTGTCTTGGGGTTTCTTTTCTTTCCTGCTTCACATTAACAGCAGCTGAAATTATTTTAAAGCAATGATCTTGAACATCATGTCCTTCAGCTAGCCCTGAAAATCCATTTTCTATGGAAAGCCTCCTTTCTTTTCCAAGGCTTCTGTGAGTGTATAAACCTTATCAAGGCTCTGGTTCCCTAGGGGCGTCGGGTGCTGGAGGAACACCCCGGTGCCTGCCTGCTGGAGCAGCTCCAGGGTACGTTATCAGCGCGAAAGGCCAGTCTGAAAGCAGATTAACTCCTTCGGCTCTCAGGGATCCAGCGCGCGTGTCCTGCAGCAGGACACCGTGTGCACAGGCACAGCTACCAACACAACTCTGCGTCATCAAGTCGTGACATAAAATCAGAACGTCAAGGGCAACATGTGGGTCTGACAAAAGAGAAATCTTTTTCATGCAATGATAACCTACAAAGAATAACTCTAAGGCTAGAACTACTCAGAAGCTCCCGCTCTCCACAAGCTAAGCCACTTGCTCAGCACACGACGGACATGTCGACTCCCTATTCCGCATGGTTTTGCAAGGGAAAGGAGGAAACACCCCGTTTTGAACATACTGCAGAGGGGACGGTCCCAGTCCAAACCAGCCTCTGCAGAGAGTGAACGCAGACTTCCAGGCTGACTCCAGGCTGGAAAACTGGCCCCTCTCCCTGCGCCTACGGGAACGCTGCTGCTCTGCTTCCTCTCATGAACAGCTCTGAGAATCCGGCCTGCTGCCAGGGTTTCCCCCGCGCGCACGAGGCTCCAGCAGGCATGGTGGGCCTGCAGGTACCGTACCAACTGAGGGAGGCAACGCTCCGACCCTCGCCGACCCTGAGCCTGCGGAGCCGCCTTTGTTCTGTTCTTGCAACTCCCACACTGCCTGGGCTGGAAGGACAGTGCAAGCAAAGCTGAAGACAGAGTTCAGGAGATCCCAGGCTGCCCCGTCCCCCCGCCGCCAGCCCAAGGCGCGGGACGTACCCCCAGCCCATGGCGGCCCCGACCCACAGCATGCTGAAGGGCCAGCCGGACGGGGAGTCCCACAGCGCAGAGGTCTGCCTTTCTCTCTCCACCCCAACAAGCTGTTAGTGGGTGTTGCTGAAAAACTGCTTCAGCCAGGATTTTCAGCAGCGTTCCACCAGAGCTTAACGCTGCAGCTTGGAAATACACGGGACTTTATCACTGACATCATCCCGCAGCCAAACTGGCGCCAAGAGCTCTTCAAAATCACTCCCCCCCAGCTCAACAGCTCTCAGGAGTGCAAACAACCCTGCTGCACAGGGACTCGCCGAAATTTGGCACCAGGGGCCTGTTTCTCATGAGGGTCACCGTGGGCCCTGGGCAAGGGGCTGGACAAAGGTGTGGTGGTGAGAGACGGGGAGCCAGCGCGTGAGGCGCCATGGAAACAATCCGCCTCGCGCTGGAGCGACGCGGCCCCACCAGCCAGCGGGCTGGGAGCGGTTTGTAAGTGACTCACAAACCTCGGCTGTCCCCGGCCTGATCTCGCCAAGGAGACCATGGCGGGCGCTGACCACCGCTGCGATGCCCCAGCCGGCGAGCGGTGCCACGCTGCCCCGCGGCTCGGGCTCGCTCTGTCCTCTGACGGAACACATAGGAGAAAGGAGGACCAAGAGAAGAACCTGGGCCAAGGCTTAGCTGCGGGTCGCTGCGATTGTGCAACGCAGCCTGACGCCAGAGCTGGCCAAGACCCGTATCTCCGTGTCGTTAAATACTGGCCTTTCCTGTTTACATTCTCTGGAGAATAACAGCAGCAACATGCAAGGAAAATAACAGCATCAGGAACCTCTGAGTTCTGGGGTCTCACAGTGATTGGCAGGTACCTAAACTGGCCCTAGAGCCATCCGTTTCCTCAACCAAGCCCCTTACATCCACAGCCTCCCTGTTAGACGGGCCGCCCCAGTGTTTTAATTTCTACATCAACTTGCTGGAGATTGAACCCAGGGCTCCAGTGACCTCCAGAAACACACGCACGCGCTCACACGTTGTGAATGACGACAGCCCACCTTCAATTCCTTTGCTGCTGAATTTTGTTTTCCTTCTGTTTTGTACAGGGCTGGATTCCTAAATGTCTCTGCCTCCAGCCCATCTCTTACGGAAGCTGGGGAGAGGCACTCTGTCACCATGCTCAGCTCTCTTCAGCCTGCGCCCGTCACAGCGCCCGGCTCTCAGCACCACGACAGAGATGTCCCTCCAGTCGCAGGCTTCCCGCTTGCTTCCCGCTCCGCCAAGCAAGCCCGCGTAACCCTCCGACATCCCTAATCCTCTTACGGCAGGAGAGCGTCATTTCTCCTGCAGGGCGTGGCCCGCCATATGTTAACCCAGAACCCAAGGAAGAGGCTCTCGTCTCTGAGGCAGGAACAGGCGGGGAAATAACGCGCTGACTGTTTTCCAGGCAGGAGGTCATCCCCCTCTCGACGCCAAGGTGCAACGCGTGGCTCCGCGTTCCCCCTTGGCTGCAAGGGCAGCTCCAGCACGCAGAGGACCAGCGTCACCCCAGGACCTCGTAGAACAGCTGTGTCCCGTCCCCGCCAGCGCGCAGGGCCCGGGCGAGAGGGGCCTTAGCCGTGCCCACAGCGACCCGGCAGGGTGAGGCGGGGCCGTGTCCCCGATCAACCCAAACACACACAAGGCCAGCAGGAAAGCAACGCAGCACGCGAAGATCCTGTCAACGCTCACTTAAAATAAGAACTGTGAGCAGATGCCCTCGGCTTTCTAGGCACTACAGAGAACTTCAGCTCCCTGCGCGGAGCTCCAGCAATTTGCTCCAGAAACGGCAGGACCACCGGTCCCACAGCAGAGAGTGCGTCCATTGGGATTTGCACCTCCTGCTCTACGGGTGAACGAAAACAATCCCAAAGGCACTGTGTAAAGTTTTAAAAACCAAAGGTTTAAGCTATTTCTAAGCCGCTTGAGCCCCTGTTACCAGGGTCTGAAAGCAAGGGGCAGACAGCACAGAGGCTCTCCTGGGAGAAACTGGAATTTCTTCACAACGCCCCCAGCAAGCAGGGGCAGAGTTTGCTCAGGGTCAGTGTTCAGCACCCAACTGCCCCAGCTGGCACTCAAATTCTCCTTCTCTGCTGCAGCGCCCGTGTCTTCACTCTCGGCCCCGCAGGGCTCAGCAGCCCTGCGCACAGAGCCTCACCCGCCATACGCTTGCTCTTTAAATAGATTGACCAGCGTGTTTTCACTTTGCAGTTAGAAACTCTTGATGCAGACCCCTCATGATGTGCGGGAAGTACTCCTGCATCCCCTGGGACCTCCTCTGGTTCTGCACTGCGAAGGCGAGCGTGGGGACTGACCGCAGCTGGGGGTCATTGCGCTTACTGGGAAATACTTTTGATCGCCATGATCAGTTTTTAAGGAGGACGCGGTGGCCACAGCACATCATAAATCCCAATCGAGCTCTGTAACTGTTTTTCCTGCCCGCAAAAAAATAGGTCAGAAAATCTAGCGCTTTGTTTCGGCTTCTCCCTGGTTCTTCCCAGGGAGTCACGCAGCCAGACCCCAGCAGTGCCACGCGTGGGACATGTGGGTTTTGGAAAGGTCCACAGAAGCCTTCACAACCTCCTTGCGCAGCCCCTTCTGCGGTCCCCACCTGCCCCGGCACGCGGATCAGGCCCCTGCTTTCAGCAGGAAAACCAAAGGAGCTGCACAAACAGGGCCAGGGCCCCGGCCGCAGCCCCTTACGGCGAGGCACGGACGTGCCAGCACGTTCTGCGGCCAGCGTACAAAAAGATCATGGTTAGCTTCCCTCTGAACCAAGCTTTGCAGTAATTTTCCCTCAAGCTACAAACACATGGACTGCAGGACTCCTCTGAAACCAGCCCCCAGCATTTCTGTATCTCTAACTAAATCAAACCAGCTGACGGGGGGGCTCTGCCGTTTCCAATCATCCCTCTGAACAGGCCATCTGATAACCATAAAAGCTCCCTGTTTCCATTTTACGGGGCGGTATTATTTAACAGCGTGTTTGTGTCCAGCCCAGCCTAAGTCAGCTGAAAGACTTGCACTCCTGTCTTTGCTTGCTGGACTTCGCTGCCAAAGCTTTAGAAATGCTGAAGTTAAAGGCTCTCTCCAGAAAGAAAAACACACCATTTCTGCTCCTTCTGACGCATAAAAACAGTATAAAACCAGTTTTCTCAAGCCGTTTTGTTTTCTTGACATGAAAAATTCCTTATTTTTCTTAATAGCAGGTAGAGAAATAGGCGAAGGGGGTCTAACCCGTGCCAACAGCCCTAAGCGCAGGGAGGGCAGCAGCTGGAGCCAGTGACGCTCCCGCGCCGCCGACCCGGCCACAGGAAAGGACCCCCGGCCCTCGCCTCGCAGCCAGCCCTGGTGATTGCTCCTGCGGCGCTGCAGCTCCGGGCCACGGCTGGGCAACCACAGAAAACATTTCGTGTTGCTGCAGCACTACACAGCGCGGAGGGCCGGTAACGCAGAGTTAGGGAAGAGCTGGCAAGCGGGAGGCTTCCTGGAGCCGGGCTCTCACGCACACTGATGGAAGATGAATCCTGGGAAGAGTGAAAGGGAGTGCACATGGCAGAACGGGGGTCCAGAGCCCAGAGCAGCTGAACGGGGAGGAGAGCAGAAAAGCTACAGCTCCACGCCCCAGCTGGAGGGAAACGCAGCGTCACTGGTGAGACCTGGAGAAATAAATCAAGTGCCAAGGAACAGCTCTCGCGATGCTGTTGCGGTGTTTTGCCTAACAAAGCCACTTCCATCTCTCGCGTCCTCCCCTCTCCCCCAGGGATGCCCCTGTTTTGAGGCAGGGCCAAGAGGGGGGCAGATGTCTCCCGGGGAGCGGCGGCCGAGCCCACGGACGCCTCCAGCCCTGCCGGTGCCTTGCAGAGCGGCTGTCACGCTGGCTAAGGCAGCTGAAACCGCTCACAGTGCTCACCTCCCTGCCAAGACAGGGGAGAGAGACGAGGTCTGCTTGATCAGGACCCAGACATCTTTACGATGAGTTGCTCAGACAAAGCCAACGGTGAGGAAACTCACACTGGGCGGTGTCTTTCAACGCCCCCGCAGAACAGCTGGAAACCGAGCCGGGACATCCACTGCCGTCACCTAACAAGGTCAAGCCCACCGAGCTGTACCAGATCAGGCCTCTATCTCCCAAAGCAGCCCAAACTGCATTTTATCCTCTGTCTTCCAGGGATGAGGGTGTACTCTGGCACATGCCACATCTAGAGGACCTTCCTCACCAGCACGGAGGTGACAAGGACTTTCTGAAGTGGCTGTCGTGGCGCTGGGTACCTCCCTCACTCAGACACCGTGCTCGGGGTGACTGGTGCCGCCAGCTGACCGCCTTCTCCTCCAGCCCCAAAGGCACCCACGGGGTCAGTATTACACAATGTTTGCAGGACAACGGGACTCTCCTTTCTTTTACATTTGTTTCTTGTTACGTAGCTGCTTCAACCAGCAGCTGAAGTTGAAACAGGACTGGATTAAAAGGTAAACATTTCGCACAGCTTTCTCATCAACTACATTAAATATAGTCACAAAAAAGCGCCCCACAATATCTTCTGTATTTGCTGAGGGATGACGTCGTCCTTGCCTTAAGCGTGTGCCAGATTACTCATAAACCTGGACCATATGCCACTGCAATTTACTGATGGGCCCAAGCTGTTTTGGTAGATACAAAATCCGAGGGGATTAGGGAGGCTCGAGCCACGCTGAAAACAGAGCAACAGTGGTGGGGCAGCTGCTTGCTCTCTTTGCTCAGTCTCAATTTAGGTCAGCAGCCAGCAGCCCGCCCAAACGCAACGCTGGCGGGCTGGGCTGCGTGGCGCTCCGGCACGCGCAGAGGCCGGCCCCAGCCACGGGGATTCGCTCCCTTTGGGGGGGCTGCCCTTCGGCGGGACGCAGCACCCAGCCCGGGTGGGGCAGACGAAGGCCCTGTTTTCCCATCTCCGGTCAGGCCGCCAGACCGAGCTGCAGAACCCTCAATTCCAAGCCAACAAGGCCCTGCTTCCCCCCATCCCGTTGCCTTCCCGTGCCAATACACAAATCACAGCTGCGTGGCGTGGCGTGGGTGGGAAAAGCCCAGGTGTGGGGCAACGGAGCAGCGTGACACCCAGCAATAGCTTCGGCAAAGCTCCCTCACGCAGACCTTGCTGGTGGCCTGTCTGGAAGGCGGCCAGTGACCGGCGGGTCACCACGGCTCTGTTGTGCTCCCTGGCCTAGAGAGCGGTCTGCTTTTCGAGAGGCTCCCCCTGAAACGGGGGCCTCTCCCAGCGGCAGTTACGCAAACCGAGGTGTGCTCACAGGCCGCGACCCTGGCTCTCCGTCTGGCGCCTTGGCTTCTTCCTGAGGAGGCCGATACCCACATGAGATCTCCAACAACGTCAATGGTCTGCTCATTCAAGAAAAGCCTATTTATTATGGAGTAGTACACAGAATTCAGCTGGAGCAAGCACCTACATTTTAAACAACCCCTTCACTAGATCACTGGTATCTCTTTGCCCTCCACATTATCTTACATTTCCCCTTTCCGGGGTAAAGAGACAAGCACCTCCATCACACTGACGAGAGGCGCTGCCTACCATCAGGGAATTCAAGTACTGCAGAGTGCGACAGGAAAGGGAGATCAGAGAGGCTGGGGGCGAACACCCTACATTTCTGCATAAAGACGAGGAGCGCTCCAGATGTATAAATACAAAATGTGAACATGTAACCTCGTTTTCAGAGTATTCCTCCGCTGGGTGCAATCTGGGATGGTGACTATCATCACTTCCAAGATGCTCATGACCAGCACAGCCCAGCTGACCTCTTCAGCTGTCGGAGCCAGCAGACCGCTCTGCTCAACACAGCGGCTTTGCACCCTCGCACCCAAAGGTTTCCCCGCTTGGCACAATTAAGCAGAGTCCAGCCCTTATTACTTTTAAGTCAGAGTTCGCAATTTTAACCTCGCGTGTCTCACCTTGACAGCTGAAGTGCACCAAAAGCTACCCCGTTGGATCTGCCAGGCTCCAGAGATAGGTGTGACAGTCTGACGGCACAAGCCCGGCTCAACAAACCCGCCTCTGCTCTCAGACCCCGACCTGGAGGGAGGGACTGGCACACCGATCCTGCCACGCCAGTGGAACTTCCTTCGCTTCAGACATCCTCCTCCTCCTCGCGCCCCGCTGCACCGCGTCCCACCCGCTGTAACAAACAGCCCTCAGAGAGGATGAGCACCTTCTGTGCCGATCTGGCGAAGCAGAGTCTGCACGGCCCCGTGAAAACGAGCCCCACGCACCCTGCGACGGGCTGCCGAGAGGCCAGGGCGGTACTGGCTGACTGGAAGGGTACTGGTTAGATTGCTAGCTCATCTTACAGATTTGTCCTCCTCAAGTTTCTTTGTCACTGCAGCATCCCAGAGCGACCGCAAACACGCACGCCTTCTCTTCTGGGGCAGGGTGGCTGAGATTGAACACTCCTACGCTCCCTGCTTCGCGTGCCCAGATGTGCGATGCAGATGGGGTTTGCAGAAAGGGACAAGGTCTGCCTGGCGATAATTGTTTACAACTTTTATTCAATCCATTTCCCTTTTCTAATTATTATAATAGTTCCCAAAAACATCGTCCGTGGACTTTAAATGTTTGATGATTGTGTGTTTTAATGAAGGCTGTGGAATTATCCTGTGTGCGGTGCCACATGGCCCCACAACGCAATGGAGATGCTAAATAATTTTTAAAAATTTATAGTTTACAAGATGTATTTCCCATCTGTGGCAATACAGTAGCTCCCAAATGCATTGCAATTCACTACAGTAACAACACCTCTTAAAAACAATTGTCTTAAGGCCACAGGATGGTTTTATAATGACCCGAGAAGTGCCCTGTAACGTGTACACACGTTGAAGATTAACACTGTTGAGACCGAGTGCTACCAAAAGCAAAAAACCTGCACGTCCAAACCAAGTGCCTTTACACTTCCAAGTAACGCGCTGATGTTCAAAGCATTAATCCCTTTAACAGAGAGAGAAGGAAGCTCCTTTTGGCACTTCGCAAAAGCTCAGCCCACCAGCCGAAGCCAGGACAGCACCAAAAACCTGTAGAGTTTGAAGAGTGGTTATCTATAAAATGATGAAGCCCTGAGGTGAGATCAGCAGGGACTCTTCCTTCCCTCCTCTCCCCAGAGACGTTCTCTGCCACGAGGCAAAAATACACTAACTGTGCCCAACTTAAAAATTGATTTTGGGATGTAAGCCAGAGCAGATGGTTAGAAAAGCTAAATACCGTTGATTTATTTCTTACCCTTTACGAAGCAATATTAGAGACAATGGACCTTATCAGAACAAATGAGAATAAACATGGGGATGCAGACTCAATAGAGAATTAACAACCAAAGCTACCAGATTCTATTATGCTATGATTAATTCTGAATTTGTGGAAGTATTATCAGCAGCAAACGTCTAGCTTGATCTAATGAAACCAGTGCCAAACGAGACAACCTTTTAGTTAGCGCTCTTCCATTGGCAGGATCACTTCAGCAGGAAAAAACTGCAGAAGATGCCAGGCTTTGTGCTGTAAAGTCTGATGAAAATTCGCTTAAACACCACCCTCCAGCCCAACCCCAAGAGATCAACAAAGCCACCCAGATGGACAGACACCACCATGAGCTGAACGTCTCTGAGTGAAGAGGCTCGAGGGATCTCCCCAGGCAACCCAGAGATGCAGCCAGAAGGCTGTCGCCTTTCCTTGCCCCTTCCCTCTGGAACAACCAACGTGGTCTTCAGCCCTCCGCTTCCTACCACCCGTCCCGCGAGACCAAGGGGGTGACACCACCACGGAGTGCCTGTCCCTCCTCTTCACCTGCCACGCCTCCGAACTCTGCTCCGGATGATGCAGTGGCTTTGGTCACAGGGCAAACGACTTTGGCCTGCAGTCACAAAGTCAGCAAAGCACCCTTGCACCGATAAGTGGCGGGTGCTGAAACGCGTCTGCAGCTCTGCCTTTGCCCCGTGCGCCTCAGTTTCCCCACCCACAACCCGCCACGGCCTCCCCGCTGGGTGCTGCAGCGCGACCGACATTCTGACCGCAGAGCTCCCCTCCCTCCGGCAGCGATAGACGGTGCGAGACTATTTATTGCCTCGTGACTGGCGGGTACTTCTTGTAAACAGGTCATATTAATTACCTAACAAATGTTTACTGCTGCCCTACATCACCCTCCGGTTCAGCCATCTCTGCGGAGGGAACATTCAGCGCTGGTTAACTGCTGCTGGCAACACGAGGAAATGGACTTCCTGATGAAAATGTTCAAGGCCCGTTATTTGTGAGATGCGGCCGAGACGGGACGTAATGAATTTAGCCCTGTTGCGCTTCATTTACCATCGCTAACGCATACAATTAAAGTTTGGTTTATACCCTGGTGCTGCCATGCATGAATATCTCATTATAACTGCAAGACTTTTTATTTTTATTGGGACCCGTAAGAGCGTTGTGCTATGTCAATCGCCAGCCGCGTAACAGAAGTGCAGCGAGGGTGGTTTCCTTCCGTTCCTCCTCCCGCACGGGCAGGATGGCGACCACGGGGGCCGCAGACGGGCCACCGCTGAAGCTGGGATGTTTTATTAGGTTGCGGCTGCAGCTAACAGGGACTCGCAGCCTCAGCAGCCCAGCGCCTTTGCACGACCCTCCCGGCGCCTGCAGTACCACTGCTGTGAGGGCAAGAAGCGTGCATCAGAGTCCTCTTTAATTAAAAACCAAGCAGCCATTGCCCGCCTGGCTTGGGCACGGGCTCCCCGCCCTCCCACGTGCCAGGAGATGGATTTAAGATGCCCATGATGAGGTAAGGCCTTGTGGAGAAAAGGGAAGGAGGGCAGGGCTAGCAGGTCAGCAACTGAGCAAAGGCAGGCACCAGGAGCTGGGAAGAGGGATTCGATCTATTTCAGAACATCCTGGCTACCAGGAAAGCCAGGCTGCTGGAGGCCTGCATGTCACACTGGGTGGTGGTGACACCACAAACACGATGTCATCTCCTAAAAACGTGGCCAGCAGAAAAAAAACCCAGCACGCTATCACATCCTGCCTTTCAAAGCAGTGGTTTCTTGTGACACCTGACCGCTCTGAGGAACAGGCACCATCGCTGTACTAGGAAAGCCACAAGTTACTGGCTTGCCAACAGCTTCCTAGGGAGGCTGGGATTTTCCTCAGAACCTTGCTGGAAGCTGGGACATGGTTCCACGTTCACCTCCAGGCAGCTGAAGCTGCTGTTTCCCACCTCTCCGCAGAAGGGCTGCTCTGATCACAGCTTACCTGCTTCTAGCCTCACCAAGGTCGCACCTCCCAGCTCCTCTGTAACATCCCTACGGTGGAGCAAAGAGAAAGGAGCGGCTGGGAGGAGGTGGAGGACATGTGAGGAGTCCTTGCCAAGGGCAGTAGCTTTCCTGCCTCTGAAAAGCTGAAGGTTCACTACAGAAGGGACAAGAGCGACGGCACAGAGGAAGGAAATCCAAAGGCAGAGGAAGATGGAGCCAGCATACATAGTGAAATACCAGTTCATGAAAGATCTAGGCACTTATTAGGTAACATGATCCTCCAACCCAGATGTCTTTCACAAAACCGAATCCTTAAAAACCCTCAGTGTCTATTTTTTCCCTTCATGAACATTCGTATTTTGGAAAACTCCACGCTGGAAGCTGCTCAAGCTGTTAATGCTCCCAGGGCTGCGGCTGCAGTGAGTCACGCTGCCACATCCAGTGACCTTCTGAAAACCCTCTGCACAACCGAGCAATCGGCCGCACTCACAACCGGAAAAAGAGATCTAAACTGTTCCTTTTCAGGGGTGCTAAGACTCAGCTCAGGTCTGACAGGGACAGTAATACTGGCAGCAGGGACATTTGCCCCAAAAAGCCAGTTTTCCAGGTTTGTGCCCAGAAGAGAAAGCTGGGCTGCAAGTCTGCACTGACCTGTGGCTGTGGCGATCGCTCTGAGGTCCATCTGTGATCCCCCAGAACGCCAGGCAGACCCTACATCTACGTTCTGTACACGGTTGTGTGCAGCACTTACTTCATCTAGGGTCTGATCCAGTTTACGCTCAGAAACCTGCCTCCGGACCCACATTTTGCAGCTTGTGGCACACAAATAACTCAACATGGGACATAAACACCTGCTTCTGTGTTGAAAAAGCTCAGGAGATGGGGATCTGCCAATACAGGCTTTTGGCATGACTGCAGAAAATTAGTGGTTCAGAAGTTCAGGTTTTTTGGCTCTTCAAAGAGAACACAGCTCTTAAATTGTACATGTATAGGTGGGAGGGGACAGATTTTCTCCCTACAGCCTTTAGCAAAAACCAAATCTAACTCATACCATGTGAAAGTTGCTGCTCTTACAATCAAGTTGACGCCAAGTTGCTGAGAAATGAAGAGCACGGCTATGAAAAGGTTCTGAACTGGAAGCCAACAGCACTTCTAGAAAGGGAACTCCATCAATACGGCAGAAGGAAGGTGTGGCTCTTGCCCTTCCAGACCACCGTGTTCTCTAGTCACTGCAAAATAACACATCACCCGCTGGCGCCCTTCTGGCTGCATGCACAGCGTTCAGCTCATCTTCCTCTAGCGATGCCACACACCTTCTCCCCAAACCGCTGACGCCATAGGGGCCCTGCGGCTGTCCCTTCTAACTGCTCCAGCTCATCTTCCACCTTGCACTGAAGCAGCTCCGTGCCCTGATGCAGGCATGGCATTCCCCGCTCTCCCGCTCGGATTGCCCGCGGCCAGGCAGTATTTGCTGTCCGTACGCAGCGCAGAGGCGCCGTGGAACAGCCGAGGTTTCTTCTGCGTGCCTGCCAGGCCCGAGCTCATGCGAGTCGGCTCCCGCGAGCCGGAGACCTTGCTCTCCTCCCAGCTTGCAAAACCAAACAAAGCAACTCCTCCTGGAGAGGAGCTGCGTTGGCAACAGCAGTGGAAAAGGGGAAACAAGAAATTCTTGCTGCATCTGCTGTTCGTTGCTGAGCGGCAATATGGCAGCGGTGCAACACAGCCGGCCACACCTAAAACCCTTCTGCCTTCAGTGCACAGGCAGATCTCCTGGGGACCGGGTTCGTGCCTGTTACTCCCAAATCCCACCCTCCTGTTCCAGAGAGCACGCTGCCTTCCACCCCCCTGCGCTGGAAGGGGGATGGACGGGACACGTGCTGGGCGAGCAGGCCGTTGCACATGGCTGCCTTTGGCAGCAGGCTCTGTACTCTTCTTTGACCCTGACAAGGCGCTGATGCTCAGGCTCCCTCGTTTCCAAGAGTTTGTGTAATGAGAGCTGCCCTTTTTCAAATCTGACAGCATAACTACACATGAAAGGAGAGCACTGGACTCAAACCTGAGCTCTAGCTCAACAAGAAAAAAAAACGAAAAAACAACTTCAGATAAAAACAGAGAGGTCACATTTTAGCGCCCATTGGACAACCAGCATCCTGAGGGCTTCCCGTACGGGCTCAGCAGTAACCTAGCCGTGCAAGACCAGCCAGAAGCACAGGAGCAGCAACGGCAGTGCCCTCCCCACGGGATGAAAGCTGTTCTGGTTTTATCTTATGATAAAGCCCTGCCTTTACTTACAAAAGAGCTCACCACGCACTCAGAACAAAGAACAAGCAAAAATAATGCCGGCTGCCATCCTGGAGGCAGAGCTCTTGGCTGGGATGCTGCGTTACACACGCCTTGCTTTGCTGAGCTGTTTGCTAACTCGGGGCAGGGTGCTGGTGGCAGGTAGCTGTGGCTCTGCCCCTCCCCAGCAGCACGTTCAGAACCCCGGGGGCCAGAGCTCGGGCTGGCCTGGGGCTGCGTGCCCCTCGGGAGTGGCGGGGTCGGCTGGCTGCGGGTCCCGAGCACCAGCCAGCCCTCCCACCACGGTCTGCAGCGTCACCTCGATCGCTTTTCACTGGGATTCCCCACGTTCCCAAGCACTGTACAGCAGTCCTCTCTATTTCTCCACAGGGACTGGCGGCATTTCTCTTTCGCCACCCTACTGACATACACAGAGAAGAAATTTTTTCCTCCTAGAGCAGGAATGAGGCAGGGGACCGAAACATTAACTCCCACGGGAACTCTAGTTACGCCCCATGCTGCATGTTTCAGAGGGGGGAGCTTCAAGTCCTTGCTCCAGCTTCCCTTTTATGAAGGTATTACCTAACCAATTTCGTTCCCTAAGTATATTTGGTTATAAAAACAAATAAAATTAACACAGCTCTGCTGCAAGCTTTGAAAGACTCCCTGATAACTGGTGTAGAGTTGGTATTCCTCCTGAAGAAATACCATTTTTAACTTCTGCTTACATGATTAGGTCCTGAAGCTCACATACATTCAATCACCAGCTCGGAGTGCATCGTAAATCTCAGCTCAGTACCAGAGTTATAACAGAGAAATACCTAGAATGCTGTAGGCAGAGCGTTCCCGTTGTCTGTGCTCCGAGTGAGGTTTGTGCTCCCGCAGAGAGTGTGCTGGCTTGGCCCCGGGCGCAGAAACAGCAGAAAGGTCCTCACGGGGCTGTGACTCTGTACCTGTCAGCTGCGTTGCACTGGGTGCCCAGGTGTCCTGCACCATCCCCTTCATGGGCTGTCACCTCTCCGGAACCGCAGGTCACCTCTTCCCCACCTCCCCCCGCTCTCTCTGAGTTCCCATGCCCTAAAATCCCTCTCAAACCTGAGCGAGTTCAATTGCTGGAAAGCTCTGTGCGGGTGCCCGGAGATCAATTTCACTCCGGTGTATGCCAAATACAGCTTAAATCACCAGGGCACCAGGTGAAGTTACATCACTGCCAGACAGGTTCAAAATCAGTGACTGCAAGAGTTTCTCCAGCGGTACAGTGGGATAGATTAAAACAAGTTTATACCCGCGTGACTTTATCCAAATCGTACGCTCCTGCCACTGATACTCGCACTGCCTCACAACCTTGTGACCGAGAATGGAGGGGGATGAGCAGGATTTGGCCCCATCAGCTCCACAGAGAGGTAAGCATGCCAGGAGCACCGCCCTGTACCAGCGATCTGTCACACAGTTCTCTCTCTTCAACCCCTTCTCCCAGTTGCAATTTTAGGGCGCAATTCCCGCTTCGGCTACTCCTCTCCCCCCTGCCCCACACAGCCCGTGTTTTCAGACCTGCGCAGACAACGGCTTGAAAAGGTGGCCTGAGCCCTCAACACAAGCCATGTCGGGAGTGAACTGCTGACCCCTTGGTCTTTACAGCTCCAGGTTATTTATTACAGGACACAAAACTGCCTTATCTGCAGCTGAAACGCTCAAAAAAGTATTCACGGCCTGTCCTGCTCCCACCCCTGGATGACCAGTCCATCAGGACTGTGACGCTGATGGCTCTCCTTTGGCTGCAAGTCCCCTTCAAGGAGAAGCCGTGCGAAGCAGCGGGAGATGCTGGCAGCACGGCGTTTGAGGCAGCCAGGACGCCTGGGCTGAGGGAGATGGCGCTGGAAGGAGGGCAGACGCAGGCCCAGGCGCCGCACACGCATGGCCGGTGATCTGTGGGGTTCAGGCTGTCAGCTCCTGAAGGTCCACGGACTTGGCAGGCACGGCTCCCTGCCCCTTCTGTGCAGACACAGAGGTAGGTGCCAAAAACGCTCCCCATGCTGGATGCATTTCAGATCATGAGGGGAAGGCAAAGAGCTGGGCTGCGCCACAGCCTGTGAGCCACCAAGAAATCAGTCTGGGTCAGCTTACCCTACGCAAAGCAACTTGCTTATTCAAGTAGCCTCAAGTTTATAACCCCTTTTCAGCCATTTGATGCTGGTTTTGTCATCCAGGAGTTGGTAACAGCACAAAACGAGGGGTTTCTGAAGTGCCTTCCTCTTCACTCGTTCTCTGGACAGTTCTGAGCTTACGCAGCATCTGTCTTTTGCTCGGTCTGCGTGCCGGGGGGAAGGGGACCACGGCAAGGCGTGCGCGGATACTGCAGGAGCAGCAGTGTTAACTTAGCCTACTCAGAGTTGGAGACTTTTTTCCCTTCTTGTAAACTTTTCAAATTTTGAATGTAAAAAAACCCCAGAGAAACCTTCACCAAAACCCATATGTTCCTGCAGTTCAATGCTTTAGTAACAGCAGCGGTAGTTGAGCTTTTCTCCCCACAAAGACAACAATTTCCAATTTAGAAGCGATGATGCTCCCGGTCTTTAGATGGTTTTCTGTTAACGGGACAGCTCTGATCATAAACAAAGATTATCAACAAGCTAGGCTATGTTTACAAGTATTATTGCAAGACAGTTAGACCTCAGTAGTCTGAGAAGTCATCTGAAGGTAATCTATAATTCCTAAATAAATATCAACAAAAATTTACATATAATTCCACTTTATAATGTGGAGTTCAAAAGGTAAGTATCTTCTGTGCACCGATGAAAGACCCATCCATCCACAAATCATATATCATCTATCTCATAAGCTTTGGGGTTTGGTGGCTGATTACAGGGTCGCCACTTTGTGTTGGCGGCATATTTTCACTGACCTCGTGTGGTCTAATAGAAGGTTTGATCTCTACCTACAGCATCACAGGGACCGTGTTTGGCTCTACCCAAATAGCGAGATACATTTTCACATTTTTGACAAACCTTTCAGAAAAACTGTTCTATGTCTTTTTCAAAGGTGGCTGCTACCAGACCAGTACGGCCCACTGTGCACCTCTGTTGCCCACAGGACAACAGGTTTCCATTTTTAACGTCCGGAGTTACTGCAAAACACAATGAAAGAGAGCGTCTTCCGGGAAGCTCTGTCCATGGCTAGGCAATTCCTTTGTATTTGGTAGAGAAAAAGCACAAAGTCCAGCTGATAGCTAAAAAGCTTGTTAGGAGAAAAACTCTCATTTTATACAGCCTCGTCCTACATGCTGGACCGCAGCTAGCAGTGAAGAACCAGCAAGGTTCTAGCAGTCTCCTGCCTGCCTAAGAGAGACCTAGAGAAACAGGCAAGAAGGGAGATAGCCACAATCGCAGCCTTTGCCTTGAGCCAAGGCAGAAAGGCATTACCCAAGAGCTACGCAGTCAGACGCCGACTGACTTACATCACTGAAGTACGGAAACTAAAAGATGGCAAACGTTTGAAATCAAGAGGTAAGTGGAGAATACTGAATATTGCACTACGAATAAGAATCAGTATGTGCTAGAGTGAATAAATGCAGCAAGCCATCCACAAGGAAGAGCTTTGGGACACACGGAGAAAATTTCCCAAGCTACCGACACGAAGCGCATCTCTGTGGCGATGGAAACCACCCTGCACAGCCTATTACGAGCTGTTAGTCCAAGCCAAAAGCCAAGGGGAGTTACGGGTCCGTGCAGCACGGCTGCCTGAGCGCCCGTCAGCAGCGGTAACCGCACGGCGGGGCGCTGGCCACCAGCCGTACCTGAGAACGGGAGGGCGGCGCAACCACCAGCACAGTCGCTGAGCCGCGGGGCACCTCCGTCAGACCAGCACAGCCGCCCTCCTCATCACCCACGGCACAGGCGTTGGCTTTCTGTACCGTGCAGTGGCTTCCGCTTCTAATTGTGTTTTTTTTCTTGGCTTTAGCATCACCAACTGCTACTCCACTTGACAGCTCTGCCTAACAATAGGCTGTACACAAATGTGCTAATTTCAGAGAGTTTTAAGGGGGGGGGGAATAAAAAAAAAAAAAATAAAATCCACACTTGGAGTCATGTGGTCTCATCTGAAAGGGACCCCAACCTAGCATCCCCTCCCCCGCGGCCATGACGGAAACACATTACAGCAGTAGCCCGCAGGTCACACACGGCAGCACCCCTCCTCTGGGAAACTGCAGGAGACGTCCTCCTGCGGGGCAGGTGAGGCTCTGGCCCTCACCGCGCCTGTATTCTCACTCCTGGCCAGTACCGCGCCCGAGACCGGACACGGCACTCGCCCCTCTTTCCAGTTTAAGCACACGCCTCATGACAAAGAACATTTTCCATTACAAACACCAGGATGGGGGAAGCTGTCCCCATCGTTAGGAACTCTGTGCTAACCCCGCCGCACGCAGGACGAGGGTCACCGGCACCGGGGAGCAAGCCGGGCTCCTTAAAACAACACGGCTGGCTCGGAGAAGGTTATTGCCAGCGTTATTGCCACCCAGATATAAATACGTGCACGGCCTGTCATTTCCGCGTAACAAACGGTAACGGCCATCCCGGTGACAGCGAGGCAGTGGTGGGGAAGGACGACTTTATCACCTCCCTACGACTGTGTTTCCCAAGCAACCCTCGCGCCAATCCGCAGCCCTGCGCGATCATTAGTCCCTGCACATGGCAGCAATGAAATTGTCCCTTAAAGTAAATCATTCCGCGATTTTTATAATCCGAAATAAAATTTTCTAATATTTTTTTCCTAAGTTTTCCAGGTTTAAGGTTTTAATCTTTTATTATTTATTGTGCGGCAGTTGTGAAGGGCATGATGAGAGGCCCTGCGTAAATAGTTGTCGTTGGAGGATCGGCGCGTGACAATGCCGCCTTGAAGAAATTAATGGTTTCTTTTCTTTTCCTTGTTCCTGCCGAATTCTCTTTGAGGGTGTTCAAAGTAAGAGTAAAACAAAACAAACTAGAGCTGCCCTTGGGCTCCTGCCTGTTTTCCTACCTTGTGGCTTACGTTGCGGTTAAATATTCTTCAGAAACAGCACTGAAGGAGAACGGCACATATATTTTCTTTTCTTCCTTCACCCTCAGAGCATCAAATTGAGAAGACCATTTTCTACTGTTCGAGATGCAGAGTAGTCCTCTATTTTAGTACTCTCTAGGATTTATCACTGTTTTTAACTACTACAAACACTATTTAACCTTTGCTATCTTTACCTCTGGTAATTTTTTTTTTATCCCACCAGAGCCTGAATTACTCATAGCAAAACACTGGACATTCTCTTAACTGCGGGCTTAAAAAATAATCCTCTTTCAATAGAAAAAGACATAAAATATCTCATTAGACCAATAGCACTAGAGGCACAATCCACCCCAGAGTATATAAAAAATTATGCTACGCGTCATTTCTTCCTACCTAAATTCTCTGACACCTGGAACTCAGAGACGGAGTGTTCTGGTGAGTCCACTGCTGAACTGACAGACGCACAGCTCCAGCGCTTACTTCCAGGGCTTCATCCTGCTCACAACGACAAGATGGCTCGGGGAGGAGCGAGGTCGAAGCTGCATACAGAGGTCTGTACCGAAGCACGTGGCTGTTGTATTAAGGTTACGATCACAAAATATCAAATCAGGCCCCTGATTTCTGTGTACTGCATTTTTACTCTGCACACACCCCCGCCTGTCCAATATTGTGCAGGAGATGTGGAGAAACACCACGGCACACGTCCGGGCTGGATTCCAACCCAGCCTCGACCAAGCACCCACCCAGACAGGCAGAGCAGACCCGCCCGGCTGAGCGCAGCGCTCCGGGGCCGGACATCGCCGGCAGCACCGCACGCCCGGGTGTCGCCAGGCACCGCACAGTCTGGCTGCAAACCCACTCCTACCACACAGAGCCAGCGCTTACGGTCGGCAGGATGAGAAACGCGGGTGTGGAAACAGAGTGGGAGCAGGCTGCCTGCCTTCTGCAGCGAGAACGTGAGGACGGGAGGCCATAGACACCACACAGCCATCGACAGGGGAAGCGCTCACAGGTACTGGAGACTGCCAAAGAGAAATGCCAGCCCCACAGATGTTGCTCACCCACCCAACGCCACAGAGGACAGCGGCTCCCCTTACTAAACCTACTTGTACTGGATTTTTAAGAGCAACTATAATGCATTTGGGGCTCAATCATGTACCAAAAAGAGTAACCAGCTTAGGAGCTGCTCACATTACCAAGTGCTCGCAGGATCCGATCCACAGTGGGTTTTACACCCTTCTGAACAAACCTCCAGCAACAGCAGCCGAGCCTCCCCCTTGCACTTCACCGTGCCCTTCACGTCTTCTTCAGCTGCCTGGCTGTATGTCCTACGGTAGGACCGGCTCCATGCAGCAGGAAGGACATATAATTCATCCCAAACGATCAAGGATAATTATATGCTTAAAGAGCAATATGCAGAGGTTCTCCTACAGATAATTAAGGCGAAAACTCACAGTTCACCCATGTGGGAAGCTAGCCAGGAAGTGCAGACACACTTTGGGAATTCATCCATTATTTATAATCTGCAGTGTCTTGTCAAAAACCCGAAATGAGAAGTTAAAGCTTTAGCACGTTCTCCAGCATACTGCTGGGCCATCACCTCCCATTAGTTTTTAAGTAACACTCCCATTGGGCCAGAGTCATCAGAAGGTCCCTGGCACCTGCCTAACCTTGCCAGACCTCAGCGCAGAACCAGCTCAAGGAAGCTCAAACCCCCCCACCGTCACCGCCCGCACCCCGGGACTCTGCCACGTGTGCAAAGGCGGCGTGGCACCCGGGGCGAGCCGGGGGTCAGCCCCGAAGCAGCACAGCGCCGACGTCCCAGGCAGGCCTTCCCCGCCGGCCAGGCTGATGAAGTGCTGCAGGTCACGTCCTGGCAGTGAGCGCGCTGCTGTGCACGGATGACTGTCACACGCGGGCGCGGCGGGCAGCCAGGCAGCTGCTCGCGGGCCAGAGCTAAGTCACTGTCCCACACGCCCTCTGAATCGGCGGCTCTCCAACCGGTACGCTGCAGGTGACACAATAACGCCGGGTACTGTCAGTACTGTCAGGCTACCATTTGTTTCCTCTTGGAAACAGCCTCCCACTCCATTTTCCCTTTGCATTAGAAAGGGGAAGGAACCCCAGGTACCATCTCCACTGCAGCGGGATCCTGCAGTACCTCCATTAAAACAGCTCATCTTCAGACCCATTTTCTGTTCCTGGACACCCCTACACTTCCACTCACAGCTGAGGCACAAAACCCAATTAGTTATTAATTGAGGCACGTTAGAATTCATTAACTCTGCTTGTGAAGCCAGAGCTATAATTAACTGTCTTCCTCGGCTTTTGTTCTTCAGTCTCCAGGTGGAAGGTCCCACTGTTAGCGAGGACGATAGCGCACCATCACCATCGCACCGTCTCTCTAGCGCGCAGATCGCTAAGTTCTGCTGGTGGCAACGTGACACGAACCGCAGCGGGGCTTCACCAGCTACTGCTGACCCGTCAGCCACGGACTGTCCTGTGCCATGTGCGAACTGGGGCATATTCTGAAAGAATGGGAGCATAGAGAAAGCTGACGAAAATATTTTCTAAAAGGTCATTTTCAGCAAGCTCAGCACCCTGCTACAGGACATGTATAGCAGTGTCACAACTCCATGCAGATCTGGCCTTCCAACTGCACCTCTGCAAGAATTGTCATTTTCAACAGCTACCAGAAACGCAGCTCAAGGCTAATTCTTGCTTCACACACGGAACAGCACGACGCCAACCTTTATTGTAAAGCAAAACGAACACAGAAATTAACTTACATGTCAGGTTCCAAGGCTTAACATGGCAGCGCTTGCACTGGCATTTGCACACACTCCTGCTGCGTCTCCACGCGCTACATGGATATCCAGGCTTGTGAAGAAAGCAGCTGGAATCTAACCTGCCTAAAAATGGGCTCTTCCTAAAGGAGTTGCCTTTGGGGTGGAATTTCAAGAGCAGTTCACTGGAAGTGACTTCCCACTTCCAGTGTGAAATGCCTTTGTAGAACAGACATATTCTGGCTTTAAACCTGGTGCTGGTGCGTTCTGTATCAATGCGCAACGTCATAAGAGAAGAACATGAGGAAAGGCAGTAACTGAAAAGGAAAAGCAGATGTCTTGTGCTCGATGTCTCGTTAAGGCGCAGCATCAGGGTACTCCCCTCCCCGCCACGACCGCAGTCCCTGGGGTGGCACAGCGGAGCCGGGGAGAAGGTGGCGCAAGGCTGCCCTGAACATCATGGCTGCTGCACTCCTGCCCAAAGCGCCGCCTGCTCCAGACCCCCACGGCTTCCCTGGGGCAAGGAAGGGCACAGCCCGAAGGTCCCCATCGTGCTCCGGAGCAGTGCCCATGGCTGATCTGCCCCAGCACAAAGACGGGCTCCCAGGAGCCAGGGACGGCCAGGACAGGGCAGGTCAGAGCGGGAGGCAGCGGAGCCAGGGCTCTCTTCCCCTCCTCCTCCCACCCCCCTCATTTCCACAACGTGCCAGCCTACACATTGGAGCTGGCACGGAGGGACAGCAGCCGGTGCCAGCAAACAAGTCTGGTGCAGATTATTTCCCTGCTGGAGCCACAGAGACTCTGGGCGTCGCAATATGGTCGCTCACCCCCTTCCTGCTGCAACACAACCGCGTGCTGCTGCCCGTGGGGGCCGGCCCGTCTGCAGGCCCTCAGCCAGCCCACGGCCCCCAGAGCCGCAAGGGCAGCGCTGCCGTGGCGGCACAACTGGTCATCTCGGGCTCTGACAAGGCTTTTAGGGTGATGTGAATATCTGTACGAGCTCATCCCGTGGGAAGTGCATTCCAGGTACCAACCTGGAGACATTCCGGGGAACGACCATCTTCTGCTTCCACAGCCAGAAGCAGCAGCAGCAGAGGGGAACCAAACTGCAAATCAGAGAACAGTCAAAACACTGACCGACTGCTGCGGTACCCTGTGCGCGTGCCGTGGTTTGTCAGACTGTTTGACTCCCAGAACCCAGGACGCTGGGTGTCTGTTCATGCAGTGTGCCTTTCAAGGTGTGGATCCCGCACCAACCGCCACACGTCCACACGAGGCCTCGCGTCTCTAAGCACGTTCGTCCACGGAGCCGGCTCCGTCAGACACACAGGCCCATCAGCACACTCCTCCCCGCCTTTCTCTGTCCTGTGCCACGGATCTGCGGATCCACAGGAGGACGTTTTGCCCGCTGGTTGTCTCCAGAGGCCAAGAGCCCAAGCAACAGCCTCAGAACTCGCACAAGCGCCGTCCGAAAGCGCTGCCTGGACCACGACTCACCTGTCAGGCAGGCAGCGCCAGCGTGGTGTGCTGCTTCCTCATCTTGCCAACCGACTCAGCAGCACCGCTGATTAATTCATTCCTCTGTGCTGGGGAGACAGGGAAGCAAACAGGGCTTTTGTGAAAGCCCAGAAACAACCGGCAGTGACCCTGCACGATTTTTCACGTGCCTCCATATCAATCACACACGTCCTGTCCCCGTAAGCTGGAGAAGGACCCCTAATGCCAGTATTGATGGTGCTGTCAAGCCTTCACAATAGCTGCCTGACAGCACCACCTTCGCCAGAGATACGGATAGTTCGGGCAATCAATAGCTTGAGAAAAGTCTCATGTGGAAGCCGTCACTCAGAACAAGTACAGAAGAGGCTGCTAAAAGCTTCTGCCTCCCTTTTTCTAATCTGGTGAGGATTAATGCTTGAGGGAGCTACCTACCTTGCACTCTGCTATGAAGACGCTTATTTTCACAAGAGAAGGCCAAAACAAGCAAGCCCTGCTTCTGCCAAGTAACATCTGGGGTTTAGAATTCGCAGTTCTCTGTAGTGGAAAGCAGCCCAACAGAAAGCAGAGAATGATAGCAATCATATTACCCTTCCACCTTCGAGTACGGGAACGCTTCAGGTGAATCTGCCAACCGCTGCAGGGTTTTCCTCATACGGGTCCGTAAGCTAACAGATCACCTCATAGAGACGCCTGTCTCTGCTCCAAATCCAGGTGGCTTCATGACTGTATCACAAGATTAACAGCCATGTTATAAGATCAACATTTGTTTGGCCAAGAGCAATGAATAACGCAAACAGCACCGCCTAAGATAATTTTTATTTTATTTGGATCAGAGGCTGAGAGCCACCCTCTGATCCCACGCCAAAGCTGAAAGGAAACGAAGTGTGTTTAGGGCTGGTGGAAGGTGACGGGTACAAGGCACAGAGAACCAACTCCTTCACTTCAACAAAACACAGAGGGTCAGCAGCAGCAGCACTCCCTGACCACCCCTGCCAAATGCACCACTCGTCTTTCCCCTCGCCCCCGGAGCCCACGTACCGCCGAAGCTGAACAACGCCTGTTTCTAGAATAAAGGAGTTTTCTGGTTTGCTTCTTACTGAACGCAGTGACCCAAAAACTCCATCATTAGTAACAATAATTAAAAGGTGCCATAAGAGGGAGTGTATGGATGATTGCCACTAAAAGGAACATTCTCATTAATTTAGTGCAGATTTTTAACTCGGCTTCATTAGGACATGTCTGCTGAAGGCCATTTAGGACTCTGGGGATGTTCCTGCACTTCAGGCTCCCCTGGCGCTGTCGGGAAGAAGGCAGGCAAGAAAGATGTGTTGGCTGGCGCACGGTTTTGCCTGGGTAGCCAGGGAAGGGATCATTTCGCCAGCCTTCTAGCCAAGAAATGCAGCCTCTTGAAATCAGGGATCTGACCAACCGTGCAGCCGCTCCAACAACGTCCCTCTGGCTTTCTAGCCTCACAGACACCAGCGTGGCCCCAGGGAGGAGCACCACATCAGGCTCTCTCGCTAGTGACCGTCTTGCCATGGCATTTGGGCACCTCACTCCTTCAAGTCTTTTTGCAGAAACCAGTTTCATGGAATGTTTTTCATGAAAACACCCAAAGTTTGCTCTTCAACATAGCTTTTTAAACGGGACACAGAGAAGACACAGCAGCCCTAGAAATAAATGATAACTAATGAAGAGCACTTGGGAGAAGCTCCCTTGCTAGACAATACCCATCAAGCAGAGTTAACTAATAATTAACGCGCTGAGCAGACACTAAGCGTGCAGCCCTCTCTAATGGAGCAGGAGACAGGGAAATATTAAGGAAGCACCAACAGCTGGCTTGTTAATACTCTGAGAGCCAATTTCTTACACAAGACACAAATGGGAAGGCAGAATTGTAATTAAAGTCTATTTTAAGACAAACAGAAAAAACCTGTCGTGAATCGTACCTTTCATTATCTAAGTGTTCTGCAGCTGTTGCTCTCCCCAGTTTCCCTGGCTGGCCCTTGCCCAGGACAGACCCAACGGCACACTTGGAGAAGAACCCACCAGGCTCGCTGCTCAGCTCCCGTAACGGCGTTCCAGCAGAAGGGCACATGATGTTAGGAGGAGAAGGCCCTCAAGAAAGCATGTGTGCACAGGGAAGCTTTTCAACAGACACGAGCTGTGGGCTCACCGGGCTAAGCAGATGGGGTGACACGGGTGCTCCTGCACCACCTTCACCAAGACCCTCACCTAAGGCCATCAACCGCTTGATCTCTCACAGCTACGCGGGAGCCAGAGTGCGCGGTGGGTGCTTCAGAATGAGAGGCAAGGCCAAACCCTGCGAAAGCGAGATGCAAGCCCAAGGCACTCCGGGCCTCCTCCAGCCTCCTGCAGTCACTGGAGAAGTCGCTTCGGGAAACAAGGTCCTAGTACTATCGCACTTCCATGAAAGCTCAGGTTTGAACCAAGTAGTCCTCACTTACAGTGCACTTTCAGGAATGCTTGGAAGCGTGTATCCCAAAAGATCCCGTCTGTGATTTCCTTTTATTTTACAAACACATAATCTGTGAATCGCCTCTGCTTTCATTTTTACGAGCAGCCGGCTTTGTTCCTATGTATGCTTTTCTTCTAATTGCAATCAGAAAGAAAAGGCTCAGGTCTCTCATCAGATACCATCCGGAGCGAGTTAGCAGGGTTAAATCCACCCTGGCTGGTAAAAGCAAATTAATCTAGGCTGATAAAGGGTGAGTGTTTAGTTGCCAGGAATCCGCTAAAGCCCCACTCTGCAGAGATTTATTTCTGCACTTCACTGCAAGCACGCAGCCGGCCCACCTCCCTCCAGCCCAGCACAACTTCACCTCGTGCCTGTATGTATTTATTCTCTCCGCTGAAATGTAAATAAAGAGTTTGCTACCCGCTGCTAACACAACGTGCAACTGAGAGGCTCATACAGTAAGGAATTTTTAATTAATTTAAAGTAACGCCTAATGCATGCCTTCGTATGTCACCAAAGTAAAACCAGAAGCGCCACCAGAACTTCAAGGGAGCGCAAATCACCAAAGTTTTCAAGAGCAAACAGAGGAGAATCACATCTTCTAGATTACTGCATACCTACAGTATTCTCCTTGATGCAGAAACAATGCTTAGAGCATGACTCTTCTCATGCCCAAGGGTTTCTTCCATTACCAGACCAAAAACGTTGGGTGAGAGAGGCGGAACAGAACGCCAGGGAAAGGCAGACGATGGCTCCAGCCTCGGTTTAACCGAGTCTCCTCCACAGTCACTCGCAGCCGCATGTGGCCAGACATCGCCATGTCACCGGAGCGCTTACGGAAGCGTTCGGATGAGCTAATGTAAATCTCTGGGATGCACTGCCCCCCTACTCACAGACGTGACCTGGCCAACACAGAGCCCAGGACACCTGATGTGAGACAGTGACTAAAGGCACTTGCGGGAGTAAGTGGGGCATGATATCACTGATATTCTGATCCAGCAAAAAAAGAAATATTGCATCAGTCCTGGGGTGGTGACAGGCAGGATTCCCCACGGAGCAAGACAACCACCGCTGCCAGCCCACCGAGGGCATCCACGCCGCCGGCCCGCGCTCGCGGCAAACAGCTCTGGCAATTGGACACCTGTAGCTCCAGGACCAGGGAAAGAAATTCATGTTTTATGGCCAGGATCTAAAGCAAATTTTATTGGAAGCTTTTATGTTTGGAGGTTTGAGCAGTTTTTATAGAGAGGAGTTCTGAAAACTGCCATAAAATTTTGCCTTGGGGGTTATGATTACATTTGTATCTTTCTCAAACTTGTATAAATAAAGACGACAGGTTTTACTGCAGAAGCTTAAAAGGTTAGAGTGGTATTTGGTCCATGATGAACCTTTTATAGGTATGATGCTGTAAGAATTTATTCTTAAATATCAATAAAAAAATACAACTTAACATTTCTTGATAAAGCAACGGTGATTACAAAAAGAGCTGTCAGAGAGGCGGTAGCATCACTAGTGGCTTCCTTCCTGCTAGATTAATGCTTTAGTACACCTTTGCTCACTGGAAACTATTCAGTAATTTGCATCCTATCAGAGGTGAAACATTCTTTCCAAGGACAACACTTTGTGCTGTCCTAATATCTGGTGTGAGACTCACCCCTGGACACCATACCCACACAAAGTTTTCTGGTCCCTCTGAAAAGCCAGCAGGCTCTGTGCTTCTGCGGGTTCCTGGCGGTGTTGTCCCGCAATCCTCCTCCCCTTCCCTCGTCCCCCTCTCCCCACACACACAAGCGCGTCCACAACCAATTCCTCTCCTGAGTGCAGCAGTGACTGGAGGAGAAGCAGAAGCTCCCAGTTGCAGCAGCACTTTGTACTGGTTAAAACCGGCATTGCCACTTGTCTCGGGGAGCAAGGCACACTTCAGCGGCGGGGCTCTCGATCAGCACTCATACGCTTATTTTGCAAACTGGAACAGATTGTTTGTGAAGTGCACACCTGAGCACCAGAACCAAGGACTATCGAACTCGCTGTCCCCTCAAGCACAGTCATATTAGGATTTTAAATTTCAATTAAAACCTGTGATAAACATCTTTGGGGTGGATATGATGACTACCAGTGAGGAAAACTCCCTCAAAGTCCTCAGCGTAGGCAGTTCTGGGCCTGAGCGAGGCGTGTGGCGCGGCAGGGCTCTGAGCACTGCGTTAGGACAGGCACACGCCACTCGTCTGAGCGCTCCGTGAACGCGCCCCGAGAAAGCACGCTGACCAAACCCCGCTTCAGGCCTTTGGGAAGCTACGTGGTCTCGATGGTGCGTATCAATGAAGCCTTTTGCCCACAAATATGTTACCAGAAAGCAAATCGGACACCTTCATTCAGACAGGATGCATATTAAGACAAGTATTCACAATGAATTAGTGCTCTGCATAATTAGCAACATCAAGTAAAACAAAAATTACAGTATCCAAAAAGAAACAACATCAAAAGCACACGGTGGGGCAGGAAAAAAACTGCTTTATTTATTTATTTTTTTTCATCTCATTCTCTCTTACCTTGATTTCCTGAGTTGAATGTTGCTCCAAACAGAATGGTGTGTGTGTTCCGGCCATCGCAAAAAAGTGGATTTCACAGAATGCTATTTGGCATCACAATATTTGCATCTCTTGGCAGTATTTATTCAGGTTTCATGTGAGTTTTAATAATTACCCTTTCCCCTGACAAAGTTCCCTAGTAAGTAAGATCTGAGTATCTCTTACCTGACAGTCTTCATCCCCCGCTTTGCCTCACGACCGTACATTTCGTGGTCGCTTCCCGGCTGTATGGGGTCACTGGAGACAGAGCTGGACTGCAGCTTCCACCGCAGAGAAGACAGCTGGTCCACGAGGCACCGCAACAGCCCTGCAAAATAAACATGCAGAGTTGAACCAAGCCGCAGTAAAAAAATGAAACAGTTCATGACCAGAAATTTGCCATTCTACAAAAAATAACTGTTTTTTAATCTTGCGTACGCATTAGAGTAATACATTTTGAACCATTGCGGGCAGCGTGAAAACTCTCTTTCACAATCCCAGGAGCGTTCCCTTTTGCCGCCACCTCTCCATCCCGGTGCCGTGTTTTCCCAGAAGGGCAGCCCTTGAAAAGCGAGCCGGTCCGCCGCTGTGTTTGTGGAGCGCCTGCTCTGGGTGGGCCGCGGGCGCTGTGCTAATACAACTGATGAAAACAGGACCTGTTATGACCAGCGCCTGGCTTGTAAGCAATTAACAACATTCACATCCCACAAACCACTTCAGCACACACCCAAGCCCCACCGATACCCAAGTTAACCACTTGCTGAAGCACATGGTCAAATAACAAAGATTCCCCAAAAGCTTTTAGTCGCATCCATAAGCAGGCTTACTAGAGAAAGCCAGCGGGCAGGTACCCTTTACATACCACTGCTCAGCCACCCGGAAAAGCAGTTACTGGAAAACAATTAAGAGTCTTCACACCAGCAAATTTTTTATTATTTTTCTCTCTTTGCCTCAGGAGGAAACCTGCTCTTCCTAAAGCTGACACATTCACATCCAGTGCAAACCCCGTGGCCTGGAGCAAGTGAGAGGCTACGGGCACCCACGACAGCTTTGTCCTTACCTCCGTGTCTTTCCTCTCCTCCCATGCCAGGATTTACTCAAAGACGACATTCCGCTTGTTTCTAAACCCCGTCTTTACCCAGTCACCAAGCAGCCCTAGTAGCACCGGCATTTACGCTGACAATCGCCGCGCACGTAGCAAGTGATGAAAAGCAAGAGCGGGCCTGTGAAAGCTCCTGAGAGCGAGAATGACTGAAAACTGTGCACCAAGCATGACCCGGGGAGTCAGAGATGGCGATTTTTGTTAGGAGCCTCATCCATCTTCAGTATTTCCAGGTAAAGGAAAAATGTTTACATCACCGTTTAACTTATTTGTTAGGAATTGTCTCTGCAAGTCTTACTACAGTTATTAATACCTCATGGTTTGAGCAGGAGGCCTAAAACCATCACTGACAATGACAAAGTTTCATCTCAGGTTAAGAAAACATTGAAAAGAAGCTTAGTCCTTGTAATTCAACTTTTTGCTATGTCATTGTTTTAAACGACAGCCAGTTGGTATGACTTCACTTACAGAAACTCAATTTTAATGAAATGAAAATGAAACCAAATCTTGAAAGCTGGAGAAACCCACACTCGCTCTGCCCCCACTCTCGGATCCCCAGGTGCTCCGCGGAGCAGCAAGGCCGTGGAACAACCTGCATCCCAACTCGGACTGCTCCCGCACCCCCACGGACAAAGCCTTCCGCGATGCTGAACAAGAGAATGTGGGCCGTGGTCCCCGGGGTGGAAAGTGCCACCCTGAGCAGCGGCGTTCTGCTGAGTGAATGCTGGCAGCAGAAGTCACGCCAGGTTGCCCCACTCCAGAACTCCTCCCCAGGACTGCACCGCACGCCTGCATGGCTGGCGGAAACGCTGCCCTGCCCGTGACACCACAACCACCACTGAACGCTTTACCCAGGCTGGCAACCAGCTGCTCCCATCAGCTCCTGGAGGTACCCCCAACAGCTTATTCCACATCTACTGACCGGGCTCACGGGACTACAGCAACTAAATATTGCCCAAGGGTGAACGGTTTCAGAGACAGCGGAGCGCTGCCGGCAGCTGGAGGCCGAAGGCAATACGTGCGATCAAAGGAGCCGGCGTTACCTCGGGCCATTTCGCTGCTGCAGTCTCCAGGGACAGCCGCTCTTTGTTACGGCCCCGAAAGCGCTCCTCTGGACGCTGAAGGCTTTCTGTGTGCACAGGCTTTGTATACCAACACCACAAATCTGCAAGGAAACTTCTCAACGTGGCAGCTCTTTGCAAAGGCCCAGCGACGGGCTGGAGGTGCTACCCTGGGGTTTGGCACCAGAACCCGAACCCGCAGAGCTGCAGCCCGCACTGCAAGGCTGGACCATCTGCCAGAGACCGAGCCACGCCACCCGGCGCGACATGGAACGAGAAGGGGTGCAGCAGGGTAAGCAAGGTCTGTGTCTGGGTTCAGTGGGGAGTAAGAAAAGCCACCACCTAGTAAGGCGTCTGCACCTCTACGCCGCTGGCCTGCCATGGCCAAGGGAAGGGTTCAGTCCACGGCTGGGCAGGAGAGGAGAAAGCCTTCACAATGCCTTCACCCAGCTTTAAGTGCTTTCCTTTTTTTTTTTTTTTTTTAAAAAAAAAAAAAAAAAAAAAAAAAAAAAGGGCTGTTTGACCCAGGCTTGCTTAAAATCTTTGTCTCATACTGTGTGGGCAGTATCCCAAAACCAAAGCTCAACGCTGTCAGCCAGCAGAACGGGATGAGCCGTGCACGTTTCCAGACCTACCCTTGGAGAGCAGGGGCTCCAAGCGAAACGCCGAGGCTGTGGCCTCAGCACCAGCCAACCCGAGTGGCCGTGGCCAGAACAGCCCCAGAGCTCTGCAGTTTCACGGCACCAGCAGAGGCATTTGGGTAACGCCAGCCTTGTTTCCCACTCTGCCAGCAGAAGTGTCCGTGCTCGCCATGGGAAGGGGATAGAGGAATGCCCTCGAGGAGTTCAGGGGTTCAAGTAGCCCCCAGCCCCTCTGCTCCTTACCACCCTCCCTACTTCATCTCAGAGTTACTTTCCTCCTCAGGCACAGGAAGCACGTGCCAGGGGTACAGAATGGCCACGGAGGCACACCCGGGCGGCAGAGACCCCTCTATTCGCAGGGACGGGAACGGTCGGCAGCACGGCAGCTCTTCCAGGGCTGTGCCGCAGTGCCTGGCCTCTCCCGGCCTCCTCCTGTCACACAGGGCGTGCAGACAAGATGATGAAAACTACAGGGAGGAACTTTTGCCAGCATGGATCTTTTCAGTATTGTTACATGTTGGCATCTCCAAAGAGCGAGGAGAGGGTGCCAAGCTTATTACTGCCCAAGTTTTATAATTTACAGCCTGCACAACGAAGGCTGAACACACAGCAATTCTGCAGAGCAATTCTGGGAAGTAACCATCCTGCAGCACCAATTATTAAAACCACTTGTACACATTAAAGCTATAAAGATTAAAAATATAGCACACTGGCCATTAAATATGAATGAAGTCATGTAATATGTATTGTATAGCGGCGCAGCGGCCAGCCGCGCGCGCTCCAGCACAACCCTGCGCAAGAACGGCAAACCCCAGCTCCCAGCTCAGCACGCGTTTTGTCAAAGCCAAGAAACAAGTTTGTCATGCAAAATAAACACAGATGTTCCGAGCACCGACTGCAGCTTTCGGGCGAGGGCAAGGAGAAGGAAGTGCTTCAGGAAAACACGCCTCTCGGAGCAAGCCCCCCGGCCGCGCACACCGTACCCCAGCACCAGCCGAGGCCCGGTGAGTCATTCCAAGGACGTATCCTGCTGCTGGTTTCCATTTGCTTAGCTGTTCATTGTGTTTTCCCCCAGTACTCCGTCCTGAAACATATCCAAACGGCTCCCCGCGCTGACGGGGCTGGCAGGCTCCGGTGACGCAGGCTCTCGTTGGCGTGCTGCTTGCTAAACCCGCCTCACGCGGCACAAAGGCTCAAGTTTATTAGCACCTCAGGCCTTGCTCGGCTTTTTTATGGCTATTGTTTTCCCCTTCTCCCTCATTCCATTCCCCTGAGAAATGAATCATTTTCTATCGTGCCACACACCGTAACACCGTCCAGTTTCTCTCACTACGGCGGGCAATTCCGCGCGACACGGTTTAGGTACACAGACACCTGTACCTGTATGTGCCTGCACGTGTGCTCACGCACGCACCATGGCACCTCCCAACTTCAAGCCCAGTTTCAGCATTTTTCTCAAAAAAAGTCCAGTTGGTCTTTTCTTGTAAAGCTAGCATTTATCTTGGCCAGGAAAAAAGATCAGCTGAAGCTAGGGGAAAAAAAAGTTAGGATTCTGCCCTGAAATTACATTTTAAAAATAAACCTGCGCAGTTGTAATGAGCAAGAAAATTGGCTGACCTAGACTTTGAACACGAAATTATTTAGCCTTATGGAAGAAAGGTGGTCAGGCCACACGAGACTAAGTGGAAATCCTGTTTCTCAGCTTGGCCACAGGCTCGTATGGGACTGATGGGCTTCCTCCTCCTCCGCCTTGGCTCCTTAGCACGGCAGTAACGCTCCAAGACGTTGTTTCTGTGCCGTACTATAAAAACAGGACACGAAGTGGAGAGGCTGTTGGATGGTCCAGTAACAAGGACCATCGTAGAATGACTCTCCTTCCAGCAAGGATTCTTTTGATCCGCTTTCTGTAATCCCACAGAAAATGCTTTTTCTGCTCAAAACCCAGTAAACTACACTTTTTTGTCTTCACAGCATGACTTTGGGCCTGTTTCCCTGAGAACTCATGGGGATTTTACCAGTATATTGATTTCCAGTATATTGAGTAGTGAGTCTGCCTGGAAACGTGCATAAAATCAGATGGAGATGAGGGAAGAAGAAACATAGAAAAACTCGTAGAGTAACTTCAAAACCATAAATGGGTGCAGGAAACCTGGGACACTCACAAAGATTTACAACGAACAGAATAAGAGGCTACGTTTGTCAAGTGAATTGCTCGCAGAACATTCTTTTCCCAGCCCCAGTTAGAAACAGCGAGCCTGAGACAACGGATAATTCATTATCCACGCGGCTCTGTCCCATCAGGGCAAGGCGTTTGGTGGCTGCAGACATAATTAGGTGCCATTAGACAGACCAACGCTTGCTTTCCTGCTGCAAGGCTGAGACGGCAATTTGTTTGTGTGATGCAGCTGCAAGGGTGGAGGAAGCATTAAAATCTGCTTCGACGTTGCACAGCGTGGCCGCAGCTGGAACTGCGGCAAACCTGGGACGAGAGCGAGGGAGAGTACAAGGTGAGACAGGTACATGGCCCCCGACACCGCTGGCGTGGAGTGCGCACGGGCGCACCGCTGCCGACGTCCAGTTTGCTGTCGACAGCAGCAAGCCCCCCCCCAAATACACTGAAGCAGCGGAAATCTGGAGGGAGAAACACGAAAGGAAAAATAATCCTTCTTCATGAGGAATTTCACACCTTCCTGTGTTTTATGCTGCTTCTCACTACAAGAGAAGAGACAGGGCAGAGCCCACCGAGGTCAAGGCAGCGTTTCACACAGCGTCAGCCAGGCCTGCTCTGAGGTCGCTGCCACGCGAAACCCGGTCTGCGCTGCGCTGCGCTGCCTGGAGCCAGCAGGGAAACTCTCACTGCTGTAATTTCATTTGCCAGTGAAAGGAAAGGTAAACCCCAGCGTCCTCTTAGAGACAACCTGTCTTTGTTTATGTTTTCATCGATGCTATTTCAAAGACGACCTTGATAGAAATAACCAACAGCTCTTAAAATATACCTAGGGCAGAATCTAGGGGGGCGGAAAGACAAGGGGAGGATGCAGTTTGCAAAGGAAACAGTGTGAACTTCTCACACCAAGCCTTTCCTTTTTTATTTACCTCTTTTCTGAGCCATATAGAGCACGATGCCTTCTCTCCCTTCTCCTATCAGACAGGAAGGTGCAGCTATCTTACAGACTGCCTCAGCGCTGAAGGCAGATACGCTTCTACTACGCTTCCTCAAGAGCTGAAACAGTTTTCTCTCGACCCGGAACCGAACCAGATTGTGCTGGTGCATGGAGAGCACCTACGGCGGCTGCAGACTGCGTGTGTCCTGCCCTGCTCCTGGCTACGCGTCTCCATCATGTTTGTGGTGGTGGTGATTACTCCTAAAACGTCGCGGGGTTCAGGCAAGGCTCTGCAAACGTACTTGAGAAGGACACGTACAGAGAAGATGGCTCTCGCCACGAGGAGCTTTTGGTCTGACACCAGACACAACTGCTCGGCTGCTCTACAGCTGTCGTGTCCTCCAAACAGTATCACCTATGAAAGCTTGCAGGTAAAAGCCTTCCAGTAAGCAGAGGACCACGGGCTATATAAACCACGAAATACAGATATATTCTCAAACAACAATCAGTTAGCACTGTTGTCTCTCCCTTCTTTATTATGGTTAGTATTACTTAGCCGAGAAGAAAAATCTCCCTGTACAAGCATTTTGTAGGCTGCTCCAAAGGCTGAAGCAACTCTCACTTTATTAATTCACTATTAATTAGAAGGCACTCACTAATACATGGACTACGAATTACTCCCTCCAGCTCTTCTCAGACACCAGCACGGCTCTTGTCACAGGGATGTAAGATCATTTTTGTGGAGTTCTGGCCTTTGTGGTCAGGATATTCCCGGCCTTTGTCTTTCAGAGCAGTTAGCTTTGGGGATCACGGAGAACAGCTCCAACGCCCACCAGGAACAAGGCCACTTTCTGGTTGGGGCCTGGGAGTCTCCAAGCCAAACTGCTGAGGCCAATGGGGGGCGAGGAGCCCCCATCGCTCGGGGTCAGCGGTTAGTGGCACGCTGACACGCAGCTGCCCGAGTCAAGCACAGACCTGGGGACGGCGGCGTCCTCTCCTCTTCCGTAATTACGGCTCTGCCATCAAAACCCTGCAGCGCTTGATTACCCCCGATTTTCTACCAAAAGCATGCACTGGTCATGCTCTGCACTCCTGATAAGCTTGACCAGGCCGGATTCTCAGCTGGGGCATTCCGCGGTTAACAACCTGAGCTCTGGCGAGCTGTTTTACACCAGCTGCTAACGGGGCCTCGTGGTCTTGGCTTTTAATTGCCAGCTAAACGTACTCCTACAGACGTGTACTTTGCACTTGCTTCTGCTCACGTCTTTAGCTTTGAAATGCCAGCGAAAGGGGAAAAGGCAAGAGCCAGCCCACGCGGCGTGTCCCGGGGCACACAGCCCTCATGTCCCACCGACTCGCCCGCAGTTCCGGGGAGGCGGCGCGGGAGGACCTCACCTCCCCTGTGCCCTGGGAAAGCCAGCCCAGACTCCTAACAACTGGCACTGATTTCAGGAGGCATAAGACAGCTTCCATTTTCTCCTCGCAGAGAAAACTGCAGCCAGCAGCTTGGCTTTTAGCCAGAACTGTACAGAGGGAGAAGAGGGGGTCACCTCCCGTTCTCAGGAGCGCAACACGCAGGCACCGCTGGTTTAGCTGGACCCACACCACCATGCGACGCACCAACGAGGGCGGCACCACATCTCCTCGGCTATGGAAAAACCAGAAAGGGTGAAGGGGGAAAAAAAAAAAAAAAAAAAGAAAACAGGATCAAAATAATATTTCTGGTCTTTTGCAGCCCTGTCAGCAGAGAAATTTGGAACCCAGAGTGTTAACGCGTGTAAGCTGCTTCGACAAGGGAATATATACTGTTAAATCTTGGGAGTTATTTAAAATGCCAGTGAGTATAATAGCAGTGCTCTGAAATAACCATTTCATCTGCCTACATTACTCTAAAATTAATGAATAATGAAGCTATGCCCTTCACATTCTCTTCCCTTTCCATTCCAAGATATATTGATCAGATGACATTTATTTAAGTTTGGGATAATGTATTAATTTCAAGATAATTATTCAATATACTTTTGTCACTGTTGATATGCTTCAATGTCATACAGGGGCCAGGGGATGAATAAACTGTTATCTGACATTGCTGGACAGGGTGCTAGAAATAAATGCAATTTTTCTCCTTGAGAACCGCTGTCTGAGTTTTTCCTTCTCTTTTTCCCCCTTTGGTGGGGAGGGCGCGTGGAGGAAGGCGGTCTGATGGAGCCGAGCCAGGCGAGCCAGATCGGCAGGGGCGGGGGGAGAGGTGGTACCGTGGGATGAACTGCTCTTTCCTTGTCACCCGGGTCAGCCTGACGCTCAGCAGAGCTGACAGAGCCCATCCTTAGTGGATGCCACTGCAATATTAACACTCATTTGGAGCAGATGTGGCTAAAAGCATGAAACATTGAACAAACAGCTGCCACAGCTCCAGTGCCATTGCAGGAGCGCTTATGTTCTATTAATGCGGCGCGTTCCCGAGGCCGGGAGGGCAGCCCTCGCTCCCCTCAGCGCTCTGGCAGATGGGTCAAGCGGCGGCGTTGCGCTGACGCAGCGCTCGCTCCTTCTGCGGCGCGTGAGGCTGCACCGCTCAACGCCCACCCGGCCCCTTCACGCCGCACCGCTCCCACCGCTCGTTTTACATGGCAACATCATTTCTGCTCCAGATTTATTCCTACAGAGAGATAACAACTTTTTTTTTTTTTTTCTTCCAAATCTTCCGTGTTTACGTGGCCCTCCACATATCACCGCAGGAGACAGACAGCAAAATGGGACAGTAAAGATTCAGAAATCCCTGCTCAGCTTTGGGAGATTTCTGCTGTAAATCTAGAGTCAATCTGCTGATCCCCACCGACTTATTTCTGGTGTGACTGAAGCCAAAGCCCTCGGCGTCGTGTGTGTGGAGGAGACCGACAAGAGGAAAACCCGGCTGCGCAAGTAGCTGGCGAAAGGACAACGGCATGGCCAGCGAGGCGTAACACAGCGTACTCGGTTACCTCAGACTTGAGCTGAACGCTAAACACGGACGCGGGAGGACCACAAGCACATCTCTGGAGCCCAGCGGAAGGTAGAGCATCGACGGAGCTCTCAGTCAGTGCAAGTTCTCTGAAGCCAAGAGGTGGGCAGGAAGGAGCAGATTTGCAGTTATGACCACGTATTTCTTAAAAATTCAGGTCCTTGATGGTATAGGATGAAGTATACCATACCTCTGGCTCCAGAGGCAGAACCACCGAGAAGATCACCAGTTCAGGATTTCTAGAGGAGAGAAACAGGACTGTGCCTGCCCCCTACCTCACTAAGCAGCCAGGAACGGGCTGGGGAAGTTTTCTACGGCATTCCTTGTGGCAGCGGGGCTTCTCAGGACTTTCCTCTTTGCCTCTCCTGTGCTAAGGTGCCACGTTGCTTGACAGAAAATCACAGACCATGCGTGCCACCAGTTTACCAGTGGCTGGTGATGGGAAGAGGAATGATTCCACCCGACCGGGGGAACAGACGCTGCCTGCGCGGAGGATGGGGCTGCTAATGCCGGGCCGAACAACAGGGCTCGGAGAGGGGACGTAGGCCCAGTGCCCGCTCTCCGGACTGACGAACAAGCATGGCTGGTGTCAAAGGAGAACGGCCACCTCACCCCTGTCAAATAGAAGGTCTGGTTATTCCGGACAGCTCACCCCACGAGTCACGGAGCTTTAGGAGAGACATCTCCTCCCTCCCTCGGCATCACCCACAGGGTACAACGGCAGCACAATGAAGGGTCACGGCCATCTTTCGGGACATGACAGGCTGTCCCCCATAAATTCACCTGATGGCCACGCCTGCCCTCTGCTCACCTCCTGCCACCTTTCAAGCATGCTCCTAGTCCTCAGACCTCAAGTAGCACAAGTCTGTAAATCAAACTGTCAGCAGCTCCTCTTCAAAAAGAGCAAAATCGCGTACTGTACTTCCCTTTCCTGCGTCTGTCGTCCTTCTGCCCAGTAAATCAGAAGCTGATCTGTGTTTGTTATCTCCCTGACAGAATGGAGATGAGTCAGCAGCAGCAGCTCCCCAAAGGATCCGAAATTCATACCAGTGGCAACTCTTGTCTTCCTGTTGCCTTCTCATCAGTTAGCAGAATTCAGAAAGCAGCATGCCCCCACTCCTGTGTGTTTCTTAGCCCCAATTGGATAAATAACAACTGGGCAGGGAAGAGCTGAAAGGTTTCTCAAGGCCTCTCTGTAAGAGCTGAACCACCCCAGCACACCACAAAAGCAGCATCTCCAAAAGATACTGCTGAATCACATGGCAGCTCAACGCCAGGGTGAATTTGGAATTAAACCTTGTGCCCACAACACAAATAAGCCACAGCCGATCCCCAGGACACACATTAGCCCATATTCCTTGGAAGAGACTCTTAAATTATTTTGTGAGGGATTTGCAAAACACCTGTGTGACTTAGCCAGTCAATGAGTTTTATTTTTCATTCACACGAAGCTTTTGCAAATACCACTGTGTATATATATATGGATAATTTAAAAATACATTAGACAGCCCCAGAAATATATACACATTTTACGTCTAAGAGTCACAAGCCATCCCGAGGAAGAGGCCAGGACACTTGCACCCAGCTTATGGCGTATTTCCACGGGAAACGGACACCAGCTCCTTAAGACTCCCGCAGACATCCCTGCGTTTGTTCCTCGTTTCCGTGACCCACGCTGGCATCACAAGGAAGCCCCCAGCGCAAGCCAGCCCTGGTCTGACAGTGCTCTTTCTCACGGGCTTCCGTGAACCCTGTGCCTCTCTCAACCTGCCGTGGGGCGCCGCCCTGTCCCGCGCGCCCACCAGAGACGCGCTGCAGCACCAACAAGCATTTCCGTGGCAGACAGCCATCTCTGGGCTGCAAGTTCTGAACTGCAGCTCTCCTTCCTCCTTTGAAATCCCACAGGGAACCCGTACAAACTTTCTGCAGCTGGCTTCAGGTCAAACAGGTGGGTTCTTGATGTGTTTCCTTTCAGGGTTTCATTACACAACAGAAAAAAAACACAACTCAAGACAGCAACAACACAACGAGAGCCTGCAGTCAGCAGTGCAGCTTTCAGATTCATTTCTCTCAAGGGTTTGTTTTTAGCCCTTGAGTAAAGGGAAGAAAATCTGTACGGTCTGTAAAGTTATTCTGATTGCATCTGACAGCTTTAAAGTGTACCCCTTTCTCCTCAAGAGACTTTGATCCTCTGCCTAACAGGACTTGCAGTTGCAGAAAATCACCTTGTCATCCGCCACACGGCGTTCCAGGCTGGCATTGACAGTGCCCAGTGTCAGTAGCCGAGGCACAGACCAGCCAGGGTCAATAATTAATAACGCACGCAGAGGCAGCCCGAGCTGACTGCTGGCTAGCCTCCTGCAAAGGCAGCTCCCCTCGCTCGCCCTGGCTCGGCAAGCTCCAGGCTTACTGAAGAGACGCGCTAGGACACAAGCAACTCCCTCAGGAAAGAGCAAAGAGCCAAAAAGGGATGCAGGAAAACTCTGCCGTAATCTGCCAGTTGCTATATTGACCAGCAGGGCACAGAAGCGGCGCCTGCACTTCCCCTGGGAGCAGAGGCTGAACCAGAGCGAACCCCCCGTGAAAGGTCAGCGGCTGACCCCGAGCTGTGGCAGCGCATCACCTACCCTGCCTTGGGATAACGCGGGGGGCACCGCGCCGGAACAGCAAGTCTGTCCTGGTGGCAATGACACCTCCGGCTGGCGGGTACGAGAAGCACCTCTCCGAAAGCCGTTTCATGACTGAGAGGAGGCAGGGCGGGCAGTGGAAAGCTGACCCCTCTGAAGGGTCAAGACAGGAGGCGAGGCAGACGGGTGGGGGACAAGCATCACATCTCTATACTCGGTTGCTCGCAGCTTTACAGCGATGCCCAGCTCCCTTTAACGCCCAGAGCAGTGTCTCCACTCAGACTCTCCTACTGCTGGAAACATCCACCAGGACAGAAAATGGATGTAGATAAAAGTGAGAAGGCAGAATTTTGAGCAGATCATTTTCCTAGCTTCCCCCTGGCTCCTCAGATGCTCTCAGGACTTACAGGCCAGCTGCCTCCTCTTTGTCCGTTGACCCTAACCCAAATGAGCCATCTGGTTTGCCTAGGTTGCTGAAATTCACCTGAATTCTTCTGCTCAAGAAATGGCACTGTAAATCTAAAATGAGCCTACCATCTTTCCATTTCATGTTTGTATTTCAAAGAATGTAGTCTACGCTCACTTCCTTAGGTCAGTGCTGATGAACTCACCATCGCGCTTTGCTCCTTCTGCCTTTGTGAGAAGTTTATTCTAGTCTATCCTTAAAATGAGCCCCAGACACTCCCAAGACATTTCAGATCCAACACGAATCTCAAAGCCGAAGCAATCTGCATCTATCAGCTGTAATCAAGATGACTGGCAACGCCGCTGTGCCATCCCGGGCTTCACCTGCCCCGCGAGTTCAACGGTAAAAGCAATAGCCATCAGCGTATTTCCACAGACGGGGCAAGCAAACGAGAGAACATTTAAACTGCGCCGAAATATCACCGTGCTGCTCCTCTGCCTCAGAACCGGATTTGTCAGCTCTTAAATTGCGTGCTTTTTCAGGCCATGCAGCTTACTGCCTGAAAAGCCATCACGCAGCGCCCGTTTCTACAGCAAATTTTTTCCTAAACATTAACTCTGAGGATAACGTTACATGTCCCACGGCAATTAGGGCGTGCCCCCAACAGACAGGAGTGACGCGTTCCACGTACGGGTCATGTTGACCAGGGAGGGAGCTGGGGAGATCCGTGCTTTCACAAGCAATTGGATACAAACTCCATCTGGGGGCCAGCTGCAGAATGCCTTTGCCTCTTCCCTTCAGAGGGGAGCTCTCCGCTGATCCCACACTTCAGCAGTAACGAGCAAGACCACTTCCACTTATCAAATGAGCACAGGTCCCTCACCTAAGTACCTTCTCCGACAGAAAGGAAAAGCAGAATGAAGAGCAGTAAATACATTTCTAGCAGGAGTCACCAACACGTGCCACGTGACCAAGTCACCGCGGAGCGAGGGCCGGGGTCATCTCTACCCGGGACACACCACTCAGAGGGCTCGGGCTGCCCGACCGCAGGAGACAGCCTGCTGTAAGCAGCAAGGCCAAGCTGGGACCAAGCCAGCCCGGCAGTTTCCTTCTAACTGCAGGTCTACCAGAAGTCACTTCTTTAAAAATAACGCCTAAGTAGAAAGCCATGAGGAAGTTTTAGCAGAACTTTTGGGAGCCGCACACTCATTAAACAGGTCATGCTATGGTACCCACGCTGAGGGCAGCACAGCGAAGGGAAGGGAAAGGGAAGGGAAAGCATCACGCTTGTAAACCCAGAACACATCGAACAGCAAGAACACACCCAAATGAAGACTCCACCGAAAGGGTGCTCAGGCTGGTGCCCTTGCTTCCACACCTCACCAGCTACAACAGACTGGAGACTTAGCAAACTCTGACATACACAGACAACAAAACCAGTACCAGTTTCATCCACTTACTGAGACACACTCACTGAGAGACTGAAAAACATTAATTACTACAGAAAGACTTAAACCAGCTGAAGACGTTTTACGCGTTGTTTCTCCTACACGTTCCAGGGAGGTGCCCTTCTGAGCCGCGTCCCGAGAGCTGTGGGTGCCCAGAAAGCAGCACAGGGCACCCTGAGGGGAGCTCAGAACCGGATCCGAGGGGCGGCTGGCCCCCAGCTTCAGAGGCCAGGGGACGGGCAGAGCGACAGAGGTAACGGGCTAGAACCACTTGTGAATGGCAAGATGGGGAGGAATTCGACTCAGGCTTTAACCTGCTCGTATTTTTTTTTCCTTGAAAAGGTCATCACTTCTGCTTTTGCCATTTTAACAGGGTGTATTAGTAGAGAATTTCCCAGACTAATTTTTCAGCAATGGCTTGCATACTGCAGGAACTGACTCTACGCTAGCTCGACAGCAGCAAATATCCAGCCAGCCCCACGATACAGGATCATACCCTCGCTTGCAATTCAGCAGGAGGAGGGAAGGTATCCAAGCCGTGCACATGCTGACATCTAAGTTTTTAAGTGAGGTGACCCTGATTAGATCTGACTGCGATCCAACTTAATTTCTCAACCACGCTGTGATCTTTATTTACCTGGATGCTGTGCTGCTACTGTCAGGTG
>WHYT01015610.1:2431-144128 GCA_009806455.1 Tetrax tetrax | reverse complement strand
CTCAAAGCCGAAGCAATCTGCATCTATCAGCTGTAATCAAGATGACTGGCAACGCCGCTGTGCCATCCCGGGCTTCACCTGCCCCGCGAGTTCAACGGTAAAAGCAATAGCCATCAGCGTATTTCCGCAGACGGGGCAAGCAAACGAGAGAACGTTTAAACTGTGCCGAAATATCACCGTGCTGCTCCTCTGCCTCAGAACCGGATTTGTCAGCTCTTAAATTGCGTGTGTTTTCAGGCCATGCAGCTTACTGCCTGAAAAGCCATCACGCAGCGCCCGTTTCTACAGCAAATTTTTTCCTAAACATAAACTCTGAGGATAACGTTACACGTCCCACGGCAATTAGGGCATGCCCCCAACAGACAGGAGTGACGCGTTCCACGTACGGGTCATATTGACCAGGGAGGGAGCTGGGGAGATCCGTGCTTTCACAAGCAATTGGATACAAACTCCATCTGGGGGCCAGCTGCAGAACGCCTTTGCCTCTTCCCTTCAGAGGGGAGCTCTCCGCTGATCCCACACTTCAGCAGTAACGAGCAAGACCACTTCCACTTATCAAATGAGCACAGGTCCCTCACCTAAGTACCTTCTCCGACAGAAAGGAAAAGCAGAATGAAGAGCAGTAAATACATTTCCAGCAGGAGTCACCAACACGTGCCACGTGACCGAGTCACCGCGGAGCGAGGGCCGGGGTCATCTCTACCCGGGACACACCGCTCAGAGGGCTTGGGCTGCCCGACCGCAGGAGACAGCCTGCTGTAAGCAGCCAGGCCAAGCTGGGACCAAGCCAGCCCGGCAGTTTCCTTCTAACTGCAGGTCTACCAGAAGTCACTTCTTTAAAAATAACGCCTAAGTAGAAAGCCATGAGGAAGTTTTAGCCGCACACTCATTAAACGGGTCATGCTATGGTACCCACGCTGAGGGCAGCACAGCGAAGGGAAGGGAAAGCATCACGCTTGTAAACCCAGAACACATCGAACAGCAAGAATACACCCAAATGAAGACTCCACCGAAAGGGTGGTCAGGCTGGTGCCCTTGCTTCCACACCTCATCAGCTACGACAGACTGGAGGCTTAGCAAACTCTGACATACACAGACAACAAAACCAGTACCAGTTTCATCCACTTACTGAGACACACTCACTGAGAGACTGAAAAACTTTAAGTACTACAGAAAGACTTAAACCAGCTGAAGACGTTTTACGCGTTGTTTCTCCTACACATTCCAGGGAGGTGCCCTTCTGAGCCGCGTCCCGAGAGCTGTGGGTGCCCAGAAAGCAGCACAGGGCACCCTGAGGGGAGCTCAGAATCGGATCCGAGGGGCGGCTGGCCCCCAGCTTCAGAGGCCAGGGGACGGGCGGAGCGACAGAGGTAACGGGCTAGAACCACTTGTGAATGGCAAGATGGGGAGGAATTCGACTCAGGCTTTAACCTGCTCGTATTTTTTTTTCCTTGAAAAGGTCATCACTTCTGCTTTTGCCATTTTAACAGGGTGTATTAGTAGAGAATTTCCCAGACTAATTTTTCAGCAATGGCTTGCATACTGCAGGAACTGACTCTACGCTAGCTCGACAGCAGCAAATATCCAGCCAGCCCCACGATACAGGATCATACCCTCGCTTGCAATTCAGCAGGAGGAGGGAAGGTATCCAAGCCGTGCACATGCTGACATCTAAGTTTTTAAGTGAGGTGACCCTGATTAGATCTGACTGCGATCCAACTTAATTTCTCAACCACGCTGTGATCTTTATTTACCTGGATGCTGTGCTGCTACTGTCAGGTGAAATAATTCTGTGCCGGGCTTTTCCGAGTCATCCATGAGAGGAATAACTGTAAGAGGAGGTCTGGTGAGACAAACGGCACCCATGAGGAGGAGCTCCATCAACTGGTCTAGCACCGAGCACAGGTATTTTACCACTATGCACCCTAGAACTGCGTTTAGTTACCGTCTCTCTACACAGATTGCTGAGGGGTGGAGTAGGTTTCGGATTTACCAGCACCCTACCAGCAAACTCATTTTGAGGGTCAGTTGTACTGCGTAGGTAGAACTGACCTAACGGTGGGTTCATCCTTGGGGTGCCCGATGCTCACCTTCAACTCCTGCTCCTGTCAACAATTCACAGATATGAAGCTAATCACATAATTGTCCAGCACATGAGATTTGCCCCCAAGGATGGGGGTAACAAGCCATCCTCTATTCCCACAGTGTACTACTTTTTGAGATGGCAAAGCCTCTCAACCAAGGAACGCGCTCCATCAGTGTTCATAGCCAGTGCAGCTCTGGCATTCAGGATATTACTTGGCACATCAAGCGCTGCTACAGCAGTAAAGAGTACAAACCAAGTCAGAGGAACACAAAGGTGTCTTCCTCACTCTCTGTCCAGTTCTGCTTGAAATAGTCTTCCAAGTAACATAAACTCTCCAGAGTTTACGTTATCAAAAGCAACCACAGCGATTTTTGTGGAGATGAGAGATAAGACAAGAGAGGAAGAACTGGAATGGTAGACAAAAAAAACATCAAGAAGCAACCAAGAATCTCCAGTTAAAACTCAACAATAGCTAAACCAAACTCGTGGAACTTTTGGACACCCTTCGCGTCCCTGAATGCCCTATCTGCCGTAATACAAGGCAATTCATCCGAGTTCAGCTGGAGCAGAGATGCAGGAACACCGTGTCCAAACCGCTCCAAAGGGGCCACGGAAGAGTACCGTATTCATAAACCAGGGCTGCTGACTGTAACGACCGGAGCACACCGATTATTCGGTAATGCTCACAAAGGACTCCTTCAGCTGCCCCCACATCCCGGGAGACAGAGCTGGTAGCTGGGTGAAGCGTGCTTCCACAGAACACGTCAGTTAACACAACACAAGTCAACAGCTTGGAGCGGGGCACGAAGCTAGCAGGGCTGACCGCGCCGTGCCGGCTGGGACCCGTGCTCAGGCAGCAACCACACAGGCGGGAAAAGTCGCCTGCCAACACACGTCCTCCTGCGTGGGGCCAAGGGCAGGGGGAGGCAGTCTGCAGACATGCTCATCAGTGCTTGATTCAGAGAAAATTTAATGAACAAAAGGTCAAGTCGCTCTAGCACGCCATCACAAGCAGACACATGCAAAGGCAGGGAAAATCGTGATGGAGACACACAATTTAGCCGCGCGTAAAGGACCGATTCCTGTTCTCCTTCTGCATCACATTCTAACCGTGCTAAGCATCACTCCTGGCTGCTTCTGCTAGCTCGTTTTTGAGGAAGTGCTCAACTCTGCAGGGTTACTTCTGTGGGATTGTTTCCCCAGAGTGTTTTGTACTTCAGGAGAGAGATCGAGCCAAGTGTGGTAAGAAGTGTTCAAGTGTCGCCTGAACAAAGGTGAAGTCAAAGCAAGAAAGATAAAGCCTAGGCACTTGCCAGAATAATTTGCGCAGGTTGCAGAGACGAGTTCAGTGATCCTGAGCAAGGGCATAAGCAGAACTGACTGTGCACGGATTGGGTTTTCTTTGTCCTTTTTTAACAGTCTCCCCTTCAAAAACAAAGCCAAGACTGCTAAGCATACCTCCACCCCAGGACACCAGTGCGGCCACCTCCAGGTCCAGGGGAAGCAGAACACAAATGCTGAACACCCCTGGAAGCTTCAGGTGCTCTCACGGGGAAGAGCGGCAGCAAAGGCCCTGTGACAACTGCAAGCACGCAGAAACCCACGCCAGGCCCAGGAGCACCCACTCACCTTTGAGTTCACAGCTCACACAACCACTGCAAAAATTCCTACCCAAAACTAGGCTGCGTGTCTGGCACCCGGACAAAGGAAGGGCAGCGAAAAGGAGATGAATTCCAATAGGCACAGCATCGCTTTTAACTACCTTTTTGCTGTGGTCATTGTGGCCAAAACTCCTGACATGTACAATTCAGAAGAGAACAGCAAGGTGTGCCAGAACCCCACCTAACGACCCTCAGGACGGCTCTACACACACATAACAATCCTTCGGGGCTCAAACTCCAAGCTGGCCACCTCCTCTCTCCTGACATACCCTGCTCCACCCCACCACCTCCAAAATCCTCCCTATTTCAGGGAGGCCAAAGGAAAAAAACCTGCTGCCTGCCAGGGTACCTTTCTACAGCAGGAGGTCCTGGTGAGAGCTGAACCAATCCATCCTGGGGAGACAGGACCAGATGCCTTTCACGGGGAAGAAGCAAGCCTAACTGAGGATGTGATCCCTCATTCTCCCAGGTAACCAGGACTCCAGGACACCCATATGGAGCAGAAGATCGGGAACACGCATACACGAAAAGGGCTCGGCCGGGCCAGCTAGAAGGTGTATGTGTCTGGCACCCCGTATCTGATGACCCTCAGCAGACAACGCCCAAGAAAGACTACATGAACAGTGCGAACGCAAAGCAATACTCGCTCATGAATATTCCCTTGTACAACCCATAAAAACGCTCTAATGGGCGCAGTTCGCAGGAACCGGGGCCCCTGGGAGCGGAGCAGACACGTTGCCCAAGGTGGGGCAGTCACAGTTACAGCTGGCTGAAAGGCAACCGGCGTGCTCTGGTTTTCCTCTTACCCTACCCGGCTGCCCGCAGGCCTGTGAGGAGTCGGGCCGCATCACGCTGCCCCGTACATCCAAGGTTTCACGGCCTGACTTAAAAAGGGTATCTTCTGCCTGGTGAGCCAAGGCGGGATGCGTGTGGAGAAGTGCCAGACAGGCACGTTTTTTGGGATAAACAATCAGCTGTGTGCTCAGTGTGTGATTGGTGTTAAAATCCAGCACTGGAACAGCTCCCAAATTGCGCTGCTACCACCTCTACCAATCTCTTTTGCATCTCATTGGCATTTGAGAACGTTAATTGACTCATTATTTCAATTCATATGCAGGGAAGGAAGCTGATTAAGGCAGGCAGATGCAGAATCTCCAGACACATTTGTAGCTGCGTTGTTGTCCCGGCAGTTTACCCGAGTTATTAGAATACTTAGGAGGTAATAGCCAGGAGAACAGGGACTGAGGCCTGGGCAGGGGGGGCCCTGCAGAAGTCTTAACCCACAGTGACCCTGCCCTGCCCTTCATCGGAGCTTTCCCTGCCGACGCTCTGACAGAACGGCGCTTCTGCCTGAGCACTCCATGCTCAACACAAACGGCTCCCCCACACGGAGACTCCGAAGGAACGACTCATTCGTGCTCTTCGTTGGGTTCAACTTTGCTATGGAGAGCCTTCTACTGATGCTCTACCAGTAAGTCACTCACTAGAATTTATACTGTGCCACCACCACAGCTCAGACCATCTCCATCTCAAACTGCATCCAACAACAGGGTCTCTTTGAATAAAGCTGCTGTTGATGCCAACAGCTCCACACAAACAAGGGCAGGAGGATGAGCAACCTCCTTCCTTGGCTGCGGTGCAGCATCACCACTTTCACCAAGAGCCCCGCTTGTCGCCACTGGTCCCTTTACCTTCAGACACACAAAAACCAACGGGAAGAGGGAAAATATCCCTTATGGAAGTCTACTAGGAATGTCATAGCAGAGAGTAACGGCTCCTTCGGAGCTGTTATGATCTGTCATGTAAATACATAATTAAGGCCTTGTTAAAATGCAGATTATGTAAATATATATTAAGGGTCTTTAAAAACGCTGATTATTGACCCACTGGAACCAAATGGCTCCTCTGGAGCTGTTCATAAACGCTTATTTACATTTCAAAGCACAAATCACCAACCCAGAAGTCTAGTAGCTTCTCCTTCAGTGACTTTTCAAACCACCTGTGAATGAATCTACATGGAGAAGAGATACTTCGAAAAAATTTCCTGGGCAATTGCCATCTATGTACTGGAGAGCCTCCTCAGCAGAGAGCGTCTTTTTTAAAATCGCAGAACAGGTGCTCAGTGCCTCTGTCCAGCTGACGCCTCTTCAAGTTCGGAAACTCTGGACACACAAAGACACGCTTTTCCCCCGACTGCAACCAAACGCAGCAGCTCAGCAGCACGGACTTAGGCACTTCTGTGCTTGAAAAGGCAGCTAGCCAATGAAGTCACGTGATGCTAATACAGAAGAAGATTAAGTAAAATTAAGAATAGTCTCTAAACCAAAACAGCCTTTGTGGAACCACCAGCCACTCTTTCTCTCCCACCAAGCTCCAGACATTTCTGTAGCAGGGATATCTCTGCTTTCTCTCAGAAGCGCATCCTCCAGACCGGGGTGGCTGGTAGTCGTCCTACGGCAAGTTCCCAGCTCGCACAGGCGCTGCACGTGTCTCCACACGCACTGCTCCGTACCAACCAGTGCGACAAACCCGTACCCAGCTAAACCAACGAGAGCTTGGTGAAACGCAGCTCAAACACGGCCTCAAAGCTTTTCCAAGGCATCCTGTGTTCTCAGCCAAGCCGTGGCAGACGCCTAGGGCCAGGCAGCAGACACGGCTGCTAACAGAGGAGAGATGAGAGGTATCCAATTGTTTGGACACACCGAGCAGTCCTGGAAGAGATACCAACCGGCAGCACACAGGGCGATTCCTTCTCCAGGGAATTCAAAGCTAACTCCTGCCTCTGAACACCTTCGGCTCCTCGCTCAGCTCGGCTTTGTGCAAGGGAAAGCCAAACGGGCAAAGAGGTCTAACCAGGTATTGGACTCTCCGAGCCTTGGCTCTTGTTCACAGCCCACGGCTTTGGGAGAATACAGTAGCTACTGGGTAGAACTACGAAACAAACACTGGGAATAGTCTGTTTGGGGGTTTATTTCGGTTTTGGTTGTTTGTTTTGGTGTGGGTCTCTATTTCCAGTTTTGGTTTTTTCCCCCATAGCTCCTGTGAGGAACACTGGCCTATCAGATGAACAGAGCTACGTCACACCACAGCAGCCAAGGTTCCGGCTCACGGAAAGCGTCAGCAGCGGCATTCTTAGGTGTGCATCACCCAATACTCACTACGCAGTCTGCCTGCTTAAGAAACTACTCTACCACGACTTAAAAATAGAACAGGCTAATTCTAACAAAAGGTAAGAGGGGAAAAAAAAATTACAACCTAACATTATTCTAAAATCCAGACTGCACGTGGAGCCATTTCAGAACCTGATAGATGCACAGAATTTCCATGGAAACTTAACCACTCCACATGCAACACACCCTTGCTAAACCAGAAGTCAGAACTGCCAACGTACATTTTGCGCACCAGAAGGGAGTTAAGCAGTGGAAGAAAAGGACCACTATTTTTCTTTTCTTCTCTGGTTCAGACAATGCATTACTCCCTAGGGCTGGTTCCTCCTTACACACACAAACAGCTCAGTTCTCCCCCTCAGTCCAGTCATGTCTCTAAACGTTCACCAGTAACACGAAGAATACAAACCGGAATTGTGCTGGTATCACTGTCAAAAACTGAGGGCTAACAACGTTCCTTCAGAGCAATGCAGTCTCAGGGCTCAGTTTTAAAATAATGGCTTTTCAACGGTATTTAACAGAATGCTTAGATGTCCGAGAGAGCAGGGCAGGGATGAGGCAGATTTTTAAAGGTAACGAAAACCAAAAATCTGAGTTCAAGAGCTATATCCTAGATCTGATCTCCACTGCTGCCCTGACAGAGAACAGCTCTTCTGACCCCAAACACGTAGGAACGCTTCAAAAGCCTGACTGCACGTGCCTTAGGAAAGGGACAGGCACCTGGCCTAAACTGGTCAGGAAACAAGGAACCCACCCGACTCTGCTCACTGTGCTGGAGGTGCCACGTTACTTACTGGGAACATCCCCGGGTTTCAAACCCAAAGAGCTGAGGGGATCCTATTGCAACACACTTCTTAAGTACGTTTTAGATGACTTTGCAAGCAAACACATAGGTTCTCTGCGCCAAACGAAGCTGTGGCAACATCTCCAGGATGTTCCAACTCTTACGACATACTTCAATATACTTCGCAGCTACAGATTCAATCGGTCCTTCACTGAAGCAATCGGGCAGCAGGAGACAGCTCTCAGAGTCACCTGCCCCTCAGGCTGTTGACACGGCCTCTGTGAGCGAGGTCTGCACCACAACACACGGCACATTCACAGTTTGCCTCACCTTCTGTGTCGCAGCACCTGTGCCAAACATCATGTCACAGTGCGAACTGGGAATCGCTCCTGGGCGTCCCCGCCCGTATCAGCCCTCCAGTCACAGCCCCGCACGGCTCATGTCAGCAGACCCAGAGGTCACTGCCAGCCTTCTTCAGGAGACGCCACCAGGAACGATGGAAGGACGTAGCCATACTGAGAGCCAACCTGAAACCACGCCAAATCGGACTAAAGGAAACGCCGCTCAAGCTGAAGCACAATAAACACACGTGACAGGTGACACGGCTCTAACTGATGCTGCTGCGGCGGGGCGGTGGCCCAGGTGACCTCCAGCATCCTCGGTGAGAAAGCGGAGGAGTCTCTTACTGGTCCCAGAAGGCCTCTAGGGACTGAGAAAGGTTGTTAAGGGGAGAAACACTGCAAACTCCAACAGCATCATCTTCCTCTTGATTTGGATTCCTCTTGAGAAATAGAGTAGGAGACGTACAGAGTGTTAAAACCATATATGAGAGGCAGCAGCGGGGAGAATAAAGTCAAGATGATGCTGGGAACGTTCAGATGAATTTAATCTGGCAGCTGAACACTCCTTCCCCACAAAGCTGATAACTGCACGCTGAGCAAACACAGGAACAAGCTGCTCTCCTAAGAAACACGGCACTTGGTGCTGACCGCTTGAGAATGCGACGCCAGCTTGTGGAAAACCGAGGTTTGCAGAAACCATGCAGACCCACTCCGATTTGCCTGGTGCTATTTCCAGATATTAGAGTTAGTGGCCAGGAATACTCTGACGGAAGAGCTTCCTGTCACACCGCGACAACTCATCACAACTGAAACGCTGAGCATGTTTTGACAATATATCACTTTTCCAAATGACAGAGGAACTTCTGATTAAGTGAAGTCACTTCACTGTGACTTTCACTTTGATTTTCCCCGTTGAAATGATTTTTTTGTCGGAACGTTTTGTATTTCCATACGAAAATGCAGTACAAAGAGAACAAAGCGTTTTGATTGACTGGGTCTTTTTTGCAGAAAAGAGAACAATAGCAGTTGTAGTAATTGTTTTGCTAGGCCCCGTGTCAGCAATGAGAGGTCACACTTTTCTCTGGGACGTTTAGAACACGACCTAGACTCGACTGCAGCTATTAATTACAGTATGGGTGACTCTGGAAACCCCACGCTGCTGGGGAGGAAGTTTTTAGTTTTTACCCGACCCAGCACCTCCACTGCTGGTGCAAGAGTCGCTGTTATCCGCACAAAGCCCCATCTGGACCCCAAAATCTGAGATGTGCCGATGCGCTCAGCTGAATGGGCACTGCTTTTGTTTCCCACAACTGCCCAGCGCGCCGGGCCGCGTTACCTGCCGCCTCGGGCCAAGCTGGGCAGGGCGCAGGAGGCTGGCCTCCGGGGACCCGGCACCATCACAGCAGCGGCAGGGACAGACGTGTTGAACAGAAGTAGCTGCCCACCAAGCGCCTTAGGGAGAACCAAAGCCACTCTAAAAGAAAAGCTGGCTTCCTGACAAACATGTTCCAGCAAATATGACTATCGTTAAGGTCTGCTGCTTTACCAGTAGTAACTAATAATAATGGCCCACCCTGCACGCGATACTGGCGTCTGAAGACTGAATATTCTCTGTAAAAACCCTTATTTACTTGCTCTAATTACCAGTTTAATGCATCATTTGTCAGGGCTGCCATGTGTCCGGTGTGGCACGAATCGAGGTGGACAATTCCTTCCAGCCTAACGATGGCCCTGTCCTGTGTCACCTGCAGCTCCCGGGTGGGGTGAGGGGGCAAGGGACTGGCTTCCCACGACGTTTTTCACAGCCCTGTCTGTAGCTGCGTGCAGAGGGCCGAGCACTGCCTGCCCCCTGCTCCGCCCAGGGCCCATGCCCGTGCGCTGGGCAGTCGCTGCCCGGGCTCCAGGCGCACGCGCCAGCCCAGAGCCATCGGCAGCTGCAGAGCAAGGACGGGAGCAGAGAGGGCACCGCACTGCGGCTCTCCAGTTCACAGGCAGAACTAAGGAAAAAAAAAATACATATTTTGCTTCCATCCACAACAAAGATGGATTGCGAAGCTCAAAAAGTGACAGAAATAAGAAAAAGCAAAGAAAATTTCTCCGACGTGATGACTGGTGGAAGGGGAAAGACGTGCTTTAGAGATTTGCTGCTTATATTGCAGAGCATCATCTGAACTGTACCTGTTCTGCTTACGGGAAGCAAACACGCTGCCAGCGTTGTTTGGACCCACTTCTCTGCTCGTGCTGTGAAAACACATTTCTTTCACGCACTCCTTTTAATGATCAAGTCAGATGCTGGCCTTAATTACTCCTTCTGATTGCCAGTGTCCAGAGCCTAAGACTCTTTCTTCCTTTTCCACGGAGCTGGTGATATTAGTGTAGGTTTTCCTTCTGTTTTCAATTCTTCGTCCGTGACAGATTTCACAGCAGGAAACCGTTCTGTGGCATATGGCCACTAAATTACAGAAACTTCACAAACTTCTGTCCATGAGTTTATTTTAAAACTGAGGAAACAAAATTGTTTTAAAAGACAAAACTAGACTGCCTAAAATCCTGTCCCTCTTCACCTATCCTTAAACATGCTATCTCAGTCCTGTCAGCACGAACACCTCCGCCTCGCCCGCTGGATCGCCCGTTTCCCGATCAGAGGGCAGTTACGAATTCCTGTGACGGACATCGAAGAGCACTGAAACGCCACCAGCCATGAGCAGCCCGGACAAGCACTGCAACAGATTATGGTGTACAGAAACTGCGTCTCAGCCTCTTCCCTGACCGCTCCGTTGACAGCTGATCCCAGAGAACCCGGGGGAGATCCCAGTCTCCACTGCGGCCTGGGCAGTCACAAGTCGAGGGGTACAACAGCCCCACAAAGGCAGAACTGGGGACAACGCATACAAACCAGTGATGGTTTTCAGCAGACAAAAGATGGAGTAAAACTTTTATAGGGGTTTGTAGGTGACAAAATGCTCTATCTGTTTATAGACGGCATTAACTTCCGTAGATGCATCAGGAACCAACTGAACAAACCATCAGATGAAGAAACTCAAAGAATTTACCACCCACTGGATGTGCCATCACCCGCAGGGGACCCCCAGGAGACAACCTGCCCCACCGGGCACCGTTTTACACGGCCAGGTACACACCAGCAGCGAGGAGCCCGTGGAAAAGCTGGGATTTACCAGGCGAAGGCCTGCTGTGGCTCCTTGAGAGCCAGGCAGCGAGGTACCGCAGGCCTGCGGCTCGCTGCACGTTCCCCTAAGGGCCGGTGTGACCAGTCCCACGCGGCCACTCCACCAACGCCATGGCACGGGCGGTGCCATCGCCACCTCTCTTGGCTGGCGCTCGAGCCGCGCACTGACTGCGTCGCACAGCTGCAGTGTGCGTGTCCGCGGCGCTACACCTCGGCAGGCAGCGGGCTGCTCCTGTCCGCCTGCCCCCGCAGGGATCCCGGGGACAAAGCGCAGACTGGGAGTCCTCGGGGCAGGAATCACAAAGCGCGACACGCCTTCCTCTCCATCCCAGTTTAGCGAATGGCCAAGGCGACACGTTTGGTACCAGCGAAGACAAAGCAGCCCTTACGCACAGCCACCGAAGCAGGACTCGGCCTCCCTTCAACGTGAGGAGTGACTGTACACCGCGAAGATTAACGCTGCAGTACAGTCTGATTGGAACTGGCACAACCAAGGTTTCTCAGTGAGAAAATGTTCAGTTTCCTAATGCGGCTGACAGAAAGCCACACTCAGACCTTTTCAAAGGCTTTCAGCAGTTATTATCACAGATTAACTATGGCGTGAGCAAAAAGGTTTCAAGTCTTGTTTATACTTAGCCCATGGCTCTAAATTAGCAACTTATCTCTTAAATGATCAACGGAGTCATAGGCGTTAATGAGTCAAGTTTAGCCAGGAGGGGTGAGGAAGCAGGCAGAAAGGTCTCGAGCCACGGCTTTGCAAAAAGGCAGTACGAAAATCTCAGTAATTCCTACAGTCAGACTGTATTTTAATCAATGCCTCCCAAATAAGATGAAGGAGCCGCACTGTGACTTTCCCAGCTGTAAAAAATGGAAGTCTGGTTTCACATTTGCATGATTTTGAAGGTCAAATGCCTGCTATCCAAGTCTTACTGATCCATATGGACTAGAAATGCCACAATATGCAGTCATCACGAAGGCAGATTGTCTCCTGTAAATCTGTCCTTTTGGTAACACGTTCTGAATGTACCGTATTGGATGGATTATACATCCATTCAGGAAACACAGGCAGCGTCGCACCGAGCGTCTCCGGGCTGTGAAAACCCGTGCGCGCGGGTGAATCTGCACGTCCGTGCGTGCCTGCGCGGCTCCGAGGGAGAAGCGGAGACAGATGGCCCAGGCCTGCCCTCGCTGAAGTCAACGGGAGCTCTGCCATCCACTTCAGAAGACGGAAGCTTGGATTTGGGCAGAAAGGGACTTGTACTAGGACAATGCTCATTCTATCCGCATTCAGAAATGAAAAACACTAATACTGGGAAGGGAGAAGAAAGGGGCAGAGCTGAAGGCAGCACGCTGCTGTCTGTCTAGTGCTTCCTGCGACGGCCCGTGCGACGCGAGCGGCCCGGAAGCAGGCAACTGCAATACTGGGTCTCCTGCGTTCCTCGGTCCAGGATGAAACATGAGAACTCTGTTTCACATCAAACCATTTTTTGTTGTTCTTGCATCAGGGACTTTCAAATGACACAGGTTTTAAAATTGTTCAGTATTTCTTTTGCGGGAAGGGCTGGAAGGTCACCGCTCTCTCTTGCAGCCTAAAAGCACACAGCATTTTCGTTCTCAATTCTAACAAATCACTTTACACATTGCCATTTTTTTCTTCCAGCACATGTAATTGAAAAGAGACATATGGAGACCAGCATGCAAACCCTGCAAACATTTCAGCATAGCTTCAAAACTAATGCTAATCAATTTTTTGGAACTTCTCCCCCTCCCCCCTCCCCCCAACCCTTCTGTTAACGCAAGAGCAAGTTCTCAAGAACCCAAGGTGGTTTTTTCAAGACCGCATAAGAATCCTCAGAGTGACGGGGTGCCTCCCCTCCAAACCCTCCCGTCCTTTTCCCCCCCCATCACCCAGGCACAGGGTCACCCACAGCACTGACAGGAAAGCTGCTGGCCCGGAGGGCTGGGACCAGCACATCTGGGAAACCACAGACCGACAACCACATCGCGGTAGTTGCAACAGGCACCAGTTCCCCTCTCTCTCCCGTGTCCTTGTCAAGAAACCAACCCTGTAATATAAGCTATAAAAATCTCCTTCTGCGTGGCTGTGCTGAGCGTTACCTGAGAAGAGGGAAGGCACAAGATGAACAGACCTTTACAACAGAACGTGCATCTGCCAAGACAAAAATACCCAGCGAGCTTCTGGCGCTGGCACAGTGACAGTGTAAGCAAGCTGTCTTCACAATGATTTTGCAAATGATCCATTAAGCGATTCGAGTACGAATCCTGCAAAGGCCGTAAGGCCCCAAGGGCAACACGTTCTACATCCCGCCACCTAAGCGTCACCAGATAGACGGGGCTAGGGGCCGCACAGAAATCCTTCCGAGACTTTCAGTACAAGCGCTTTCAACAGACTTGCGAGTGGTTTTTTCCTCCCTCTCCCCCTCTCTCTTTTTGTTCAGTTGCCTGGCATTTGCTAACCCACAAGCTGCTGTTTCCCTTTCCAACGAAGCTCTGATGGGTGGAGGGCCAGGAAAAATTAGCCCAACTGATGAATGCAATCTCGACAGAAAATATGTTTTTTATCAGAGACCACATGTTGCCAACAGCAATTAAAGTAAAACTGGGAGATTTCATCCGATATAAGCCTGCACAGCAAACCCAGGGACTCGCAGAGCAGGTGTCCGTCAGCGCAAGCCGATTACTCCTGCGCTGCGGCGGCGGCCGGGGCAGGGGCGGCCGCACGAGGCCCGGCGGGTGGGCAGTGGGATGGCGCGCTCAGGCCAGGAAACGCGGGCCTGGCAGGAGGGCTGCGCCCGCAGCTCGCCCCCACGGCTCCTCAGGCCGAGCCGCCCTCTGCTTTGGGAGCACGTGGCCTCGTGCAGCGGTTTATTAAAGCTGTGGGCCATCGCTCTGGAGGTGACACGGGACACTCGGGGGCCAAGGGGCAGAAACAGCGAGAGCAGCACGCACGCTTGCTGCGAGCCTGCTCTCCACCCCGGCAGCACAAGCCAGAAGCACGCTCACTGGCCGCAGAGGGAAGCTGTCTTTGAACCGCAGCCGTGGCAGACCAGAGCTTGGCTTTACGCTCAAAGGAATGAGCTGGGAGCCATATTTTTATTTACAGGGTCGTGCTGCACATTTCAAATAACAGTACGAGTGGCCAGACAGCCAAAGGCTCTCCTCACTAGCGCAGTTTGTGTTATGTGTGTCCCACCCATGAACCGGCTGAGGCCAGGAACCTCCGACATCAGAGGAGCTGAATAAACCACGACAATTGCCATTTTAGCACTGAATAACGACAAAAATTTCCATAAGGGCTGTGAATCATTTTCTCAGCTACCCGTGTTAGGCAAAGAATTTACCCCGATTATTTCCCAGTAACTGAAAATACCTGTTGAGTGTTATTCAACCTTGCCTACTACCCTGGATTTCAAGTGAGTGCAGTACAACGATACACTTAAAAACTCACAGTGACAGAGAACATCACCGTGCATCCTCTCTGTATCATCTGTCAGGGCACTGCCACCTGCATGGAGTAACACCAGTTCCAACAGCTGTCCCCCACCAGTACACTCCCAGCGGTACTGCAAACCCCAGCTATGCTGCCCGAGGCCCGCTAAGGGAGAGTCACAGCCTTCCACCCAGATCTGCAGTGTCTGACCAGACTCCTACTGCGGCTAAGAAAGAATCCCATCACCTTTCTTAGCACCATTGCCAGGATTTATTCCCAAATCTGTGTCCTTCAGCTCTGCAGAACTGCACACCATGGACAAAGACTGGGCAAGTTCCGCCATTTTCCTGTTGATTATCTTCATGAACCCTGCAACGGCCGAAAGGTCCCAAGGACAACTCATTCCATATACCGCCCAATAGCCAGCAGCTAATGCAGGCACTGGGAGAGGCACGACAAGGTAAACACGATCCTAGTGTGAAAACAATCCATCTCACAGACTTGAATAAATGAACTTAAACAGAAAAACAGTAAACATAAACAGTAAACACAAACAGGTTCTCTCATGAGGAAAATACAGCTGGTGATCTACTGGCCAACTGCTTCTCCAGTCAAAGGAGAAAGCCCCTCTCCTGGCCCGGGCGATGGGCCCAACCCGTCAGCTGTGCTGGATGCCAGCTCTTGCGCTCGCAGGCCCTGCCTGGGCTTTGCTGCCTGTGTCCCCTGGGATGCCTGCCTCTCAATCAAGCTGCAGTTTCTCTATCACAAATCTGAACTCTTGGGCCAAAAAGGTGTGTTAAAACACAGAGCTGCACTCGCTTTCTCTTGAGTTGAAACCAAGACACTTCATTTTTTTTGACGAGGTGGACCAAAGAAGGGCGGGTCCTGTGACCTACCTATGAATTTTTAAAGAACCTGTAAAAGCGATTATCTCAGTACCTAACACACCACTAAACGTGCATGCAGCTGCTTTTGTTGCATGATCAACCTGAAGCCAATACAAAGGTTCAGAGTACACGTGCAGCTTTCACTTCCACGAATCAGATACTTGTTTTAGTCCTGGAACTGAAGATTTTGCAATAACCCAGAGAGACAAACCAGGGTTTCTGCACAACATCCTGGGCTGTAGGGACAACCAAATTCTACAGCACGAAGCTCTCAGCCTAGCCTTTACTGAGTGCACTAAGACTTGACAAATAACCAGCAGTATGCACACAAAAACCTAGAGGAGAGTACTCTTACAGACGACGTTGTTATAAATTCCTGTCACTTACATGTATTCACACATAGAGATACCTGTACTCGTGTACACACAGATACACACCCAACTAGGGGCGACACAGCAGGCTCTGATGTGTCGGACACAGACAACATCTGGAGAGGTTTCTACAGACGCACACCAACCGGCGCTGCCACACAACGCTGTGTGACATGTCCTTGTGCAGACGTGCACTGTGTTTAAAGCTCCGGCCCTCAGTGAAGCCACTGTTCCTGACAACCAGCATCTCTCACTACCAGTGCTGCCTCTGTCTCCCAGGGTCGGAGCTGCCGCGGCAGCAAGGTGACGCACCGTGAAGCGACTCTGCTGTAGTTTTTCTTCCTCTACAAGTAACACTCAGCCATGAGTAAGCTGAAGCTGGCGTAATTCCACCATCTGCAGCAGACTGTGTGCTGACTTACACCTGAACAGCATCAAGCCTGTTTTACTGGAAGGCAGAGCTGCCTGACCTGACTCAGCTGAATGTCAGACGAGCCTAGCTGAAACAAAGACAGGGCTAGCAGCTCAGCTCAGCTCCTGGGTCAGCCCGGATCTGAAGGAAAGCTGCTGACAGAGAAGGTCCTTCAGCAAAAGCTGCCAAAGGAAATGCTGAAAGAGCAACTAGGAACCGACAACCCATGCCCCTGCGGGGTTAAGAATATGAAGGAGAGTATAGGAAGATGGATATAAATGGCAATCTTTATATTTTTAAGTCTCCATTTCTGCTAAACAAAGCATTTCTAAATCCCAAGCTCTGGGAAACCACACACCCTGAAAATCACAGGTCCCACTCAATTCACCTCGGCCATCAGCCCAGCCTGGCCCGATCCCTCCGCAGTCCAGCCTCCATACCACAAAGTCAACCCCAGCGCTGTTCGGAGACTTGGACCCTTGGTCTTAAAGGCATTCACTCTTCCAGGCAGGAGCACCTACCTACCGACGTGCTCAAGGTGAGACAAGAGAGGAAAACCCAGAGAGAAGCAAACCTATCTAACACTGCATGTATTCACTGTTTCACCCACCAACAAGTCTACTATGCTGCAAGCTAAGCAAAAGCAATCACATGGGCTTCACCCGTGTTTTCCTGCTTGCGTCACTTAACTTCATCTGCTCCCTCGTCTGCAAGCACACAGCCTTGATGGAACGTACCCTGAGTGGCTGATTCAACAGCCTCCAGAAACTGAACGCATGAAGTAAATAACTCGTTTTAAGAAAAACAGAGATGGAAACCAACCAACCACCCCAACAACAGAAAATACCAAAGCATGTAACGCACAGCACAATACCTGGCAGGGGATCCTGACGCCCAGCTCCCTCCCCAGCAGCAGCAGCCCCCCCTCAGCACAGTCCCCACTTTATACCCTGAGCTGGTGTCCCAGGGTGGGGACCAGCCCTGGGGCCAGTTTGGGTAACGTGTCCCAGCTGTGTCCCAGCCAATTCAAAACCTGTCCCAGCTGTGTCCCAGCCACAGGTGCCTCCAGCTCCAGCTCCCCTCCCAGCCCAGGTGAACGTTAACTCTGTCCTCGCCAGAACCAGGCCAATATTAAAAGCAGGAAGAGAGGACTCAGCCACTGCAGGGCTTCAGAAGCTCCTGCTCTCCGTACAGGCCGGGCACTACAGGTACCTGTGCTCCCGCCTCCCCAAACAGCCGTCTACTGCTCAGGCAGACAGCTGCCGCCGAACCTGCTCCTACATATCACAGATCACTCACCCAGCCAGCTCCATCCAGCCTGATGTTTCCTACCAGCCCCTACCAGTTGGATGAGCAAAGCAGTCTGCAAGCTCGTGCGCCTGGCACACACCGGGCTCCGGCAGCCGGCTCCCAAAGGCAGCGCTCACTCGGGCAGCGCTGCGGCCGCAGCAGCCTCCTCTCCATCCAGCTTAGCACGGACGGTGTCGGCAGCTCAAATGGCCGCTCACCCAAACACAAAAGAGCTGGTTTGCGAGGCCTGCCGTCGAGGAATGGGAAACCCTGAGGTACAGAAGGAATAATGCACCGACAGGACAGCCCAGAAACAGCCAGTTTCCTCCTCTCCTCATTCGTCACTTAGTGGACTATTTATTAATAAATACAATTTAGAACTGTTCTGCAAAAGCAAAGCAGCCGTGGTGATTCCAACCTGGTAATCTGACAGCCGGGCCGGGGCTGCCACCAACCCCGCACGGCTGACGAGAACCTTGCCACGCCGCTACAGACACAGAGCCACCGCTGCTGGGAGCCCTCGAACCTTCAAGAGCACAGCTGGATTTTTACGTATGACAACAAAAATACCCATATTTCTGTGTCTGAGTCATGCTGATCCATGACTGCTTCTGTCAAAAGCAATGATTTCAACCACTGCTAGCAGTACCCACTCTCCAGGAGAAAACCCCGCGCTATGACCACGTAACGCTCTCCCAGCCACGGTCCTTCCCCGTAACAATCACTTCAAGTGACATCTGCATTTGGCCCATAAGCAGAGGAGTTCACCTGACACAGGGTGGCCCAATTAATGCTAAAGACCTTGTCGCTCTGATCCTGAGACGACACTGGATTCCACTACAGCTCCCATTTAAGAATATTACGGGGAAATCAATCACGTCTCCAAAGGGAGCGGCACGCGGAGCTTCTCTGTCGGGAGCGGTTGCTCCTCGCAAGTGGCACGTCGGGCTGTGCCTGAGAGACGCGAGCTGACAAAGAGCCCGTCTCTGTTGGCCATCAATTACTTCCAGCAAGGATGGCAGAGGGAGCGCCGTGGCAGGCAGCGCGGGCAGCAGGAAGGAGCCGGGGCGCGGGCTGGCTGAGCGTGCTGCCGCCGCAAAGCGCACTGAGCGGAGCCCCGCTTCCCAGGAGAACGTGAGGAGCACCGCGCAGCACGGGAACAAAGGGCTCCTCCTGCTTGTTCTGCCGCCATCGCCGCGCCCTCCGAGCCAGTGCGGACCGCAGGGGAGAACCTGGCTTACAGAGCAGGAGCCAGAACACGTCATCACACCTCAGAGGTTCACGGCTACACCTGCCTCAGACAAAAACAGAGGAGAGAAGAGGGAACCATCTCCTTTGTTCTTCACTAGCACTGGGTGCTAGCTAGGAAGTGACTGCTACTTGCAAGTAAGGGTTAGCACAGTTCTGTCCAGTGTACGGATTGTTTTTCTTGAACACATAAAGGCAGGAGGAAGAGGAGTGATAGTGACCCTGGTTTATTTAAGATTGCTGCCTTGTTTCTTGTAAAACAGCCAAAACCCAGGTGAACGCAGGGCACAAACAGCACTGGTTTGTATTTGTGAGACAATAGATAGCAAAAGGGCTAACGAAGTCTGTATGGTCAGATCTAATTTAGACTACTGATCTAGAAGGGCAACTGTAAAGGAAATTAATAGCGTTTCTGCAAAAAATGCCACCATTTAGGGACTGTCCATGCCACCACACGCCACTCTTGCTGCGGCCAGGCACAGACAGGACTGCCACCTACCCGCACCCCACCGCCTTCTCACAGCCCGGGGACATCAAAGGCCTGGCTGGCCACCGAGGGCAGGGCGAACTCCCACTGACTGCCACGCTGTGCCGAGACTGCCACAGGTCTGCCCCTGGAGAAGGATTTAGGATTGAGACAAAGTCCTGGGGAACAAAGCTTTTCCGGAGCTAACTCGCGACTCGGCTGTGAGAATGTAACGCCCAGCAGGCTGGATCACTAGCACCGAGATCCGTACAGCCGGGCTGCTTTAACTAAAGATCATTTGGGCTGTATGTTCTGCGTGGCCCTGGGACAAGTTCTAGCGAAAATGTTTTAAAAGGCAGGAACCACTATGGAAACAGCCACTATCCACGGTGCTTTCCTCCCTAGCAGGAGCAGTGACATCAGACATCAGTCCAAAGAGTAATACCCACCGCACTCAGAAACGTTTCTGAACACGTGGGTGAGGAACACTCTTGGTCACGCCCTGAAACACGCTCTAGACCACGAACACGGTGAAGCTTGCTGAGCAAAGACAGCATCTGTCACTAAACCACTGCACCTGCTAGCAAGAGCAGACAGGTTTTCAGACACATACGCCCTTCTTGTTTACCTCAAAGTCTTCCTTTTCCTCCAGTTACGTCTGTTAGTCTCATTAAGTATCTACTTCACACACTGGAATATCAGCCTCTGCTGTTATCCTGAGTATCCTATCTCATTTGATTTTTTTCATTAAGTTTGTCGGTGCTCTTCTCGGTATGGCTTTGACTTGAGTCCAATTTGAAGCGTATGAAATAAAACTCAACATCTTGGAGACGAATTGGAGGTTGCTACGTTACCATGACAGTGGGTTTGTGTTGTAGCTGGTGATGGTTTGTGCTTGCTTGGACGGTAATTACTGTCAAAATGCAAAGGGTTAGCGAACGGGGCCCATGGGAAAGGGCAGGATGACAGTCTATGCAAGACATCCTGCTAATGGGTCTGAGAGCAATTACTGTATGGTTTATGATCACAACGCTTAACCCTCTGCCTCTCAGACAGCCAAATGCCTTGGCTTTCTGGGTCTGGGCCCCCCTGGCAACCAGGCTCCCAAAATCCTAGAGGATGGCCGCTGGCTCTGCCCAGCCTCAGCGCAAAGCTGCGCCCCCGGTCTGCGCACATCCTGAACCAAACACTGGGAAATAGTCAATAGAATTCGCTTAGCTATCTCCGAAAAGGATAATTAATACACAATTTATTTTTTAACATATAAGTGCTGGCCAAACACAACAGGCACCTCCATCTAATGGTCTTACTCCACAATACCCAGCCACAGGAACTCCAGAAAAAACCCAGGCCCAGCTCACTGCAGAACGCACCCGGCCTTTCACCGTCATCTCCGACTTCACCGTGCCCGGCTCCACCCCGGCAGCCCAGCACAGAGCAGGGCAGGTCTTCTGTGGGTCGGCAGAAAGGCGCAGAAATCAAGGGCACCACTTGGAAAATCAACACGCTCACTCCGCGTGAGCCCGTTTTCAGCGTGCGTTGGGTCTCAGCTGCTGCCAGGACAAATGCCCCTTCGACCTTCCCAGTGTTTCAGATCACTTCCCATGCACAGACATGCTTGGGAATTGATTCCCGGGGCCCTGGAAATCCACCAAATGGATCTGTGCGCATGTACACCTGCAAGCGCTGTTCTTCACAAGGGTGCGAGGCAATGGAAGGTGCTGCGACACTTGCTCCGCTCCCTCTCCAGGGGTTATGGAAAGTTTCCGCACCATCTCCCCAGCTCCAGTCCAGGGACACAGGTGGGGAAACACGGGGAAGCTCACGGTGACCCGTCCTGCGACGCAGCTGCTCACTAACTCACTGGGAGCTATGTTTGGTTAGGCTGTAGGTATTTTATTGGCCTTCCACAGGACACCTGATCCCCGGACTCTAGCCCTGTCAATCCAGCACCTTTCCCTGCAGGAAAGAAATCTGAAATCCAACCCAGCATGTTTACAAACAGGATTTCTGCCTATCAACAGAAACCTGCTTCTCAGGTCTGTGATCAGCCTCCTGACTTACAATTCATATCCAATTTGAAGAATATAATCAACAGCTTGGAATACTGAATTTCTTCTTATTTCCAGTAGTATTTACTTGATAGCTAGATGATTAATGTTTCAACAAGAGCACCTGTAAGAGATCCCGCCCTCCTCAGCCCAAACCCCAACGGAGGGATCAGAGAGCAACCCACCCGCACAGTGCGGACAGGGCAGGACCGCACGACTTCCGTGGGGCAGTCCATCTGCCAGCGCCCTCCTCGTGAGGCGTGCGGTTTGCACAGCACGGCTGAGGTCACTGCGTCCTCCTCCTCCCCTGGCACGGAGGGCCAACGCCAGCGCTGCCCTCCGGCTCCGCGCGACTCCATGGAAGCATTGTCAGGCGTTGTGGAAACGCTTCGCGGGCAGAGACAGAAGCGCACGGCCAGGACTGCCCGTCGACCCCGGGACGCCATCAGGGCCCTTCCCCGCACAGCACAGCCCCAATTATAATCTCATTCTGCCTAACGCTGCCTTGATGGCAATTTCATTACTCCAAAAGTAACATTTATGAGTCCATTGTAACGTATTGTGATTGTCACTCCAATGCTAATAGGAAGAAGTTCAACCTCGTTTCGTTTCAGCACACTTAAAAACCCTGTAACAACATCCATAAATCAGGGTTTCAAATGTCATAACAGCAAAGTTGCAGCTCTACATTATGCATGTCTTGTTTTAATTTCTGTATTTCCTATTAATCTTGGATCCAGTCTTTCAGAACTCCCTTACAATCTACATTTTACTTCGATTATCATTAGGAGAGCAGAAAAAATCCTCGCCCTGCATACAATTTGCATGATTTAGGCAGATTGTGTTTTCAATTACATTAATAACCTAAAATGAGGCCTACTGATTAGAGCGCCTTCTCTCACTTAAAACGAACATTTCCATCAGAGATTTCTTCAGCGGCGCCCCTCCTTCCTCCAGCACCCCGCACGCACTTCGTACGCTCACCACCGCGCGGGCAGGCCTCACTTCTGAGGACCCAGAGCAAAGCCTCCGTCACTGTCACCAGCTAGGACTCAAGATGGACGTTTAAGCTTACCTATCCCCACAGGAATGACAGCTATGAAGTCATGCCAAGAGAAAAGAAAAGATAAGGAAAAAAAAAATATATGGTCTCTGAAATCTTTTTGGTCTGATCCTTTCACTCGATCTCAAGAGGAGCTGGAAGGTGGAGAAGCTGGCATACAGTTAGCCACAACAGTCAAAACCCACGCGATTCCCAAGAAGGGGAGATCCCCAGACCCCCGGCTGGCGCTCCGCGCAGAGCTGCCGGAGGAGCGGGGGCAGCTCTTCCCAGCGCACACGCCTTGGGCTCTGTTTGAGATCCTCCCTCCCAAGTGGCTGAGAAATTCCCACAAGAGAATGCTCTTTATGACAGGCTTGCACACCTGGAGAATGAGTGACGACGCGTCAAAGCCGGCGGCAGAAAGCCATGCTCGGTCTCAAGCTGCTACGTGGCAGCAGTTGGACCCAGAGGCCCCAAACTGAGTTACTGGGGAGCCACACTTGGTTCCTGACACCGCAACCACCTACAAATCCATCACCCCCTTTTCATCCTGTCCAGTGAGGGTCGCATTGCTCTTGAAATGTTTTTAAGTCTAGGGGGCAGTGCAGAAGTACAGGAAAAAAGAAAAGCGCCTCAGACCCCGCAGCCTTGTCAAATGTGGATAATGGCACGCTCTCCCACAAAATGCCTGACGGGTGCAAGCCTGAGGCGAAAGCGTATGCCCAGCCCCCACGGCAGCTGTTCATCTGCTCCATAGACACTGGAGGATTTCTGTTCCTTCCTACAGAACTCTGCTCCGCCGCCAAAGGGAACCTTGGCTGGGAATTGGACTCAAACGCACGCACCAGAAACCCAACGGCATCTGTTTGCGCTCTGGAAAGAGAGAGACTTCAGAGGGCAGGGACTCCCAACCCTCCTGTCCAGCTCAGACACTGCGTCTCCTTTCTGCGTCGCCTCTCCACCAGCACCACCCCTGAGACGCCATCCGGCCTCCACGGTGCGCAGGCAGAGTGCTTCCCTGCCGCCCCAGCCTCTCTCATGGGATTTCCACCGAGGCAGAGGAAGCGTCTGACCTCAGAACTGAGCCTTGCTCAGAGCCTAAGGGTTCACCAAACTTTGATCATCTCTCCTATACCCCTCGCCATGCACCTCAGAAGGAGTTCCCCTTGCACCTGAGCTTGCTGGCCATCTTGGGAAATGCAGAGCATTCACGAAACATTTATCTCCGTCCTTGCCGCTCGCTGCTCCTGAAGACAGGCCTCACAGCTGGAGCGGCACTGCGAGGCAAACGCACGCCTCCTCCTGCATCGCTGGGTGAACTCTGTGCGGAGCTGGACCATGTGTTTGTGCTCAGAAACAGCCGGCAAATCCCCACTTGTCAGAAACATTCACCCTTCAAAGCACACAAAAATGAAATGGGGACAGATACCCCCAGTCCGACTCACTGGCTAGAATAAAGCTACTTCTCCTGTGCACGCTGCTGACCTTCACGCGGCCCGGTACATTATTGATGAAGAAGCGGGCTGTTTGCGAGGAGATGGGCTGTGCGAGTTGGGGGGTAGGAGGGGAGGGATGGGAAAGAAGCAAGACTGAGGATTTCACTTGAATTGCTGATTATTTGGCACACTAGCAGCTTCCCTACCTCCCCCCAGCCAAGCGGAGCACTACGCAGCAGAGGACACGGACTGCGCTGGTAGCTAGCCGAAAAGGAACAACACCTGCAAGGCTGCTGTAGGTACGCCTGCCCTGGCCGCTCTGAAAGAGGTCATGGTTTCTCCAGAAGATTCATTTTCTAGCTGCACAGACTACTTCATGGCTGAGCTGAGGTTCCAGTCTAATTATTACCCCTCAAGTGCCACCAAGCGCAGGAGGAAGTGGAGCCTGCTGAAGGAACTGCTTTTTTGGGAAGGAAAAACTGTAATGTGGATTCTTCCTCACCAGCGGGAACAACGCACAAGCCTCCGAGGTGAGAGAAAAGCCACGCCGGTGCCACGGCAGGGATTAATTGTACTTGTGCCTATGTTCAATACAGCACAAGCAGAATGCCACGCCTGTCTTTTTTCTTTCCTATTCCCTTCCACCAACATAGGAAGCACCTGCAGAAATGCCAAGGTCTCACTTCCAGACAAGTTCAAGTTCCCTGCTGCTGCTGGCGGCTCAGGGAAGGTTGTTGTTTCCTGCACGCTGCCCTGTACGCCCTAGGTATACCTGTACCTGATCCCCAGCCGAAACCGGAGCACGGCTCCCGGCCCCACTGTGAGCCTACCTCTGCGCAGTGCTCCTGAAATCCTGACTCACGGGGAACCCTCCCGCGCCAGGAAGCAGTTGCTGCTGCACCACCCGCTCTGTCTGGCGAGCACCGAAGTAGATTTTCCGTACTTGGGTTGTTCAGAGCAGCGACAGCGCCCTTTCTCTCACTGCGCAGTGCACGAGCGGCAAGAAGCTGTAGGTGTCACAGGCATCCCATGCTGGTTCCTGAGAAACACAGGCGTGATTTGAGAACACTGGAGCAAGTCACACGCCTTCTGCTACAAAATGAATTCATTTCTGGGCAATGTTATCGTGCATGAGCACCACAAGTTATCCAGCTAGACTTGCTCAATTCCCCTCTCTCAACGAAGCCTAAGCACAGCAAGGTGAGAGCTGCTTTCTCCGCAGCTGCCAGACCGGGAAAGGTGCAGCAGGGGACTTACAAAGCTCTTGTCAAGAGAATATGCTGTTTCCTGACTAATGGTGGGACGAGGCGGTCCTGGACAGCCAGGAGTGTTCTAAAGCAGGTCAGGACAAGCGTTCCTCTGGAGGGAAGCAGCAGAAACCCACCTCTGCTGGCACCAGGCAGTGCCTCCAAATCCCTCTTGGCTGTCAGCACCTGTGACTTGCTTTTCCCTACCTAGCGAGGGTATTTGGAGCCCTTCCTCCTGTCGCTTTCCCCAAGGTTTCCCCACACTACACCCAGCCAGTCCCGCAAGGCCCGCGCGAGCACGGCGCGCAGCTCTAGCTGTGCAGGAACAGGCGCGGCTCTGAAAGGCTCTGACGCGCTCACCTCAGATTCGCTGGCACGTGCTGGTTGTGTCACAAAGCTGCAAATAAATATTGTGGTGCACGGAAAAAAAAAATAACAAGCACTGCGTTCTGTTCCTGCTGACTGAACATCTCGCACAAAGCCAGAGCAGACACAGGAAACGTGCGGGGACATCAGCCCGCGTAGTTCTGAGGGGCAGACACGGGGTGCCGATCTCGGCCCGCAGCCAGCCCCGCTCCCCTAGGCGTGCGGGGGAGCGAAGGGCAAGGGCAGAAAGGCTGCGGGGCCCCGTCCCGCGGGACCGCCGCGCTGCGGGCAGCAGAGGGCGCGCTCGGCCCCGCCAGTCCGGCCCCGCACCGCCCCGCACCGCCCCGCACCCAGCGCTCGCCCTGCAGCCGCCTGCTCCCGCAGCAGCCTTCCCAAACCCTGGGACACTGATCCGCAGCCAGCCCCGCTCCTCGCCCGCACACGGCGGCCGCTGCAGCTGCCAGCGGGGTCACGAACCGCAGCGGTCAGAGCTCGGCACGCCCTGGGATGCGGCTCCCGAACCGGGAGGATTCAGACCAGAGTAAGCGCTCAGCAGTACATTTCCCCTCCCGGATTCTTGCCAGGACTCCGCTCAACTCTGATTCAAGGAAGAGGGGAAGGGAACACGGCAGAACGCTTCCGATGACAATGAAGACACCCCACAGAGGCTACTCCAGCAGCCTGGAAAAGGACTGACCACCACCCACACGTCCTCGGAACGCACGATACCCACTTGACACCCACCGTCATCTATTCCAGGTGGGCATGCCTGGAGACTGCCTGACAACTAACAATTCAGAAACGGAACGGCTGAACAAGGTCGTTTTTCCTTTAAAAGGAAGATCCTAGGTCTGGAAGTTCCCTGCAGAAGTAATGACATCTTTCTTTTGGGCACCTGGCTTGCACTTGAGGCTGGCTCTGGATCACGTGGGGCACCTTTCAGCTATAACTACTATCCACACAGATGCACAGCTGGGCCAGCAAGACCTTCTACGCAATCCCAGAAAAGAACGTGGGTGAGGAAACCAATGAGGGGCCCAAGAGCCTGATGTAAGACCAACTGTTTCAGTCCAGAAGTCTGCCTCCCCTAAAAATCTGCTCTCCAACCAAACCTTCAGACAGGCCTCTGCCAAGGGGAAGCCTTCGAATACACCACCAGACTCTCCCCAATTTTAGCCCAGGTCATTTCCCAAGCCTGACCCAGCTTGCCCATCTAGCAATGTTTCCCTTGCCCATCCTCATCCAGAGCCCTCCAGGCTCCTGCAGGGAACAACGGTACACACTTACTCTTGTCTATTTCCTCAAAGTTTGCACGGCTTGTTATATAAACACCAACAAATGCTAAATACTAAAATATAAACACCAATACAAACCCCAAACTAACTTCTGAGACTCAGCTCTACTGATCTGCATTTCCTGAGGAGTGTTGAAGTTAGCTGCTGGTGTAAACAGCACCTGCGGCAGAGGACCGGGGGCCTTGGTCACACCTGGTCACGCCATAACACCTTACATCCTAGAACTCCCTCGGCACCAGGAAACATGTCCTCTACTCCCCCATGGCTGCAAAGCAAGACAGGCAAGACGATTCAGTCTTGCAGAGTCGCTCTGCATTTCGCTCCGAAAGGCCGCGAGAGCCCAACAGCAAACACGCTCTCTGTGCGGGCTGAGGCCGGCGGCTCTGGGACACTGGAGTGCCTGGGCACAGTTCGTTCACCTGCCCAGCGACACTCCGCCCGCCTGCACGGGCAGCGAGAGCTGCCACCACCCTCCCCAGCCGCGCCAGCCTCAAACCTGCAGAGTCCGTCAGGCTTTCACCTCACCAGCTTCGTCAGGGAATTCTGGATGCACACCGAGTACCGGCTGTACAAGAGGTCATTTTCCAATCCAGTATTTAAACTGAAGTTTAAATACCTTTCAGTAGGCTATTGTTAAAGAAAAAGAATCCTTTAACAGAAAGCAAACTGCTGCTTAGAAACCAAGCAAGGAAACAGCCCCACTGCGGTTTGGGGACCGCTGTGCGGCCCTGCTGGTGCCCACCCTGTGACCGGGCACCGGCTCTTCCGACAGCGCCCCAGCCGCTCTGCCGACCGGGGAGCCGACTGAGAAACACCCAACTGCCGAACAGGAAACACAACAACCCGATGTCCACAGCAAATACCCGTCTCTGGAAATGAACACAGGAAAGGGTCCAAGCGAACCAGAGCCTGGTTTGTACCAGCTGAGGTCCTGCCTCCATGGCCCCTTCTATGCTCTGGTCTTTATTCGCCTCTCTGCTGTTGAGCACTCAATAGAGGCAGCCATGTCCCTCAGCTCTTCCATGAAACTCTTCTCAAAATCCCACCATTTCTCCCATTCAGCTCCAGTCCGGTGTCCGGGGGCTGCAGGACTGTGCACAACGCTTGTGTGCTGAAGTAAAGAAGTGTCTAAAAGAGGAGGTGAAGCTACCATCAACTATACCGTGAAAATACCATCACCTGCAGCAGATGAGAAGCACGAAGAACCCACTCCAACTAACCACTTGATATTTGTTCCACATTTCATTTTCTGCGTCCTCACAAGAGTGCCACTAAATTCACTACATCTCTTTGTCCTTGAAGGCGAACATCCAAAATGAAGAGATCTTCCAAAACTTATTCCCCAAGTTCCCAGGTGATATTTCTTCCTTATTTGTGGGAGTCCTCAGGCACAGGACCGTACCACTGGAACCAGGGTAGCACCAAGGTAAGGCGTGGCCTTTGGCTCCCAGTTACCCCAGTTTGCGCGGGGGCCTCAGGAACCCAGGCGCTTTGTCCTAATCGAACCAGTAAACCTATCAACTCCAACCCAGACATGGCAACAGGAATGATGCAAGATACAGAGGTCCTCGCCATCCTGTCACCCACTAAATGGGAGAAGCGTAGCTAACAGCACTAGAGAAATGTTTCCTATTTGATTTTATTAACTGATTGACATGAATTAATGCATTGGGATATTTGATTGTGTCATAAAATGTGTATATGAACATCATGATTCAATTTAATGTACCCATTACTGCTTGATGTGCCATTATATTAGACTAAATTAAAAGAATTTTATGGAAAAAAAATTGCAATTAAAGACTCAAAATTGATTACATTCATAACTTAGAGGATATTCACTTCTGTTCATGTTTTGAATAATGACAATAAAAGGACCAGGAAACAACACAGACTATGTGAAGACGGACAAAATAACGCGTAGCAGAGACAAACAGAACACCAAACGAGGGGTCCGTGAAGCCCCACCTTCTCAGGGACCGGGGAACAGCTGAGAAGGAACCACCAACACAGCAGCCGTGTCTGCTACTACAGGATTCATTTTTGCAGACAGCCCTGCCGCAGCACAGTTACAGAAACACACAGGGCGACATTTTCGCGAGCTGCGTCTCTGCTGAGGGCATCGTTGGGTTGTGTGTGTGGGGTGGGCTGGGTTTCTAAGCAGTGTCACTGTACCTGTCTCTAGCCTGGACCACAGCCAGTTTTTTCTCACGTGTTACGACTCAGGTTCTAGGTACCTGTTCAGCTGCTCCTTTTTCACGGTGAACATGGCTCTGCATCCACCCAACGCGCAGCTGCTCCGCGGGAGGGAATCCCCCGGCTCTCCAAGGGCGGTAAGCAAACGGCCGTGTTTCCACCAAGCACACCCATCTCAGGGAGGTCCTTCTACGCACACCGGTAACACGGCCCCTCCACCACGTTAAGCATTTCCTGACATTTCTGGGCAACAGCATCTCATCCTAACAGCTTCCTCAGCAGGCAAGAGTGGTCACTACAAGCTGCAACGCTTCATCGACACTCAGCTGACTTCAAACAGCACTGACTTGGTGTAAGATTCGGTCTCTTGTTGAAGGAATTGTTACTTAACTCCTAGAGTAAGTGTTTGGAAGGTGGGACAATCTAGGCTTTGCAGGTACGTCCCTTTGTTCCTCCGGTGCTTTGCTGAAATATTTCATTTGGTACAAACACCCCCTGTGCTCTTTCAGTTAAGATCCAGTGCATCAAGGAGCCACCTCAACTCCAACTGAAGAGTTAGCTTTTAGAGAAAAAAGGTTTCCTCTGCTCGGTTTAGAACAGACAGGTTAGTTGAGATGACTACAGTACAACTTATTTCTCGTGGCCTGATAATTAAGTATTGCTCAGTCTCCAGTGTGACCCCACCCTGCACAAATTTCATGTCAGGTTAAAGAACAGATTTCTCACCAATATTAGCCAGCAACTAATAACGTGCGCCAACACTACAGAACTTCAAACTGGAAAGGCATCACAGGTTAACAAGACCCTCCACGCGTACTGCAGCTCTTCCCGATTTTGGCCTGTGGTTGCCAACCACACCTACTGCCAGGCAGAACGAGATCCCAGCACACATCAGGGACCAGCACAACACGCCGTATTTCCTTGCGAGCAGCTTGGGTCTTTTCTCTGAAAGGATCAACAGTCTGAACCTTTGCGTAGGTAACAGCAAAGTTCTGTACTAACAACAAATCTGTATTAATCCGTTTGGGCACATTCATTCCCAGGTCACGTCCCGGATCTCAACCAGTCAAACAAGGTGACAGAAGGTATCACACCACTATCACACCTCTACTGTGAGACACAGTTGTTCCCATCTCCAGTCAAGCTGCAGGGTCACCACCAGCTGACTTGACAGGCTAAAAGCAGCTCAGTTCCACCCTGAAACATCAGAAAACCCTTTCCAGAGGCAGCACAGGCACACAGCTCATCCACCAGCTCCAAACCTGCGCCGCAAGGAATGGCTCTGAGGCCTGGTGGGTTCTCTACGACTATCTGCTGCTGCCTCTGATGTCCGTACCACCGGAGAGCCGGTGGCACCACTTGGCAGTGCCGTGCCCTTTTCAAACCGGAGACTGTGACCCAGCTGGTGTTAACTGGGTCACTGGACGCCGTAAGCTTTCACTGGAACATGCTGAGAATCTACTCATGCAGGCAGGACGCACCTTGACAGCCCACGGCTCACATGTCTCCTCTTCTCCTCCATCAGCAGCCGAGCACTGGCAGCTAGAGACGCAGAGCAACGCCTTAAAACTGCGCAGAGGTCTTCTACCTGCCAGGCCTGCTGCCAGCCAACCGACCACACCCCACCACACCCCACCACCTTACTGCGCTTCACGCGCGGCACTACGCCAGGGTAAAACAGTGACTGAACGCTGCCCCGTGCACCTGAGAGAGGGAAAAACCAACAGCAGGTCCCAGAGGCCAGGCCAGAACAGAAAACTGGAGAAAAACATCAAAATGCACTACAAAGTAGGAAGAAGATCCATGGAAAAGTGTAAAAACAAACCAGTGGAGGTAGCTGATAACTACCACAAAGTCAGCGCTGCCAGGACTCCCAGCCCCGCGTGTTCCTCCATATCCCAGCGCAGAGCCCGGGGTGTGCTGTCAGTCATCACGTCAGCTGGCGTGCTGTCACTGTCAGGGCGCTGCAGAGGCCTCGCACACAGTTTTTAGGTACCAGTCAAGGCAGATGAAATTCCAGACCTGCCGAGTCACACCGACATGCAGGGGGTTGGACGCTGAACCCACAGTAAGAGACTCTGCCAGGGCAGTAACACCAGCCAGGGGCAGCACTGGCGCCTTGGCAGTACCTAAACTTCACAGTTTTTTTTTCTGAAAAATTAAAATGTTACTAAAAAACCCTGAAGGATTTTCTCTGCATATATGGATGCAGAGTATCTCTACTCTCTTGAGTAGAGATCTGGACACCACCCAAACAAAAATTTCTGATTTAACCAGTACCAGGGAAGTGTGGCCTGAGAGGTGCCCTACCTTCTGCAGACCGCAGGTATCACGCAAGAACTGGGCACGTTCCTGAGTAGTAAGGAGGTACAAAAGTGAACAGACACGCTGCCAAGCACTTGTGCTTGTCTCCTACGCGCAAATCCCTCTGTCTCCAAGCGCTGGTCGCCAGGCCAAGCACAGCACTCACCGTGGTCAGGCTGCGTACGCGTAACACCACATGCACCCAGGCAATAAAACCAGCCATTTCTTCGTTACTGTGCGTTTTGGTGCCCGGTGAACAGCAGTTAGGGTACTGAAGGGACCAGCACAGCAGCCACCCAGACAGGGCGGGGAGCCGACGTGAGAGCCGCACTCGTGAAGGCGGCAGTCATGAAGGAGCTGCTCTCGAGCCCCAGCGGTCACTAATATTTCGTATTACCATTGTTAGTGTGCTTTCTTCCTAGAAACCTTTTAAAAGCATCTCGTTTCCCAGTAAATCAATACCCAGAAGTATCCCACAACATGAACAACATTTTAAAAGCCTGAGCTATTTTTCCTCAGGGAAATGAGGGACCGACCGCCAGGATGAGCTGGCCAGTCCCGTCAGCCTGGGCTGGGAATGGGCTGGTTTCTGAAGGCAGAAGTTGGACTGGGTGAGATATCTGAAGGAGGAAGCGGTTAAGGCCTTGTGGAATACCCTCTTGAAGACATGCCAACAAGCAAATTGTTGAAGAAGAAAAGTACAATGCATGTCAGATTTTTAATTACATGTCTATTTTCCCAACAAAGAAGTGCAATTAAAGCTAATCATGTCTATTATATTACACAAAGCCTCCATTACTAATGGAACCAGGAATGCATGAAGGAAATGCACATTAATACACAAACACTCCTTTCACACAGATGAGTATTTTGTACTCTGCGCACATTCAAATATAGCAGTGCTCAATTATGCATCACCCACTTCAGCACATCGCTACGGCAAGTGCCTCTGGGGGGAGGCAGGAAGAGCGAGCGAGGCTGACTTACCAACTCCAGCGTCCCTCAAGATGTTCATTTGCCCACCCGTCCTGAAGGCAGCCAGGACCGCACTCCCCGGCTGCCCCTGACAGCTGTCACCCCGGCACGCTTACGCACAGCCCAGCGTGCCTTCCCGCCTTCCTCTGTGCCCAAGAGCCACACGCGCATCGGGTCTAGGGGAGTTCTGCTACGTCGTGCAAATCAGCAACAGTCTCAACACCAACAACAGAGGTCAGAGCCCTGTGCCAGCACAGCCCAGTGCCATCTCACAGCATTCGAGGCACACCTGCTACTTAGGGCACATTTTGCTCTCTGGTGTCAGCCCAGAGCAGTGCAATTGAACGCGGTGCGCATTTAATCCCTGTCTGCAGGAGGTGTAAATAAGGGCAGAGATGGATGTTTTCTTTCAGCAGTTACAGAATCGCTGTCTTCATGTCTTCATGTTTTGTAGGCTCCTCTGGCTCCCACAGTCACTCCCAGAACCTACCTTCACATACAGCTGGTGCTTAAGGCCACAACTTGCCAGTTCATGCCAAGGCGGCAGCTCTCACATCCAGCGGAGGTGAGACTGGACCCTACCCAGCTGTGTGTTCGTGACAGCGGCCACCCTAAGGAGCATCCTGGGGTAGGCTCACACCTGCGACATCACCTCCGTCTGTCCAGGCCAGGCCAGACGCAGGTGCCTCACAGCAGGTACCACTGCCCGCGTTGCACGTTACTGGAGCGAAGAGAATATGAATGGCGATGCTCACCCCCAGGCCAGCTCCGCTGCAGAAATGATACTGAGATGCCACGCGTGCCCTGCCCCTTGGGCTGCACCTCTGAGGGCTCAGCCTCCTGTCACGGAGCTAAGAAGCTGCAGATGTACGTAAGCAAGCGAAATTTCCATGCTGATTCCAAATATTTGCTGCTTCAGTTTCTCTCACACTCACCTCTTGGTGAGGGAGTGTTTATGTTCCAGTGAACTTGGGTGGCAAAAGGGAAAATTGCTGATCATTGGTACCACATTTCAGTGCAGCTTCCATGCACTTTTGGCAAAGCCCCCGTTTAACCAGTTCTGCGAGCTTCCACGATTTTCATCGGCCACCACAGAGCATAGCCTGCACCTCCTCAGCATCAACCCAGCCACCAAGAGATAGGCTGAGGCTAAAAACGCACTCAGCATGAAAAACACTGATTCCACTCGGTTCACTCAGTCACATGGCTTATCCCAAAGACAACTGAGGCCCAGGACAGTCTTCACAGCCGGGCGAGCGTCTCCTTAGCACCTTCTAATTAAACCATCATCAGAAGTATCATCATCATCAATGTTCTTCGCTTTGAGGAACGTGTGTGTGTCCATAGCACCACTCTGAAATGGCTGAATTGCCAGTCCAGAGAGAAGTAAAAGCTGGTGGACACTGGAAAGGAGACAAAGACCCGCTCCGAAGCGTGAGGGACAGGCTGGAATGTTTAACATAGCTGCACTCTTGCCTTGCTCACGGGGGAGTTCAGCTCCACCCTGACATCTGACCGTCGGGAACACTCACGTTCAGGGCGGGATCGCAGTAGGGATCATGAGCTGTTTGTTTATTACACTTCCTACCTGCAATCCTGAATAGGCACATCCTCAGTTCGCTGCAGTGGTACCACGGCACCCCTTCGGCCGTTATCTGAGAACAGGCTGTCCTACGACGAGCCCGGCGTCTGTCAGACACACCCTGCGCAGCGCTGCGGCAGGCAGGCACGCCGCTAGCCGGGCAGGCAGCTACCGACCGCTTCCACCCTGCCCTTCGTTCTGGCACTGCTGAAAATTTCTGGGCCCCGGACGCCTCTGCCTTCTTCAGTCCAGGTACGACCTGCATTCTCCACCCGCCCGCCTGTCTCCAAGCATCCAGAGATCTTCCTACAGCAGCCACATGGCAGCCCGGGACGCTCCAAATAACCAGCGCGTGCAGCCACAAATACAAATTTGTTCTTTCCTCCAGGTGCCGCAGGCTTGAGGAGAAACACTGCCCAAGCAGCAGCAGAGGACTGCTAGGTTATTCCCCCGCGCCCCCGGTCTGTGTTCCGGCGGAGATTTCCGTGCGATCAGACGTCACCCAGGTGTAGTTACCCGGAGATACCCTGGGGCTCCGCGCCTGCTGAAGCGAGGAGCCTGTGCTCCAGCGCGGGAGCAGCAGCTGGGAGTTTCTCCAGCCTGGAGCCCAGTCTGTTCCCCAAGTCCCCCCAAAGCAGCGAGAGGCGAAGCTGTGCCCCAGCGCCAGGGCACGCGCAGTGCTCAGTCGGGGGGCGTACGAAGGACTAAAACACCAGGGTCACTCACAGACACGCACACCACCGCAGCACGGACAGGCGCAGCGCAAGCGGCAGGCTGCCAGTGTGACGGCCGGCCAGCAGCGGGATAAAAGCTGCCGGTACCAACGAAGCGCTGAAGGCCCAAGGAGTCACACAGACCCCAACGTGTCACAAGCGCAGTTCTGCAAAGCTCAGCAGCTTGCTGCAAAGTTTCTAGCAATTAACAAATTCAAATAACTTGCCCTCAGTTTTCCTTTTAATTTGACTTTCTGCCAGAACAGACAATTAACAACCAACTTTATGTCCTGGCTGCATTTTTCTTTGAGCCTGGTACAACCGAGTACATTCACGTGGAGCACTGACAGCTTTAACTGCCTTGACTGTGGTGATGAACCATCCTGGAAAAAACTCTGAAGAAGCAAATAATTTGCAGAGAAAATATATTGTTTTAATTTCAGCGAAGCCGACGCAAGCCAATAACCAATGCAGGACATCATTACCAAAGCTGTCTGAACTTAATTCACTCTTCTCCTTGAAACAGCAGTTCTGAAGACCTGCCTTGTACCGAGGTGGAGAGAAGGGGAGGAAGGGATGAACCCAAAATCAGCCATCTTTTTTTGTGAGCACCTCCATTAGTAACAACTGTCCCTCCTGCTCAACCCAAAGCATACTTTTATACTTTTATGTGTTTCATTTTCTAAGAAATCAAATTAAACACAGAACGCCTCCAAGAAAACATACATTTACCACACCGCTACACCACTCAACTTCTTAACTGCTTTCTGCGTTTCGCTCAGCCACTGTGGACCTACCACGGCCCGCTCCCCTCAATGTCCAAGCCATCTGTGCCTCCTGAGCTGCCTCAAGACCCTTCCACCCGGCTCGTCTGTCCCCGGGACGGGCTCCCTTCTCCACGCGGCAAGCGACAGCACGCCAGCTCCACCACGAACACATCTGAGAAAGCAGCCTGCTGCCCAAGCAGCGGCCACCCTCCCATGACCCCAGGTTCACACCTCACTGACCTGATCCTGCAGACGCTCCGACATCACCCCCCCGCGATGGCTCTGCTGGGCACGGGGCTGGCCCGGCCCCTCCAGGCAGATTCTGCGCACCCTGATAAACACGTCAGGAAGGCACGAAGGTGAAATGGGAAGACGTTGGGGAGCAGCAAAACCAGTAGCTCAGCGGCAGGAGAATCTAAGAAAGATGATTCATTTCTTTCCTTTAAACTGAGGGCCCGTAGCTGCATTAAAGGGCATGTGAGCGATGGAAGTGTCCACCTGGCAAGGATCTGCCAGCAAGGGAGAGGAAACCCAGCAGTTTGGCGGTGGAGCTGAACCTAGGCACTGGCTATTAGGATCAGATACCCAAACTCTTCAGAAGCCTGCTTCGTCCCATTAAAACACACATGCTCATCCGCAAGCATCACTTCAAAGTAAGGATGCAGAATGCTAACTGCTATTGAAGAAGAAAGGAAGTGTTTTATGAGATTACTGACAAAAAACCCCACAAGATTATCAAAGAGAAAACATACAACAGGACTTTCAGTTCGCAAATGTGGTCACAAAGCAGTATTCTAAGAAAAAAAAAATTAAAAAAAAAAATCACTTAATGGTTGTAGTTGGGACTGTTAAATATATTTGGGCTTACCAAAATTAATTATTCTTAGCTACACCACCCGATCTGGATATAAAATCCATCCACAGTGCACAGTATTGAATTCAAGTGCTAGCGTTAAGCACAAGATGAGCGCTCTTCTGCACACATCAACGAGGACATCATTTAGCCCGGGCTTCAGAATAGGCAGATAGGAACTGAAAGTAACCAAATTATGTCTCAATGGGTTTAAATTAAATCCAAGAAATAAACACACGAATGTCAAACTCGCTAGAACCTACGAACGTTCCACGTATGCAAACGGGAGTGCACCCCATGTCCCTGCCGCCCCCACTGCCCCGCACGCTGAGCTGTGCAGACGCGGCACTCACCTGCCCGCGGCCACGGAGACCGCTGCCGCTGAGCGGGGACATCCCCTGGCAGGGGCAGCTCCGGGCACTGCAGGTGGGGCCTCTCATCTTGCAGGAACACAAAAGCAGATCATTTCGACAATCCTAGCTACAGCTCTCTCAAAGTCTTCCGCAGGCAAGACCTCTACGTACTTATATGTGTGGTCCAATTAAATGTTTAAATGGGCTTTAAATGATGATTTCAGATCAACAATAAGTTGCACGCTACTCCTAATGTATAAGAACCACAATGTTTAGGAATTATCACACATTATTTGCTTCCAGACTGTTGAAATTACATGTACATGAACATTAAACTAACTTTTTTTTGAGCCAGTGTTCACACAAAAATCCTTGAGAGAAAGCCAAGTGTAACAAAATCAAAGAAACTGCAGTTTCCAAAAAAGAGTCCATTTTCCTGGTTTCCTGCGCCATCCAGTTAGAAAGCCAAGCCTGCGGAAGCTGAAGTTGCCCGAAGCCTGCGGTACAGCACTCCCCAGCCTCCCGCACTGGCCGTCTGCCAGGTTCTCCACCATTCACCTAAGCAAGGGCCAAAGGGCCCACCCCAACCCTGATTCTTGACGGCAGTTATTACGGCCTTGGCAATAACTGCGTACCCAACAGCCTTCTGACTCAACACCATTTGCTTTTCTCTCCACATTTCTTAAGCAGACCAGGCGTTGGTAGGTGGGACTTCCAAGCCGAGAGGAGGGACTCGCTCACCTTGCCCAGCCCCTGGGCTGGACTGGGGTGCCCAACGCCTCGGCGTCCTGTCGCACCGCAACCCCAAGCCGCCACTGAACACGTCCTGTCATTATTTACATAAGCAGATTACAACATCCCGGGCTCATCAGTTCAGCTATTGTGTCTTGTTAGCTTAACTAAATTCCAAACTCCGCAAGGAGCGGCTTTTCCCCCTGAAGTTATTAAAGGGTAGATTTCTTTTAATTAAACTCATTTACATGACTAAATTAGATTTAATTACTCCCATTCATTTCACTAATACCTCTCTTTGATTGGAGAAAGGCAACTTTTCTAATTGCTTAAAACAGGACGCAGCGGGTCTTTCCTCCTCCAAGCCGGCAAGAGGAAACAGCAGCTCAGCAACTGAAGGAGGAGCGACCGGCGCGGACTGTTTGGTGTTAAATATGCTGGGCAACTTCTTGCTGCCAGACTGGTGCTGTGCATGCTGCAAACTGACAGCCCAACTGATAAGCAGAATTATTTTCCCTATTTCTGTAACATCTAACATTCACAGCGTGATTTAAAGTCAGTGAAAATTTTCTACCAATGCTTCTCAAGTACCTCACACCTGATCAAGAGATACGGTAGGAGATAAACAGGAATTAATCTGGCTTCCCTTCTTTTGACTCTGGAAGTAGTGAAAAAAAAAAAAAAATGAAAAGAAAACAAAACACCAAACCCCACAGCCTGAAATTTTGAAATTGAAGGCTCCATACATTTGCACTGAAGAGGAGTTCCTCAACCTCTGCCTCTCAGCCAGAAAGCCCACTGCTTTAATTCTGAACTTTTGTAACTGCAACTTTTCTTTTTTTTTCATTTTCAAATTGCAGAATTAGAGGTTTCCAGGAGGCCCACATGCATTTTTTTCCTACCTTTTTTTTTGCCAAATCTGAGAGGGATCCAGCACAGCCTCCACACTGCCCCTCCCATGTACCACCAAGAGAACTAGGAGTGGACGCATTAAGACCTCCCTTAGAAGTTCTGTACAAAAAGGACAAATATGAGAAGAGGCAGCAGGAAAAGGACACAATGAAGTCTCTTTACACAGCAGCCATCACCAAAGGAGAGTGGCATGCCACGGACTGCCCCAGTGATGCGAATATTCCCATCCCTTCTCAGAGCACCCTTACTCCCACAGCATACGCAGTGAGAAGCTGAGTGGAGATACTGTTTGCAAAACACAGTCTTTGTGCTTTGCAGAGAAGAGTTCATGATGTTCATTCCGCAATCCCAGTGATCCCACTGATGTCCAAACGCAACCGTGCTTCCAGGAGCGCGCTGTGAGATATCCTCCTTCAGCCAAGGCGAATGCGTTTCCTCCCCGTCAGACAAACACAGATCTCTGCTATTTGGCACCAGTTCCTTTCATTAGATACCGTTCTTCTGCCCCCTTTCCCAACATGTAAAAAGTATTTAGCCAACCACACATGATGTGTGGCCTAATTATCACTCTAATATTTTTCAGGAAAAAAAAATAGCGTAATTAACAAGGAAATAAGAAACAAGGCCCCCTGCCCCGCTTTTTTAACATTTTTTTTCAAATATCAGGTTCAGTAATAATCATAGTGGTTGGAATAAAACGCCATATTTTGATACTTGGCCAACACTTAATCTTATTAGATTTTGAAATTCATGAAATCTTTCAAAATAAAACCCTTACCACTTTTTCTTCTCACTCCCTGAGTAATTTCAATATCTTCACAGTTTCTTCATCAAAAAAGATTTTGAGTAACCGGTGTCATAAAAAACCAAGCTGAAATACAGAGCTTTCATCAGATCACTACCTGAAATAAGCAGGTGGCCAATCTAAGCCAGACGCGTAGGAAAGGGAGTTTCTGATGGGCACGGAAGGTGGGCAGAGCTGAGGCGTGCACAGCTGCAAAGCAAGGCAGCAGAAGGCAGCAGAGAGGCTCAGGCGCTTCAGGAGGTGAAGAACCCATCGAGGGCACACGCCACTGCGGTACGTACGCGGTGTAAGGCCTTGAGGCTGCGCGTACTCCTTCGGGTGCATTTCCCAGCACCTGCGCAAAAACCTTCCCTTTTACGCGCACTGCCAGTCGGTGATTTCACTTGGCGTTGCAGGTGAAACGATTTCAAAACTGAACCACAAACGCAGGAGAAATGCACGATGAGCTTCTCCTGAGAGAATGCACTGCAAGCAGACCAAGTGGCTGCAATTCCAGACTCTGTCAGTTCTGCTCAAAACTGTCTCCAAGTTTGTCCACTGGTTTTTAGTCCATTTTTGCCCGAGTCTCGTGTTTATTTTAAAATCTGCTGTTGTGGATTGAGATTATATTGCAACCCATCTTTAGAGCACGAGTCTCCCTACTCAGGACTCCGGCTGGGTGCCTCAGAGGCTCGTGGCACAACAAACAGCACACAAGCACAAGGCGGGGAACAGGGGTTTTTATGTCTGCTTACTGCACAGGGCCAAAGCCAAAATTACTGCCATGACTCCTACTTCTGTTGGCTTTTGCCCTGTTCCAGTAGCTCCTTTACAAGTCTAAAGATTTGTGGATATATTTCAACTGCAAGAGATTTTAATCAGCACTACAGAAATCCCCAGCGATTTGAACCGGGCACAACGTGGACATCTGATGCTGGAGCTGGTGTGCATCACTGGATGCCGCTGTGCATCACCGCTGTGCATCGCCCGTCTCAGAGGCGATCTGTGCTGAGCTCCCGGGTGCAGCGCATCCCTTCCCACCTCCGCCACAAAGCTCAAGTCAGCATTTTACAATTAATTTTTAAGCAACAGCCCCCTGTTGCACCCTTCCTTCCCTCTAGTACCAAACCAGAGCACAGACCCTACCTGGTGAGAGCCCGCTACTGCTGATGCACTACTAGACAACGCTCCTCACGGGCACCCAGAGCTCTGCCTGGCGCTCCTCGCTGGAAAGAGCAGACATCCTGCTGACCACTTCCGACAGGTTTCTGACCTGCGCAGGGCTGCCCTCCTCACCCTGAATGTCACTGCTTCTTCCCCGTGTTGCATTCCTTGTTATCCTCGCACTACTGCCCAATACGACCGAGGGAAATGAACACGTGGGGAAGGGCGAGGGCGTAACTCCTGACGTTAACAACCACTGCTGGGTTACCAGCAGTAGTAAGCCGACGGTCCCGCTCTTCGGGGCACTGGGGATTTGCTAACCAGTTCTGAAGCCATGTCCTTCCTCTTCGCCAAACAGATCCCACCACTGCACTCTGGTTTCAGGGATTTCTCAACTGGAGCAAGGCTGTCATTATATGTGTAGGCTGAGTTTTACTGCCACATTTAGGAAATCAGAGCATCACTTGAGAAGATGTTTAGTTTCTGGAATACCATGCCATGATTTTTCAAATCCTGTGTGGGAGAAACAGCTTTCTTGGGTCTGCTTTGATAGGAAAAATTGTGCACGCCCATCTCACAACCCTGTTTCCCCTATTTTTACAAGAATAAGGTCGGCTGGATAATCAACCTGAAGGTCCAAGTCTGTTCTTACTTCAGCCAAACGACAGCGATTCCCCTAAACAGAACTGAAAAGGTGAGTAAGCATCTGAGTGTAGAATGGTCAGGAGAAAAAGGTTTGGGATGTGTGGTGTGGGGTTTTGGGTTGGCTTTTTGTGGGGCGGGGAGAGATGGTGGAGGGATGGTGGTGTTAACATGAAGTGAATGTCTCAGCACTGCCTGTCTTGGGGTCACTCGTGCCACACAGTACGCAGGCAAGCTTTGTCTTTCGGAACATGGAGAAGGCTTGGAAAATGTAAATGTCTCTATGAGATTGGAGTACGTCTTGAAAACTTCGCTCTCATCATGCCCCCTAACAAATGCTTTTGCTGTCGAGTAAGGAAAAAATAAAAAAGTGCTGGTTTAAAATGTTTGATAATCTGACAAGGCCATAAGGCTTAATGGAATCAATGATTACACACAGATGGATGATTAACTCTCGAGGTTTAATGTTAAAAAAAAGAGTGCTGGATTGCTACTTAATGGAATTACGCTGCCCATATGGAAAAGAACTATACCCTGCCTGTACCCAGAATTAGGGAACAGGTGGCAGATCTGGGCAGGACTGCTTGGAATGCACAAGAGCGTTCTGAACTTGTAAGTGCCAGAAAAAAGAAAAAACTCTTCCAAACTGTGTTAACTTTTCACGTCTGAGAATTGTAAATAGCAAAAATTGACAAAATGATCCTCAGAGCCCCTTGTTTCAAGAAACAATCCTCACAGTAGTATTGGCCTGTGGGCTGCAGCCTCGCAGCTGTTCAACACCCCTGTGCGGCTGAGGGACGCTGGTGAGCTGGCGCGCGACGGGGCTCCTCATCCGCTACCTCACCCGAGCGCTGGGACCCGCTGTGTCGGGCCTGTACGCACCCCGGCTCCAAAAGCAAGGACCCCAGGTCACTGCCCCGGGACAGCACAGGGGTCTACTGCAGCGTCACTGCTGCCTCTTTTCTGAAAGGATCCCATCCGGTCGCGTTCTCACCAACCGCCCTGGCCCCTCATTCGCCATCCTGAGTGTACGCAGAGGTAAACTGCCTCAGGGCCTTGGCTTCTGCTCTTTATCTGATGGCTCTTGGCCTTGCAAGCACCCCTCTGCAGCAGCTCTTAGGAAACCTGTTTTAGACAACACACCAAACACTCCCAGCCTGCCCGTGGGATACAGTCCTGAGCCACGGGAAGCAATCCCTGGCACACGCCACACCCAAAATCCCCATCCTTGTGAGGATGGTCTGTATCCCAGCCTCCACAGCAACCGGTGCACGTACGGTCACCACTCCTTCCTCTCTTCTGCCTGCAAGCACTAACCAGCTCAGTTGTCTTCTGCTGTGTTCCCTGCACAAACCAGTCCACTGGGATGTTACCCGGTGGCTCATCTAAAGCCTTTACAAAGTCTCTCTGACAGTTCTGTAACCAAGGTGGAAAACCAGCCCTCTGAAGGCCTTTGTTTCATTCCTGGCTTGGCCACAGCCATATCGTAAACTCTCTTCTCTGGGATGAAAAGCATTTTGCACAAGCCAAGTCGCATGGCCAAAAGCTCCTCTCCACAAGATCCAGCTAGAAATCACATCTGGGTTTGCAGTGCAACAGCTGAATGGAGACAGGACTGGGGAATATGAGAAGACAAGAGGAACATATTCTAAGACCCATTTCAGAAGCACTTTTGGTACCTAAACATCCATAGTCCTGTTGGACTGAAGGAGCGTCGCTGCTAGATTTACATAACAAGCACCCATAATTAAAATGGCATCGCTACCCAGAAGGATCTACTTGTTCTACACCAAGAATAGCTTGCTTGTTTAGTTCAAACAATTTCCAAAATGGCATCAACTAGATCAGAAAGAAAATATTTTTAAGTGGAAACACAGTACTCCACAAAATAATCTTTCTAGAGAGGAAGAACTTAAAATTCACACCTCATACTGGTAAAACAGCTCCATATGGAAATATCCAAAGCCACACTTAGGCTTTGCAAGCCCAGTTAGTAGGAAATGAGGCTCCGCAGATTTCTAAATTAAGCTTCAGAAGTAAACTCATTTGAATTTTTGAGACTATCGTAAGCAGGGGATTAGCTTAACGTATAGCTGAGGTGCGAGGCGAGACCCCGCAGCCTCTCTTCCCCTTCCTGAGCCCTACGGCAGCAGCAGGCAGCGCGTTCCCAGTCACCGCGCAGCCTCCGCAGCGCCCCAGCCCCAGCGCTGAACTCAGCCTGAGTCTGCTGGGCCTTCACCAGACTTTTCTTACACCGGTGATACAGGCCACGTGCAGAGGGTCTGAGCTCCCACTCCTTCCCAGGGCAAACACTTTGAGGACCAGTTGTCACCAATGACCATTCAGAATATACTGAGATGGTTTGTGTTTTTTTTTTTTTCCCATATAATTTATTCATGTTCTTCTGTAACCAAGGAAACAGAAGTGATTTTTTCCTCTCATCCAACATTTGCTCTTAAGGGTTAGGTTTTTTCAATCTGTAGGGGTCTAATAGTTGTTGAAAAGTGAACGCCAAATTACCTCCAGGGAGGGTCAGCATTTCAGACACAGAGTGAGGACCTGAGCCTCGTTTCTTTCACTGTGGGTACCCCTGGGGCTCCCGGCACCTGCGGCTGCCCACTCCCATCCCACCAGGGTCTTTCCAGTACAAGCTTTCCCAGCAAGGGCTGTCTTTTGTTACCTGTTGGTCCTGAGCACGTGTCTCAAACGGTCAGACACGCTGGCAGCGTCTCTCAGGACAACCTGAGCATCAACCCGTACCTGGCAGCTGTCAACTGGGTTACTGCCCTCCTAGGAACGAGCCAGCATCGAGTCCTTTGGAAGAGCTCTCTCCCTTTACACGCGCTTCTACCAAGCAGTAACGACGGGCTTACAGCAAACCCGTCCCAAGCCAAGAATTTAACACCACTGACCCCAGACACAGGCTGTGCCACCTCCTCGCCGTGCCCTGCTCTTTTCCAGTATTGTCCAAGTCCTGGGTGGAGCTGGCAGTAACTCCTCCCCTCACTCCCTCCCTTTCCTCTTCTCTGGGGCCTCTGATAACTTGATGTCACGCTGAATACCCCTCACCACTGCAGGTGCCAACAACAACCCCTCTGCCATCCCCGTCACACGCCAGCCTGCCTAGGTCTACCTCAGACAGCACACTACTCCCCCTCCTGTCCTTTTAAAGATGCCGCCACGTCACCACAGCGTCACAGCCATCTCTCGTGAATTCCCCTCACTGAACTGGTATTTCACACCATGAGCCGACGGACTCGAGAGGCCTCGCAGGCAGGATGCTCTACGCAGACACACAGACGAAACCTCTGGGCCCAGAGAAACGAGGCAGAGGCGTGATGAAGAGGAGGGAGCACTCTACTAAAGAGGAGAGGGAAAAAAAACAGAGACAACTGAGCACCTGTCCTAGCAGTCCCTGGGAATAAGTCTGGGAGCCGAAGTAACCTTTCTAAAAAGGCATGGCATCCTCTCATCTGTGAGGCAAACAGAACGGGTTTTTCAGCGTAAGGTAACTGAACGGAGCGAGTCTTTCACCAGGCAGGCAAGATTCACCTGCTCCTGCAACTCGCAGGGCAGCCAGGAGCACCCAGAACTCGCTCCCTGGGACAAAAGGAGGTAACTGCACGTTGCATTCCCCTCAGTGCTGCGCGGCACCGCTTCACCGTGACCTGAAGCCAAGGGCACTGTGTGGAAGCCCCAGGAGAGGCTGTGGCTGTCGAAAAGGTCTCCTTATGAAAGTCTTTGCCTTTGTGAAAAAGCAAAATACCCTATCTGTAGGGCCAGCCACTTCTACTTACTGCCACACAGAGCAGGGAGCCATCACAGCTCTGGCTGCTCCGCCCGCCTCTCCACCTTTGCTCCCAGAGCTGAAGCTTTTTCCAAGATGAAAAATCCAACAGAGACAGCCCCAGTGACAGAAAGTCCTATTCTACAATCTCCAGTACTAAACCTAACAGTATCCAGTGCAACACAACCCCAGCAATCACTGACCAATCTGATGGCTTCGGCATCAGCTGGACCACTGGTGGGGCTTGCTCACTCGACCAGCACAGAAAAAAGGGAAAAAAACCACCATGGCTTCAAAGGTATGCCGAGGGAGATGCAAAAACTCATACACAGAATTTAAACTTAAAAGACCAGGAACTTTAGAAGTGGAAAATACAGACCGTTTGAGGCAGTAACTCACTTGGTTCTCACTGTTCAGCAATCCCGACGGCAGTAACTGGCAGCAGAATTACTGCACAATGTCATCCTGACGGAACATAGGGTACTCTCCAATTAAATTGGTACTCTTCTGCGCTGCCATTAAGATGACTTATTTGTTTCTGATTAATTAGGTTTCAGCTTCTTCCTTTTTGGCATTACATTTTCCTCCTGTTCAGTCTATCTGGACAGTCTAGGTCTGTGCTGGCACAAATCAGTCACTGTAATTCTGGATCAGAAATCTGTGGCTCTGCTGAACCTGGCTTCTGGTTCCTGTCAATCTCTAGCGTGAAGCATCACGAGACACAGACATACAGACGCACACATACAATGCGAAAGAGCTGCAAAGGGGAAAAAAATTTAAAAAGCAGCCATGAAAGGTTGGCTTTTTTGGAACTACAGAGAGGTGCCAACTAAAGGTCCTAGCAGCTTGTCTGCCAAAGCTTAAAGAGCTACAACAAACATTTGTCTCCTTGCTCATTTGAAGGCCTCATCAGTGCGAGAGCGCTGGAGGGAAAAGGCTGGAGGGAGGACGGAGCTTCACCGCCGTAAACTGTGCTGAAACCTTTGGAGCCAGTGGGCTCCGGCAGTCAAGGATCCGGCCATCAGCATTTCTGGCAGAGCCACTCCGCAGAGCTCGCGTTGCTGCTGAACTGTCAGTCTGACACTGCTCTTACGCAGCACGAGGAAACCATGACTGAGGAATTAAATCCAAGGGAGCTGTAGCTATTTACGGCAGAGAAGAAGCTGAGGTATTTCACATCGTTCCATGTGAAATTATGTAACCATTGGAAATAGTGCTTTTTTTTGGCAAACAATATATGAGGTCTCCAACGCGCAGATGGAAGAGCAGCTTATATTTAATAAAATAAAATTTGACATTCATGGCACATTATCATATACAGGCATACATTACGTATGATATAGACTTGGTATAGTTTGCACACAGTCTAAACGTTTATCCTACAGATGGACAGGGAATTAGAGGGATAATAGTCTACATTATAAAAACATTCCAAATGTGCACTTTTCCAAGCACAAGTTGGTGGAACATCGGTTAGAAGTAGAGGGCAAACCGCAATGTTTTTGCAATTTCCACTTTCCTACGCTCCCATCAGCGTTTAGAAATGATCCCAGCAAATTAAGGTACTTCTGGACACAACAGAAGTAATGAACTTGAGAAGTTTTGGAAGGACAGAAGGGATCTACTGACAAATTGCATTTTCCACCAACCCTCTTGCTTTTTCCTCATCCTGGTAAGGAAACAAGAGAGGCCAGTCACCACTGACTGCTGCTCATGCTTCCGTAAGCAACCACACACAGCAACTAAGATGGAACTGCTACCTCCACCATCCTGCTTATCTTGAACGAGTTCCTCCTGAGGAGTTTCAAAAATCCATACTGGAAATGTCCATTGGTGGCTGGCGAGGAAAGGCAAGCAGCAGCACACGCTGCCCAAGCACGAAGGTAAGGTGCTCATGCCCACGGCAGTTTTTACCGAGGAACTAGAGCGGTTTGAAACAGCAGTTCTACTGTTGAAGGTGCCTTAATTTAGGAGAGGGAGAAACAGATACCTCACACACAGAAGCACAACTCGCCAGATTCTCTGGCTCTTTAAGTCACACATGTCTACATCTAGTGTTCTTCAGAATGTTAAAAACAAAATATACACCTCTGAGTTCTTTTAAGCTGCCTATCCTGCTTTTATTCTCAGATACTAGTTTGTATCTCTAGACATGCATTTTTAACGCGGTCAATTTTCATTCCGAAAGGCCACTTACCATGCAGAACTTCATTAAAACATGTCATGTCAGGTACAGCTTTCCACCCCAGTTCTACATAAAAACTTGTCCTGTGTTTCCAAGTAGAAAATGCTCTCACATTTTTAAATGCTCAAACAACTTCAAAGGCATTGTTGCTATCTTCCACCCTGTTCACAAAGTCCTTCCAAAGCCATTTATAACTACGAGTCCCCCTCAACTCACCCTCACTGTAGAATTACCCACTGTTAAAAATGGCCTTTAGCCTTCCATAGTTTCAGTTAGAAATTACACCTTTCTGGTACGTCCAACGAATGTCTGACACCGCAATGTTAAACGTTTCCTTTGGCTTGTTGGACTGTACTGTACTGCTTTCACAAAAGGAAACCTTGTCTTTACAGGAAGAAGAAACCTTCAGTCATTTCAGGGCGAGCTATTTTTTCCAAACCTAGCTCTGAGAAGAAAAAAGCACAGATACACCATTTGCTTTTAACAGAAGCTGTTGTCATTTCTTGTTTCTGGATTGTACTGTTTTGAGGTGCTTTGCTCACCTCTCTAGAAACAAGGCATAAGAAAAAGCAAAGCGCAGCTCAATTGCCAGTCCCAAAATACGTCTGATTTACGGGGTCAGCGAGTGACACGGCGTCAGTTACTGAATCCCTCCTGTTGTTTGTACCGCGCCATTTTACGGGTTTGCTCACGTCTCTCCCTCACTTTCACTGTGCATGATGTAAACCATATCTGCTTATTGCTAGCACGTACGCCAAGGCCATCTACAACCTCTGGAACACACACCAGAGCTTTGCAGAGAGACTAGGAAACAGCCCTCTCCATTGATAACAACTTTTCCAACGCAGGAAACCACCGTCACGTCTAACACGGCACGTTAGCTCCAAACGGTATTCTGCCTCCGTAGAACAAGACTGACAGACGGGAGTTCCACGTCTCGCCATCTCCAGCCTCCGCACCGGTTCTCCAGCTCTTTCCTGGGAGTTCCGCAGCTGGGGATAAGCCCTCTCACACACACCGCCTGACCTCAGGTTCGCTCCGCACACCAGCGAAGCGTGGAGAGGCAGTGCCAACTCCACCCGTCCCAGTACAGCCGTGTCGCAGCACCCCACGTTTCCTGCGCCCACAGGGACCCCAAATCCCAGCCCCCAGCCCGCTAACACCAGCTCCGTGGAAGAAAGACAAAGCCCCAGTGCACTACAAGTCTTCAGCAGCGGTATCCAAGGTAATAGCGCTCCCCATAGCCATTCGTCACACCGCTTTAGCTCAAAGCTCAAAATTAATTACAAACACAAAACAAATCATGCTGTTAAAACATATATTAGAAACAAACTATGCTCGCAGAATAGGTAACTAACAGCCTGGAAAGGTAATTGATAAACTTTAAGAGCTCACAAATAATTGCAATAACGACAGGGCAAGTGATCAGAGTGACCAATGTATAAGACTAACCAGGACAAGACATAAAACACGAATTGGGACCTCCACTCCTTTCATCACAAACCGTAAATAAGCCATATGGGCTTTTTCTTTTTTCCTAAAGTTTCAATCCTGATGCTCCTGACCAGATGCTTTTACCTGTTAAAAAGCACTCTCAACCTTCAGCTCGATCCACTGACTCTGACATAGAATTAACATTTTTTTTCAGTAATCACTTGGGGGCAGGGGGAGAACAAAAATCAAGGCTGTAACAAGATCCTGTTTAATTCCAACCCCCAATTCTACGTGCTCAACGTTCTGCCATTGAGAGTCTGCACGATCAGCTATCTTCAGAGCTTAAAAAGATGTGGCCTTCTGTTACCGCCCAGAGCAGGCCACACACAGCTACATCAACCCAACAGTCACGTCGCACTGGCTGTGCCTTCCGAAGCCCCAGCTCTCGATCACGGATACTGGCTCTGAGGTATCGTCTGCGTCCTGGAGACACGCACATCTCCAATGTCCACTGCACTAACTCCACCCCACCACCAGCTGCCGGCCAGCTTAGCTCCCAGCTGCTCTGGCTGAGGGACAACAGTATTGTCCAGCTGCTGGCTACTGACCATCCTCCAGCAACTCCACGGCTGCCTCCCCACGGCTCTGCCGGAAGAAGGGGTTGGTAGGAGCACCTCCTCCTCCCGCTCAGGGTGAGTCTACAATCACTGCAGTGAGGCTGCCCATCCCCCTTCCTCGCATGGTCAACAGAAGCCATCTAAGAAAGGGCAGAGCTTCCAACACAGGAACATCACAGCCTAAATCCAGAAGAGGCCTTCTTTCCCCAGACCTTCTCTTGTGCTTACCGGTGCGATACCTCTAATCTGACCTTCCTTGCAACAAGCCCTGAATTTCCCAACTTCCTTATTCAGATGTGCATTCAAAGTCATTCCCCCCACTCCTGAGGAGCAGTGACTTTTTTTCCTGAATTTCCATGCCATTTGCAAAGCCAATTAGTCAAGAACATAAGGATATCTAATAGCTACAGTTGTCTATTGTCTGCAGTTTGGCCAAATACCATCTAACAGATACTGCATAAGAAAAACACTGCCTTTTTCAAGCAAGCACAGCACAGCAGCCGCCTCGAACAGCACCAGCTACGCCCTGACCTACTGTTGGCCCTGTCAAGATCAGAACTGCCTGGCATCCAGCGTCAGCTGACACCCAGACTGGCGTAGCACGGCTCACTGTACGTGACGTTAACTCCACAGCACTTAATACAAGCCACGGAGAAATAACGCAATTGAAAGCAGACCCAGTAAGACATTAATGCCGTGCATTTTAATCAAAGTGAGAGAGAGAATTAGTATCTCTGTGTAACTGGAAAAGCTGAAAGGTTCTAATGGGAAAAAAGAAAACCATCTGTTTACTCTAAATCATTAAATGAGTGCTTTAGTACAATGTCATCCCCCTAAAGCCTGTAACAGTTTAGGCCTTAAGCAGAGATGCAAATTGATTAAATCCAAGCATATTTTGCTGCAAATGGCTGAGTCAAGACATCATCGAACAAACAGCAACTTCTGCCACGCATCACAAAGACAAGCAGAAGATGTCTTCCAGTTCCTGAATGTGCAGACAGGCACATGGCTTTCTGCAGTGGCTCTCTTCTAATCCAGGTTTAAAAAACCCGCTGTATTGTTTATTTGAGGAATCCCAGACCCCCGCTCACCATGTACCTACATCCCAGTCCAGGAAAATGAGGCTGAAGATGCCCTGCCTACACTCCCGTAGTGCTAAGGAAGGCCAGCTGGCGGTGACTTGCAGCTTTGCTCACCACACACACCCATCCTGTCACTTCAACACTCTGCCAACGGGGACTCAAACAACAGCCCGCTCCTGCGGCTGGCAGGGTAAAACACAACCCCGAGTTCCCTCCCACATCTAAAGTGTTTTCTCCAGTTGCATTTTCTACAGGTTTAGAGGTAGGCAATGCAGCTCTGGAACACAGGGACGCTGAGGCTCAGCACGGAGAGGCGTGCCTGCAGGGACAGGAGAGGAGAAGCGCTGACAAGCACCCGAACGTTGCCATCTTACGGACGGTAATATCTGGGTGCCTGCATCCCCTGTTTTCTATTTAGGCTTGGCCCACACTAAATGAGAAGCATCATTTCATTCTGGACTACAACCTATGTTGAACTCAGCAGTCAGGAACCTCACTTCATCCAACAAAGACCTGCTGGAACACGTCATGGATACGCGAAGCTTCAAATAGAAATCTCGGGTTCCCTTGCTAACAGAACGAATGTACATTTCCAGTTTTAGTGATACACCATGAAGACAATAATCAAGACACAGCCTTGTAATTATGGTACGGGACTTAAGTTTCATTCCCACTCTGCCCTTTGTGACCAGATTCCCCTATGTCTCGTTTCCTCACCGCAAAAAAAAAAAAAGACAAGACTTACCACCTTCCTCATTTTTCCCATTTTGTCCAGGTAAACAAGTATTTTGGGTGGGGTGTTTTTATACACTTTCAGCTGAAAGAAGCCCTTATTGATGTTTTGCCTTCACAGGTTATTAAGTGTGTAAACAGCGGTACCTATACTAAAAAGCTTTTAAACTATAGAAGCATGATCTACAGAGAGCTGGAAAGAAACCTGAGCAAAATCCGAGTCAAGGGACTCACCTTAGAGCGATGTCGTAGTTCAGCCAGGCCAGCTAGGAACGCAGAGCAGATCCCACGCTGTTCCGTCCAGTGCTCTGTCTCGTGCTCCGCAACTGCCTTGTTGGGGAACTTGTTGGATTCTTGGTCTTTTTCTGAAATGAGTAACAATAACAGAAGAAGTTAACATCGATTTTTAGAGTGCAAAGCGTTCCCTTCTAGATTCCCCATGAGTAGTACTCAAAACCTACAAAGCACCACATGAGTTGAGATGACCGAAATGCACAAGCCTATTTTTCTCCATTGCTAGCACTGCTGGATTTTCCTCTCCGTCTCCTAACTACTAGCTATGCACACCTATGTTATTGACATGTGGCACATACTCAGTGTCGCTTTCATTATGAACTAAATGCCTCAATGGATTTATCTTTACTTGGAAGGGCTGACAACTGGAAGACAGCAGCAACGCTGTGAGGAAATCCAGAGATAAATGCATGTGATATATCCAGATCAAGTTTCTACCACCACAGGAGTTAAGTCAGGCATATCAGCAGCTGGGTTCAGTTCCAGAACAGAGCCCCTGTTGCTCACGTACTGGACTATTACTGGGACCACCAGTCCCACCCTAGTGTCTCACCCCAGCAACCCCACTTGTGGAGTCAGCATTACAACGCCCCAGCGAACAACTCTTGAAGGGAGCTGGGAAAGCAAAGCAGGGAAGCAGGGAGACACCTGGAAGCAGAGAGGCACTCGGACTGGCCCATCGTGGGCTTCCTCATATGAAGCAGTGAAATCCCACCAATTCCAGCACTACTATGCCATTTCATACTAGCGAAGGATCACAACCAACACCTATCACAGTGTATCAGATTCGGGTGACTTTGGTACATGACGACTTTGCCACGACCCAAAGGACTCCAGAAAACAGTGTCCCGCTCAGCCACTGCTGTAAGCCCTCAGGCCTCACTCCTCAAGGCAGGAGAGGATCAGACCCTCTGACTGAACAGCTCTTCGGCGCAGTCATTTCAACTGCTCTTCCCTGGCTGCTGGCAGCCACAAACCTGGCTGTGCAGCCAAGGCTGTGCAGCAGGACTTGTTTCACCCCCCCTTCTGAACAGGAGGGCTCCTGACTTACAGGAGGTCAGACCTTACTCCTTCGTCTTTTCCCACCTCATTCACCTGACAACCTCCTCCACCACAGACATCTTATCAGACATGACTGATTGCTGTAATCTGTACTCTGGGCAGCCATTAAGCAAATTACCTGAATCATTGCAAGGATTAGTCTCATTAACACATGATTAGCATCAAATTAAAATAATGAGTGTTTAACTTCTGATGTCTTCCAGTTGTTTGAACAGCTTGATCAGCCACACCAGGCTGGCAGGGAGGTGGTGGGTGTCAAAGAGTCAGCGAGAAAAAAAAATGAAAATAACTAAAAAGGTAGGCCATACCACACCAGACAGACTGCAGCTGACTTGCAGAACAAAACACAATCTCTCTCAGAGCAAGCTCCGTGCAAAGTTCTCTGCTGAACACCTACCAGTGCCTCTGCTCCTGGGGAGCAAGGTTTCACCGCTAACGGCAGCATCGCCTGCCTCCCACCCAGAGCAGGAGCTGTCTCCAGGCACGTAGGGTGACAGCTAGACATTCTAAACAGCAGGGAGCCAATGCCTACCGTGTCAACGCAGCCACTACAGGGGACAGGCTGAGGTGAGCTGCACCTCCGCTCTCGCTCGCCTCCTGGCTGCTAACGCGCCTTGTCTTCTCCGAGTAAAACACAAGTAGGCCGAAGCTCAGCCAAGTCGTGGCTGCAGCCGCCCTGACCCTCCCAGAAGCTCCAGACTCCCCCGAGCAGCCTCGGCAGCAGCAGTTGCCAGGCTGGGCCTCGCAGCGGGAGCAGCCACCTTCCTGCGGGAGCGCAGGGCCCTCGGGAGCAGGCGGCGCCCAGCCGCGGGCTCCGGCCGGTTCAGCTGAGCGCCGGGAGCCGCTCTGGGCCCGCGCCGCCGGGGCAAGGCACCGCTCCGCGGCCCAGCTCCGCTCCTGCGGGGACCCGGGTGGGCTGTGACGGCACGGGCCGGCCCCACGCAAAGCCGTGCTGAGAAGCCACTGAGCACACCTCCTGCCCCTCAGCTCCATCTCACCTGTTCTGCCTCGAAAAGCCTCGGTACGCACGGGTACGGTCTCAGCGCCAGCTGCCTGTCTGCCCCTCCCTGCGCCGCCTCATGCGCTCATTTCCTCCTCTGGACAATCCAAGCGGTGGCACAAACTCGTGCGTTTGCAACCAAACCCTTTTTTCCAGAGTGCCTCTATCTGTCAGGATTTGCTGAAGAAGCAGAACTGTCAGCACAGACACACTGGAAATCCAGCTGCTCTACCCCAGAAGCAAGCCTCTGCTCTCCCTCTGCTCTACAGTCCGAGGAGAAAGTGGAGCACTTCCATTTAATTGCTTATGTTGACAGCACTTGGCCAAACTCCCCCATTTTCCCCAGTGCCAGCTGACAGGCAAAGCTCACGCGTGCAGTCTCTCTGTGGTTATGCGGGCAGGGAAGGATGCACTCAAATTCCATCTGACAGAGCAAGCTGCAGAAACGAGCCTTTGATGACTTCACGGTTCCAATGAGTGTTTACTGTCCCATCAGCAAAGAATTCTCTGGATTCATCCCGGTCAACATCTGCATTCCACAGGTGTATGCCTACTGATGCCGAACTCAAGAGAAATCGGGACTTCCCTACCGTCTGACAGTGGGACTCGGCTCGTGAGTTTAAGGGACCAGGTTTGAATGAGGCCCCTTGATTTAATATGCTTGTCTTTTAAAAAAAAACAAAACAAAACAAAAAAAACAAACCAAGACCACAAAACAAACCCCAAGGCTTTCACTGTTATTTTTTCCTGACAGGACGAAGCAAAAGGGGCTGTTTGGTGTTTCCAAGACATTTACATTCCATTTCAGTTACATCATGTGTGTAAAATTCGGCAGGTCAAAAGGGGAGGTGATTTACAAAAAACTCAAATTCTAATTAAGGCATGCTCTGAACATTTTAAAACTTAAGACTCGCTGTTTTAAGGGTTTTCTCCACTCTTCCATTTCCATTTTTGAGTCATGTCCAACGCTAAAGATGGCAAAGCCAAAATCACATCAGCATGAATAGTCCTGGAAAGCACCTTGCTTCAAAACCTGCCCTTTTTGATCTGGTAACTTGTTAACAGATCACCTCTTTTTCCTCATTTTACTCCCTATCAGCTCCTTTCTTTTCTCCCTGCAGCTGGTGCGCTGGTGGGACTGAAGCAGCGTCTCTCCAACTCTCAGCTCTCGCTAACGCGCTGCAGCGCATTTGGTTTTATCTGCATACGAATTCACCACGTTTCCTGCTGGCCCCGACTCTCCCGCCTGCGCGCAGTGCTGCAGTCGAAGCCTGGCTTCTCCCCGCCTTACGAAACCACAGCTGACTTCTTCAGCGATTTCCTGGGCTCCTTCCAGTTCAGTTCACTCCCCGTGTCGGCGACAGGCGTCCTCCCCTGCCTCCGAAGGCGGGTGAGATCTGAATACGCAGGATCTGCAGGAGCTGGACCTACATCCACGCTCAGAGCAACATTTCTCTCTCACGGAAGGAATTGACAGAACATGTGCAGCAGCCAATGTTTAAGCCTCAACATCTTGGTTATTTATTTTTTGAAATGCCACAAACCATAAGTACGTATTATAGACAAATCACTTGTCAAAGCTCTTTCTTAATTTAATTAAAGCCATTTTTTATTCACAGAAGTGCAAAGAAGCAACTTAAACAGATAACATTTTTCACACTTGCATAAAATGAAAATAGCCAAACTAAATTTTGGCAAAGTATGTAACAACAAAAGATCCAAGCAAAGACTATATATGTGCCAACTTCCATCTCTGCTAAGACATCAGCAATGATTTGCACACACCAAGTCTCTCAGTTCCACTTCTGACGGACCCCTGACCCTCCGCGCACCGCGAACGCTCCAGCGATGGTCACGCTGCGGCCTGACAGTCCCGTCCAACAACCACGCGGGAGCGTGTCCGTGTCACCCGCACGCGCCTGGCGTCCTGTGAGTCACTGACGGAGCAGGCAGCAGAACGCTGCTGGAGTTCAAGCACCGTGCTCCGGGAGCACCCTCTGCTTTTCCCGGGGGGATCTGGGTGTGAGACCCGCAAAAGCGTGTGCCAGGCATCTGTGAGCACCGCAGGGAAGGTGCGGCCCTCCCAGTGCTCATCCAGAGAAGCTTTACTTTTGCGGTGGGAATAGATTTGTGCCTTTGCTTTAGCAAATCTGTAGCCAAGGCACATGCGTAACAACAAAGGCGCAGGTTCGACAGCACACAAACTGGTTAGGTAGCCTGAAAAAGTCCTGGAAACGCTTTTTCATTAAGGCCTGAGTGAAAGAGGCCATAAAACATAGCCGAGCTTGCCTTTTTAGAAACGTTGTGTTCAGCCCCGCTCCCAGACTCTGCAGCCTGTACCATTACACAGCACTTGAACTGTATGGTTACGGGACAGCCACTGCAGGTCTGCAGGTTACAGCCAGTCTCTGGAATCTTATTTCACAGCCATGCCCCGTAAGGGCAGACCAAGCACCCAACCCAGGTGACACCACAGGCCAGCCCTGGAAACACACACCTTCACGCTGAGCAAGGCTCATCTGGGTCAGTAACACCAACGGACAGGGCTTGGCTGTAACTCAAGTTCACAATAATTGACTGGGAAAGAAAGGGACAGGAAAATTCCCTTCCATCCAAATCTATCTACAAACACCATTTTTGTCAATTAAAAACACCCCAGCTCCTCCTCTCTAGAGGCAGCGTGAGGGAAATCTGCAGACAGGGTCACGCGCTACTCAACCAGACTGTTTCTTCCTATCAGCAGGTCCCAGCGTGAACTACCTCACCACGTTAGTAGCCATCACTCCTGCCCAGAGCAGCATATCTTTACAATTCCACGTTTTGGCCACATGTGCTCTAGTAAATAGAAAACCATTTATCAATTTACCTTCAGAGCTGAAGTTTGCTGTTGTGCAATGCCTTACAGCATTCAGAGATTTCATGATTCAGGCAATACGTTCAGGCTCCATCTGCTGCGTATTATTGACCATATTATGTAAAGTACGCCTTAGGTTCACGCTCACTTGGTGCTGCAGTACCTGTGGGTGCCAAACATACGCTTCCTATTCTGCCCGCCTCTCCTGGGCATACGCAACCCCCTCCGGCCACCGCCCGCCTTCTACATCAACTTGTTGCGCACAGAAACCATACCAACGACGCCAAGCGCTGGTTGTACACCAGTTTGTGCAGACGCCTGTGGTACTAAATCAGCTTTTGTGAGACGGTGAATGTGTGATCAGGAGAGGTGACCCGGCAGCAAGGGGGGTTACTGCCAGCAAAGCAACCCCCCTTCCACCAGGCCCAGTCACCAGAGGGGGATCTTCCCCAAAGCGCTGAAGGAACCCCGGCGGGTCACACGGCTCCGCGGGCAGCACCACCCCTCACCCCGTACCTGTGCTCTCAGCCTTCCATGCTGCCCTGCGCCCGCTCGCCCCGCCCAGTGAAGAAGCCAAACTGAAAAATCAGCATGCCAAAAAACGACAGGACTTGGAGAAAGCGGTTTTCAGAAATGAGATCCCGCTCTGTTGCTAGGCAAAACGGAAGGGTTTTTTCTCATCTTTTCGGAGAAGCCTCTCCTCTCTTCTTGAGGGGCAGAGCTGAATTTCATATTGTCACTAACGCAGAATTAGAATGACAGCATACAGACCTGCTTCTTATTCCAAGGCATGTCTCCAGCCTGTTCACTTTTGGAAATAACACCATGTACTCACAGAGTACTTCACAGGGGAAAAAAACCCCAAGCCATCACCCCGCTGCTGCAGTAGGATGATGTCAGGGGCTCTGCTTTTGTTTTTTACAGTTTGCACTGGAGAAAGGAACAAAAAGATGGAAACTTCAGCAGATCCATGTGCAAAGCAAACAGCTTTAAGTGAACAAAAAGCGGGCCCAGCCCATTCACAGAAGAAGGGAAAGGCTGTCTAGAAGCCCATCAGTTTGTTGGTCTTCCACTCATGTATCTGTCACTTTTAACAGAGCTGAACATACACTGGGATACGCTGCTCTTTTGTTCAGAACTCCAGTGATGTATTTTGTAGCAGAAAGGGAGTTCGAATGCTTGAACAAATCAACGGGAATTTTCCAATAGTGCCAAAGCTTGAGATAACTCTTATCCCTCCCTAGTCTGCCAAAGAGGGCAGCAGCATTGCCACTTGTAACAGGAGACACCAAGTGTCCTGTAGAAAGGGATTCAAATCGGTATCACCCTGCAAAATAAACTTTCTACACGTGTGACAGGAGTAACTGGCTTTGTTCCTGCTGCTGAGTTAGCTGTGACAGCAGAACTATCACACTCAGCACATCCTCCTTCCCTCGCCACAAACTGCTCGCCTTTCCCCTCCGTCTTCTCTTGAAAAGGGGGACGACGTTTGTGAACAGGCAGCTGGGTCACTCCCCGCTACACCCTCTACCTTCCGCTCACGGAGCAGGACACCGACTCTTGCAAGCAGGCACGAGGGCGATGCCACGCCAAGGAACGGCGTTCCTCAGGCCGCAGGCACTGCAGGAACATCTGGCGAGAGTGACACTCCGGCAAAACCCGAGCGGTATCAGACAGGTGCCCCGGCAGCCTCGCTGGTGAGCTCCCCACCTCCAGAGAGCAAGGAGCTCGCCCGAAGGCTGCACACCCCAAAACCTGGACGAGCTGAGGCTACGAGCTGCGCCCCGTCCCAGGTTACCGCCCAAAGGTGCTCTTCTACGCGACTGCTTCCCGCGCGCCTCGAAGCGGTAGCAGTTCACTGCTGGCTGGCATTAAGCAAACTCCGACATCCCCGAAGCCTGGCGCATCTGTGCTAGCTAACACACCAACAGCGACAGGGACGCTGCCTTCCCAGCGAGAACACATGATTTCTCTCCTGTTTCTGCTCACCTGGCTTGCGGTGCAGGGAACCGAGTAAGGAGGAAGAGCGGGTTTATTGCACATTTCTCGTTACCATCTCAGTAATTAAACAGATAACTCAGCCGAAGTATTTGCAATTTCCTAAACCAGCGTTTGTTACTGACGCATCTGGATCTCCATAACCATTACCTTCTGCTACCTACAGGTAGAGATAATTATCCACAAGTAAACGATTACCTAGGCTATAAATTACCTACCAAAATTTGGGCTGGGTTTTTGCCAATCACCATTCCAATTAATTAACCAAAATTGACTAGCTGGCTTTAAACCAAATATCTGCTCATCAGTATTCGATGCCAGTGCTTACAAGATGAAGGAAATAAACCAGGGAGGAGCGACGGAGAGCAACCCTGCACAGGTTAGGAAGAGACTACAGCAGCAGAGCACCGAGAAGCAGGGGCTTTCTCAGAGTTTGTGGCCAAGGCTTGCTCGTTCTGCATGCGACGCTGCCCGCAGGCAGGGCTGTGCACCGTCTGAGGGCAGAGCACCACCAGCACACAGCCATTTCCATGGAGGAGAGGAGTCACGGCCACCACGGGAACGGGAAAGCTGGGGGTCCGCGAGTTTTCCTCACACGGGGGCTTGGGGCCGGTTTCCAAGGGCTGCTGCAGCGGGCAGGGGGCACGGCCGCACCAGCAGCCCGGGGAGCAGCAACCACCACGAGCAGCATGACTCCTGCTTTCGCTGCTCCTCCATTCTCAAGGAGCCAGTCAGACGTTTCCCAAAGCTTTTGTTTTCAATAGTCAGGGTAACAGAAACATTTCACAGGAACGTAACCCCAGCACTACACATCCACAGAACAGCAATTGAGACAACACGCGCTCCACTGTTGTGACCGTAGGCGCTGCGTATTAAACGAATTCCTGTCACTCCCAGCTGAATCACCTCTGCACGCCATCACACGCAGACACTCAGCTGTCCGTGTGCTCCGGGAACACCCACAATGGCAGAAGCTGCCGTTAGGAACGGTGCCATTACCTCTTTGAACAGGCATCACCTCTGGCTCAGCACCACCCGGATTCCCAGTAACCGCTTCCGACAAAACTGCACTGGTAACCAGTCATCCCCTCAAAGCACGCGACAATTAACAGCAAATCTGCCACTGGCCAAGAGTTTTGTATCGGCACTCGTTAAACCCACTCCGACACACAGCCGGCTCCGCCAATACAGAAGCAAGCACACGCTGTAGTGCAAACACAGGTTTAAGATAAATACCTACCTTTAGGCCAAGCTCAGCTAGAGCAAGCGTGTGTCTCCTCACAACCAGTTACTCGCTCTGTACCTTTTCCAGGTGCTGTGGCTCGGATATCAATTCAGGAACAAACCAGCAGCCCCTTTCCCAGCTCACCGCGCTCTGCCTCTGCATACCCTCTGTTTCCTGCAGCAGCCAGTGAACCCAGCGGCGCGGTCCAGCGCTGCCCACCCGCACCGCAGCTAGCGCGCGGCAGAGCTGGAGGGCCGCCGGCTGCTCCAGGAGAACCGGGGCACGCGCAGCCCCCGCGCTGCCACGCGGTAAGGATCCTCGATTCCCCGTTCGGGGCCGGCCACTCCAGCCTTACAGCTACAGGCATTCCAGGAGAGCCTCGGTTTTTGAGCAGTGCCAACCGCTCACCGACACAGGACTCACACCCCTGTTTTGTACGACAGCTCTGAAACGCTGTCAGCGGCTACGTGCACCGGCGTGTCGGTACCCAGAAACAGAACCCTTCAGGAGCGCAGAACTGAACTCAGAAATCCCAGCTATTTCTTCTCAGCTCCGAACAACTCTTCTCTATCATAAATAGCAATGCACAGTCAGTTGGAAGGGGACTGGAATATTTATTGGGCAGTGATTTTTAGTACTAGTTCTTGAAGAAATAAGGCACCTCATGTACTGTGAGAAAGATATAAAGCTGTAAATGCTGACAAAACCAGCAATTAGCAGCCATTCTGGATTCTTCTGGAGAACTCAGCAGGGAACTGATTTCAAACCAAACAATCTGCAAAGAAAATCCGTAATAAGGATAATCCAGTGCCTTCCACAGCACCTCAAAAACCATTTTCAGGATGCTTTTCTCATGTCACCTCCAATTATTGATTTATTACAAAGCAGCAAGATACTTCACTGCACAAAGTAAGATTTTTATTTATTTATGCAGGCCTGTCAGCGTCGATAAAATACCGTGGAAGCTAGATATTACTTGCACTCTGTATAATTAAGTGAAAGGCCAGACCTTTGTGGAAGCGCTCAAGAGAATTCTGATCCAGACCAGGCAGAAGGGTGAAGGGAGAGGTGGAGAGGTGCTCCCAAGGGCAGCAGAGCCCACTGCAGCTACCCTGACAAGGCCCTCGCGGCTCCTCAGAGCTTCTCCATGTTTTGGGTGAAGGTTTGCCTATGGGGGTGCCAGACAAAAGATGCAAGGGGATAAAACCTACCACCAATCAACAACTTGCCAAGGTCCCGGAAAGAAAAAAAAAAAAATAAAAAAATCTACAAAACCCAACTAACAGGAAAACAACCAACACAGAGCATCAGAGAGAAAGTGAAATGTTTCCACTACACTAACCAAGCTACTCATCCGGCTTCTAAGAAAGAGACGTGCAAAACATCTCCCAGCCGGCTGTACACGCTGCTACCTCTGCATCCAAGCAGCAGACACTGCTCTCTGGAAAACGTCTCCTCCGTTTTGAACCGTATTTATGTACCTGCTACAATGGAGAGACTGTTCCTGCTTCTCCTGGGTCATTTCCATTTGAAGTTCATTCAAACATTGTTAATGAACAGTAAATCTTTAGACTCCTTCAAATTGCTCTGTTTAATAAACTCTGCATTTCATTAACATTATTCAAAATGCAAACTCATTTATGAAAAAATCCACATCACTCTGAGAAAAACGCATTCAGCTCCTCCGAAGGTCTTGGTGAACTAACACAGGTGGAGGCCAACTGAAACCTTCGGCAGCACAAGCAGAGTCGGATTCTCAAGAGCTTCACTTGAGCATCCTCCATGAAACACACCAGTTTCTGAGAGCGCTCTAGACAGAAGCTGGAACGCGGGCGCTTGAGGTGCCTGCGGCGCTAGAGGGAGGCGCGATGCCAAGCGCTGCTGAGGTGTACCTAAGTGCTATGAGGTGTTCACGGGCAGAAGACGGAAGGCAGCATAAGCCCTCGCAGTTTTTGCTTTGGAATGACTCCAAAGTGATTTTCCACAGGATTATAGCAGATGTACGCCAACAGCCCCTCTTCACCACTTAAAAACTTTCTCTGCCTGCACTTCACATTGCCGCTTCTGTTTCCGTAAGGCAACGTGGAATGTCACATCTGGGACAGGTTTAAACCTCCCTGGCTGCATGTGTGTTCCTGGCTAGGTACAGCACTGCGCCAAAGCAAGGGCTCTTGGAAGACAAGAGCAGGTTAGAGGGCAGATGAAACACAACAAACCAACAGAATCAGGGAACAACTACCTCTATCTGCAGGTTTCGCAGTAACGGTGAAAAAGCAGGAAAGATTTCTGGTTAGCACAGGCCATCACTTGACAGTTGTGAAAGGGTGACAGAGCTCTGGGGGCAGCTCTGCGGCTGCGGAGGTTCGCCCGTGTTGCTAAGCCCACACCTGCCTCTCGCCCGTGATCCAGAGAACGCTTCCTGACGAGCACAGCGTAGACTAACCTGAATTTACAAGCCTAGCAGACTTCAGAAAATGAAGTGGAAACAGCGTTCTCCTAAAGGTCGGAGCGCTCTCTAGCAGTCTGTTTTAAATTGCTAGTCTGGATTTTGCACTTTAAAACTCTCTCTTTTCTAACAAGAAAGCCAAAATAAAGGCAAAGTTTTTCGTCAGTTGGATTTCCGCCCCTCCCACCAAAGTGCAATGACAGGTGCTTTGGAAACTGCAGCTTTGGCCTGTTTTAGAAGATAAGAAACTTCCCCCCAGCCGCCTTTCAATCCACCACGTTCCCAGGGCAGCAGAACAATCAGCCTGGTTCCCACGCGCAGCGGCACATCACAGCGCCTGCCGCAGCAGGGCTCAGGATCGCCGAGTGCTACCGCCCGCCGAGTGCTTGGACTTCCCCCAGAAACACCCAAACCAAGCCTCAAAACATGAAGGGAACGCTGCAGCGCAGGGTCCTGCCTTGAGAAACTCCCTAAGACCCGACACCACCAGAGCAGCAGGTCCCACCCAGGGACGTGCCCAGAGGGACTCTCATCGCGTGCACCCTGCCCTCGCCAGGACCCCCCTCAGCGGTTTGCTAACTTTATTCCTTCTTTATTCTCAAGGTCATTTCTTGTTTACTTAATCATTCATTGTGCTTGCAGCCTGATGGGTCTCTTAATCCCCTGGCTGGTTTCTTAACTTTAATTTCGTTTCCAGAAAAGCAGGGCCGTCCCTCCCAGGAGAACCAGCATTGTTTTTACCAGGCTTGCGACGAGCGCCGCCGGTCCCTGGGGAGGCTCGGGGGACCTCAAAGGCAATAGTTCTCTGCCCAGGAGCAAAGAAGCCATTACAGCTTGTACTAGAAGATTTAATAGGTGTCATAATTTATCATGTAAACTGAAAAGTGTTTCTTAATTAAGTGCGTACGTTAATGAATTTTTTAATTTGATCCCTGTAAGTACCTTGCTATACTAATTGCAATATTCTACACATTAGTCATCCGCTGTTGCCCTTGGCTATTTTCTACCCTGAGAGGGAGAGATAGAGCTTTTCAGTTAAAGTTCATTTAACTCTTTCCACCCAACAAATTAAATTTCCTGTTCTTCACACCGGAGAGTGACAGCCGCATTTCAGTCCTCGAGCACCCGAAGGACAGCACTTCGCACACACATCAGCTTGGGTCTCCACCCCGCCTCCCACGTAGGGGGAATGAGAGAGAAAAACGAGGGAGAAGGCCCACAGTAGATCCAGAGGAAAACGTCATCTTGCAGGACAAAGACTAGGAATTTGCTCCCGGCACTGGGAATGGATGCAGCACAGGAAGATGGTAAGCACAGACACTTCCTAGCCTAGTTTCAAATGCAGCGACTGGGGTTCATTTCGTTACCTTGATTACCAACAGCACTAAGTGACAGAAGTTTTCCAGCCCACAGACTCCTAGAATCCTAGAACGGTCTGGGTTGGAAGGGACGTTAAAGGTCATCAAGTTCCAACCCCCCTGCCATGGTGTGGACACCTTCTACCAGACCAGGTCAGTCGCTCCAGGTTTCAACGTGTGCTTGAGTGAGGTGCCAGCTTTTCTGATACTTTGCACTCACACCCAAAATTCAAGAGCAGGAGGGTGGGAAACTTGGCACCGAACATCCAAAGGCTGGAAGGGAAGCAGCAGCAGCTGAAGGTACGGCTCGTGGCTCATCCACTTCACCAGCCCCCACAGGAATCTCTTCTCCAGTTGCTGAAGACAAACTGTCAAGACACGCAGTAATGTTGAGGCAGCTGACAAGCATCTCTGACAATTTTATGCTGCAGCTAATTGCTGCTACCTGAAGAGCTTAAAGGGGGGCTTCAAAAGCCTCTTAAACACTCCAGACTACAAATCCAATTTTCTTTCCGCAGGGATAATACTCTTGTGGCTGCGTATGTCAATTAGAAGAGCCACTACAAATTGGAAACTCCTCACCTCTAATAAGGACACTTGGCAACCACGGCAGATAGTCAGACCCCTCCAGACCAAACAGTTAAACAGGGTAAGGCAGAAGAGTCATACCCACGCCCAGGCAAGAAGTTGGTGCAATTCAAAACACACAACTACGTTCTTAGCCATATCCTTCACATTTTCATTTGCTTCTGCTTCTGGGGTTTGCATAAAGGAAATTGGAATTTCAACTCAACGATGACTCTGTAAAGGAGAATTTTACGTTTTCAAAGGAAACCTTCACTGTTCCTTAAACAAAAAGGAAACGAAACCCCAGCACTCATTTTCTATCCTGTCTGCACACAGAAAGGTGTAACATGTGGGTAACAACGACCCTCCCTTCCCCGTGTTTGTTCCCGTGATGCAGATGAAACCATTAACAGCAGCCAGTCATCACCTGCTGAAGCACGTTAGTCCGCACACTCTGCCTCTCCAAGACGATTAAAAAGAAAAGAAGGCTTGCCCTGAACGCTTCCTGGCTCGCATGCCAGTGAGGTATTTACAGTGACATCTTCGTGGTGTACAAACGGACGCTCTCCAGAACCGAGACGAACCCTCCCAGGCTCTGGGCCAGATGAGGAAGCGCAGCACTCACAGCCTCCTTTGTGTTCTGTTCGTCCGTATTCCCTGCTTTCTGTGTGACGGCAGCGCGCCTTTCCGCTGCTGCCCCTCTCGCACACCGGGCAAAGAAACCCTAACAGGGTACAGGAGAGACTCTCTATTTATTCTAGCTGAGCTTTCCTCTACCCTCTAATTTTCTTCATTTAGCCTGTGCAACACAGTATTAACCTGTCATGCATCTGAATACCAACTCTTTGCAAGGAATTTTAAAACCACCATTTAACTTTATCAAAGCTGGTGTCAGCGGTCAATTCACAGAAACACCTTTTGAACACAACCAGACAAATGCCCTGCTGTATTTTATGCAGGCACACACAGTGCTCTCTCAAAGAAATGGCTTCTCCAAGCCCTGGAAATCCAACAGGAACGAGGAGCTGAGCTTCACCAGGCTTCTCGGGGCCCAGCGATGGCCATGTCTGAAGCCTGTTGAGTAACAGTCACGATGCTGAGCCCGCAGAAGAGAGGCTGCTGTCCCACAGAGCATCCCCCGGCTCCACACAGGTTTTGTCAGCAGACGTGCCATCGTCCCGCTGAGGTACCGACACCAAGAGGCGGTGCGGCTGCACTTCATTACCCAAGGCACGCCTCACAGGACCAGGACCCACGCAACGCTCCTAACACCACCTGTACTTCCCATCCCCTCCGGACTCACAGACAAACAGAAACACCAACGGCAGGAATCCAGTTCCTGCCTGATGATGTCCAGTTCTGAGTTCCTTCAGTGCCCAGCTGTAAAGCCCACAGCCCTGGCGCTTTCTCTGCCGAAACCCCCATTTCTGCGGCAAGGCGCCGTAAGCACCGCGTCAGTTCTCACTGCTGCCCACCATTTCCCTCACCCCCCGCAAACACCAGGGATCGCTGACTGGGGTACGACCCAGCAGGACCCGGCCCAGGCGCGGACGGTTGCAATGCCACGTCCCTCACGGGAAACCCGACCAGACCGGAGGGGTGAGGCTGCCAGCCCGCTCATCTCCGGCGTGACGCCGCCCTACAGCTGAATGCTGGCTGCCACCCCTGCTGCCAGCCTGACCCAGAGCCACCCCGGGCTCCCGCTGCCTCCTGCTGTGTTAAGATCCAGCAGCAGCTGCTCTAATTATTGACTTGCAATCAAACCTGCCTCCGAACGCGGGAAGACAGTCATGTGCCACGGTAATTCAGCATCCAGTGTGCTTCCCCCGCCACTTCTGAGCGCGTTGTGGGTCTGCTTCTGCTGAAGTTCTCCTGACAGGCTTACGCATGCAATTAAGCGGATTACACGGAACACGTTTAATAGCCTAGGAACTTCCGAGGCCAAGGCGGCTTCACACGGCAGTGCTGCATCACTCACTCACTGCCCCAGTCACAGGCAGAGCCTGTGAAATTAATAGCAACAGCACAGCTCAACACACTTCAGCAAAGTGAGACTCCTCACATGGGTGGCTGTCACCTGCTTTTCAACAGATTTCAAGCAGTGTTGCCTACAGCATCCTGTTGTATCAGATAAAATGCATCCTGACACCTTTCTTACTGTATTACGCTCCACTGCTGAATTATTGAGATGCAAACCTCTCTCTTAATTTTTTTAAAAAAGGAAACACTGCCCAGTAATTGCCGGAGGTTAGATCTTGTTGGCTGATAGCAGATCATGTCTGCACAGTCCTACAGATGCCAAGGGTTGCTGATTGCAAGTAGTTGTAAGAAGCCCTTCTCAGGTGTCTGGACAACCAATACAGTTATTTCTGAGGAATTAAGGAGGTGCTGCCTGCTATCAACCATTTCCATCTCCCGCTACCGTACACCAACAGCTCCACATGAGCTATGCTGGCACTAGCCAACCTGGCCCTTACTGTCGAATCACGGAATTGTTTACATTGGAAAAGACCTTTAAGGTCATTGAGTCCAACTGCTGACCTAATGCTGCCAAGTCCACTACCAAATCGTGTCTTCTTAACACCTCCAGGGATGGTGACTCCACCACTTCCCTGGGCAGCCTGTTCCAATTTCAGTGAAGAAACTTTTCCTCATATCCAACCTAAACCTTCCCTGGCAGAATTCGAGTTAATTTCCTCTCATCCCATCGCTAGTTGCTTGGGAGAAGAGATGGACACCCACCTTGCTCCAGCCTCCTTTCAGGTAGCTGTGCAGAGTGATGAGGTCTCCCCCCAAGCCTCCTCTTCTCCAGACTGAACAACCCCAGTTCCCTCAGCCGCTCCTCACAGGACTTGTGCTCCAGCTTTGCTGCCCTCCTCTGGACACGCTCCAGCAACCTAATGTCTGTCTTGTAGTGAGGGGCCCAAACTGAACCCAGTATTTGAGGTGCGGCCCCACCGGCGTCAAGTGCAGGGGCACGATCCCTTCCCTCGTCCTGCTGGGCACACCAACAACGACACGGTCTAAGCTTCCCGCTCAACACACTGAAGTGGTCATGATCACATGAAGTCCAAGGGGTGAAACCTGCCCTCAGCTGCCCAGTGTCCATCTCGCTCCAATAACATCAGCAGAACCACCACCAGGAATTCCACCTGGGGAGGATCGGGCCAACCCCACCTAGAGGTAACAACTTGCTAAAGGCAAAATAATCTCATTCCTCTAGCTACACCATCTCAACAGGACAAGACTTAATAAATGGTACTTCTCTTGTAGAGGCTTCTGAAGAGAGTAGAAGCGAGTGTTTCTCCGTGACTTTTGACTATGCACTACTGCAGCACAGCGCAGATAGACCTGTCAAAAACCACCTTCGCCACCACGCGTACCATATATTTATGACGACAGAAGTTATACGTATTTCATCCTCGTGCTGGATCTGACACAACAGTGTCAAACACAGCTCACTACGTTTGTCACTCAAACCACCGCCTTCTCTTCATATTTATCCTGACCCACTCCCGCTAATCCTATTTCCATTACAAATTATCTCCTCCTTTTGTACCCAAGGTGCTTTCACTGTGAATACCTAAAGACAGACAGACAAAGAATACACAAAACTATGACCCCAGGAACCCGTCTGTCCATTGTGCAGCTACCTCTGGGGAAAACAAACGTGCTTCTCCCAAGTGTCTTGCACTTTTTTGTCTATCTACATCTGCATGAATCCCCATTTTGATCTCTTACCCATTTTCACAGGTGTGAAATCATTACATGAAGTGCAACGCCATCGAAGGCAGCAGGCTCATGACACTTCTCTCTCATCCCGACCGTCTGGACAGCACTTTCAGCTGGTGTAAACTAGCGTAACTCCCCTACCACCACGGGAAAGAAGCCAGATTTACACCAGGTGAGAACCCGGCTCACACGTGCTTTTTTAACACACACAGCAACCTAATGCCAAGCCCCAAGCATCACCTAAATGGAAATAAGTCACCTAAAAGAGGAGTGGAGAAACACCTTTCTCACCTGTGCTTTTATGTTCCCCTGTTCTCTTGAGCTTTTTCCCTGGTAACAGTGGAAAAATACTGCAGGGAGAAACGGTTACGAAGTACCCTGAAGGTGAGTAAAATAACAAGAACCCAACCACATGCTTTTTATGATGTCATACACATTAATCCTACAAACACCCTGACTTCTCCAAGTCGCCGGTGCTGATTATATTGATCAATTGTTAAAGCCATCACTCCTCACTGATCAGTCCTGTTAATACTCACTACGATACAGGGACCTCAGTTTCAGGGACTTCAGTCCAGTCCCGAATCGTGCAGCCTTCCTGCCCTCCACGACGTGGCTGCTCCTTGACTTCCGGATGCGCGTAAAGAAGAAGTTGAAGCCCACCAGCACAGGCAATGCCGTAACCCTGAGGCCCTTGGGTAGGTTTTGTCTCTTAGACAAAAGCTGTTCCCTGGGCATTCCCAGGAACCAGGCAGAAGACAAAAACCTGAAACTCGCTGACATGTGGTCAACCCCTCAGAAACGCCCTTTGACAGAAAAAATCCAAGCCCAGTGTCTGAAGCAAGTCTGGTGGATTTCTCCCGTGCAGTCATTCACTGCGCACCCACCATGCCCGCAGAGCCGATGCCAGGTGCCCTGGACATTTTTTGGTCTTGCTGAACGGCACTTAACGCAGGAGACATCTGATCTGCCACTGAGCAACACTAAGTGGTCTGATCAGAAATGACATCTGAGCCGAATGAGCTAATTAGTTTACAGGATTTCCCCTCTCTGCCCCCAACAACACCACGAGTCTATCTGTGTCGTCCCCTCAGCCGAAGCTGTGCCTACAGGGTGCCATGCTCTTGTTCCATCTACGGCCTGCCCTCACAACAAAGGTTCAGTGCATGCGTTGGCAGTTCGGTCAAAGCAGGCACATCTGCTGCTGCTGAAGGCTCGCAGTCCTTTGTCAGGAGAAACACAGCATCCCCATTTAAACACAGTAAGAACAAATAAAAAACCCCAGCAGCTTCCACCCGGGTAGGAAACTAGCGCTAGCGACCTGGGAGTGGGCAAGTCAGACGCTCTGAATCCAACAGGTTCATTAGCAAAGCCCAAGGGCTCCCCTGAATTCACTTCTGTTGACACTGTGGTGGGGACTGGAAGCTCCAGGATACCCAAGGATGTCAGACTCACTGTTTTACGTAAATCCACCACAGGCAACCTCAAAGCCATCTCGGAAGCCCAACAAGAATCCCTGTGTAAGCCAAGTGAAGACAAACCACCCACTCTCCTCCCCGTTCCTCAGGCTGCAGACGTGGGGGGAGGCCCGGCCAGACACCAGCACGGCCGTCCGGTTGCCAACAGCTGGGCGAGCAGCAGGGAGAGGCGAGGCTGCGGCCGGCACGCGCTGCTGGCCTCCTGTCGCTCGCTGGCTGTAGATCTCACAGGCACAGCGAGACGTGAAAGGGGACGGGTGCACCGTACTACCCTCACCCGCTCTAGCAGCTCTCGGGAAGAGCAGCGGCCACACACCGTTTGTCCACCGCTTCCCACCAGCCTTCTAAACGCTGAACACCACTCTGTGATTTCTTCAAGTCTACAGGCAACCACACATCTTGTAGTGCAGCAGTGACACCACTGGCAAAGCCGCAGAAGTGCAGTGGCTACAGGTTCAGGGAGATGATGCCATCCACACTCGCAAAACCCCGGTGGGACAGTTGCAGCCAGAGACAGGTGAGCTCTGAGGCCACAGTGGAGTACGTGGTGGCTCGGCGACCGAATGGCGTGACCATTGCCAGGTCACAGGGGACAGATCCAGTCACTGCCAGCCAGCAAGGCAGCTCGCGCCAGGATTTGCCAGAACCCACGTCACATAGCCATGTCACTAGTATCAGCCAGCGCTTGGAGACCGCACTGTAAATAACGCTCTTGAACACAACAGCGAAGCTGCAGTTGGCTTTTAACTGATTTATGCGAGGTTTCTGCTGCATTTGCCCAAAACCACTCCTTAGTATCCTCTGTAACACTACTGTGGCCTGAAATACAAGCAGAGGATCCCATGCCCTGTGACACAAGGCAGTGTGGCACTTGTGCACCGTAACTCCAGCCATCGCACTGAGCTGAAGATGTGACAACCAGAACAAGCTTAAGTCCTATTGCTGATTCTGCTTACCACCAGAGAACTGGATTTTGTCGTGCACACAAGACGTCGAGCTGCGGGACCGTCCGGGAGCATTTCCGGTGCCGAGTCTGGTTCGGTGTTGCCAGCAGAGCACCAGCACACCAAGCGAGCTGTCTGGCCGTGTTTGGGCAGGCTCTACCACGCCTTTCAAGGACTGCTGCGCTATACTGGATGTGAGGGGCTGATCTTCAGCTTTAAGTAATTATGCAATTTTAATACCCAATATTAAACCATGTAATATGTGATTTATACAAGTACAAGCTTTCTTGGTTCTCAAAAGAGCCATTAACCTGAACAGGACAACAGAGAGTTATGTCCCCTTTCCAGCAAAACAAGGGGAGACCTGGCTCTGACTTATTGAAGCCACGCTAAAATTTTTAAACATGAAGAGCAAAACAGCACATGGAAATAGCTGGGTCATGAAAGTACAGCTGTTTGAGGATGCGCACCAATATACAAACAGGTTACTTGCACTGCAAACAGCAACTATAGCTTATCGAAAGTTTCACGTGGTCGTTTCCAAAAATGCAACTGTCAGCATTTCCCACGGCCTCTGCCCCGCTGTCCTACACGTGGCAGGGAAGGCGAGCGGCGGGATAACAGCCCACACTGGAGATCAGCTACCGTGGTATTTGTATCCCTTAGAAAACAATTCCCTAACAGCAAGGGATCATGACAGGTACTGTCAAGTTTAATACGAATGTTAGAGCGAGCAGCATTTGAGAGAAATATGCACCTTGTGGAGAAACTAATTTACTGCAGCACAGCAAAAGCAGGAAAAACCAAACCACAAAACTCTACGGGTTGTACCTGGCTGGAGCAAGGCGCACGCACGCTATTCCTCAGCTTCGGCACCACAGTCATTTCCCACAGGTCCCTGAAGGGAAGAGCTGCTGAAGCCATCCTGCTCACAGAGGGATGCCTGTCCACACCACACCTGCCGGCGACCACAGAGAGGACGCGGGGACACCGAGCATCTCCTCCAGCTCCCCGCTCCCTGTGGGACACCAACGCTCTGGCACACTCACCGCACCGGGCCGCTCTGACTGAACAGGACAGTGCAGCGTGATGTCCACTTCTTCCCAGCCTCTTCCGCCTCGCTCCCAAGTTCTGTACGTAAGACTGAGCGGAGCACTCTGCCCACCAAAGCGTTTTGTCCGTGGCAGACAGCTCCGCAATATGAACTACATCCTCCTCCAGGAAAGGGAGGGTGAATCGACACATGCCAAGTAATCCCCGCAGGAGGAGCGGCCCAACGAAAAGGTCACCTTTCTGCCTGCAGGAAAGTCAAACCTTTATTAAAACCAGAGGTAGGAAGGAACGCTGGAGGTCCTCTCGGCACGCTCTACCTGTCCCACTCTCGCAACCCCGAGTGACAGAGATTCAGGACAGTGTGTCAGTTTTCTGTAAGAAGCTGCTCTCTGCCTGCCACTACTCTGCTTCTGAGCTCCTTTCCCTTCTCACCTCACTCCCTGTAAGCGTCCAGGCTTCGACGCCCTCAGGTTTTTCAGTTGTGATGTTTTTGGAGGAAGACGGAGAAGGCCCAGCGAGATGGCCGGTGACACAGCACGCTCTGCAATGGCTTCATACCCGCCCGGTCCACCAGTGCAGGCACGCAGGCTGGAAGGTGGAAGGAAGTTCAGGCTGGATGCTTCCAGGTTAAAACACAGGTAGGGCTGAGGAGATTTATGTCCCGTTCTCCCCAAGAGGACATGCCAGGGGTTCCTGGGGGAGCCGGGCATACAGAAGACAGAAGGGATCCCAACGTACCCTTCATCTATAAATATTTAAGTAGTCCCTCCCCCTCTCCTCAACAACATATGCCAGTGTCTCCTCCAGCTCATAAAAGCCAATTCCCTCCCGCTGTTTGCGAGCACCAGAAGTCTCAGAGTGGTGATTAGTGGATTACGTGCATCACAGGGACTGACTCCAATCACTTTCCCCTGCAAATTGCTCAGCCTCAATGCAGCGGCACAGCGCCGAGTGGGCTCTGTCACTGGGGCCTGCTCCTCATTACGACCAGGAGACTTCAGGAGTTTGTTTACAGGGCTGGAACACCATCCTCCTGGGCAGCTAATCAGCCTTCCCCCAGGGTTTCTGCTCCTTGAATACTTAAGAGTAATCACCACCAGCTATCTACAGCAAGAGCAGCATCTAAGCAATTCCACCAAGTCAACTGACAACAGCTTGAGGTAATATCAGCCCCCTCGTATGAAGACAAGTGCTCTCCACACAAGGATGCTGGAGCTTAGCACCACTCAATAAATCAGAACAGCATCCTGGAAAGCTTGCCATTAGTTCTGAACCATTAATTTTTGCTGGGTCTTTGACACAACTGTTTGAGAGCACTATAGCCTGCTCTCTGAAAGTTAAATTATAAAGAGCAACTTCCCTGAAGGTGCTACTCTACTAACCCATTTAAGTCCTTGGCTAAACATCTAAAATAAATCACTGGAGAGCTGCAAGGCAGGTGGTTTCCTACTGTGCAGTATGTGAGAAGAAGCCATTCCCTCTCCAAACAAACCCCAGCTGGGAAACCTTTGGCACTAAGCAATACCTCTACAAGATATTCCATGTAACACTGTGCCAGCCAAGTGAAACCAGACATCTTACCATATGGAGTTCCACACAACACCTTCCTCCTAAGTCCTTCCCAGTAAGGTTACTTCCCAATGATTAAATGCCTAAGAGATTAAAAAACACTGGAAAGCAAATGAGCCCCAAAATTTCCAGTCCTGTTCCCACTGCATGCCTAAAGACAAAATAACGGTGTTCTTGGAGGGTCCCTGTAAGCCTGCACATCTTACGAGTTTCCACCACTAAATAAATGGGAAAAAAAAAAGAAAAAAAAAAAAAAAAAAAAAAAAAAAAGAGTTTGGCTATCAACAGGAAATATTTTTGACATCACTTCTCAAAGCAACTGCAAGGTCAGCTGTGAGGCGCAGGGAGGAGCCTGCCCGCCCCTCAGTGACACTCCTCAGGAGGAACTGGTTTACTCACTGCAGTAAATCAGGACTGCTCCATTAACCGACCCCCGCCTGAGGCTGCCCAGACCCTTGTGCTGTTAATGCAAGACTAATTAAAAAGGGACAGAAACAATAGCAGGGAAAGGGAACATAGCACTTCCGCCTCCAGTTCCTCTACCAACACGGCTCCCAGTAAAACTGGCTCTTGGGCCAGAGACACCTACCTACTGAGAGTGGGGCTTTGGGTTTCTGTTTCATGGTGACCCCTAAAATCCTGTCCCACTTCGTGGCAGAACAAACCCCCATCAAACAACGGACTCAGCCCTCCAAGACTTTTAGCGGAAGGTCCAGGATGAGGAAGTACAAGGGCGAGGTGCACAAGTCTCGCGTCGCTCTGGGCAGATCGCCTCGGGAGCCTTTGCACGGTGCGAGCTTTCTGCGCGTGGGCCTGGGCCAGCCACCCACCGCGCAGCACCCGAACGGTGCTCGGAGTTTTCAGCACGGTGCTTCTGGACGAGGCTGTGATGGGAAATGCTCATTAAAGGCACAGAAGGAAAAAGGCCTTCCAGACAATTAATAATCAACCTAGCGTTAGGTTAAAACCGCATTTTAATTGGACTGTAATGAGGCAACAATGTATCTCTGATTCCATTCTAAACTGAAAACCCCGCTTCAGGTAAATGAAACCAGTGTGTTCGTAACAACGAGCAGTTATCAACCTTGTTCCATATGGCCCCGTAAATTATAAAAAGCAGGTAATGAAGCAGTGCCAAAAAATAACTACTCCACAATACCAGTTTCCTCTCATCTCTCCGTGGGGGCCTAGTCTCACTGCAATGGCCACAGAAGCACGCTGTAAGAACAAAGGGTGCAGACCACCCGCCCTTTATAAACTACGGAGAGTGGCAATTCTGGGTTTGTTTTTTCCCTTCCCTAGAGATATCCTTGTGAGCACTTCCCCATTCCGCACCAGAACGGTACAACTGGCTCGCTGTCTGTGGGAAAGCTGTCCTACCCGGCCAGCTCGCAGCCAACCTATTTCCACCCACGGGCTCACCCTCTTGAGCACCTCTGCAAAAACCTGTCCCCGGAGGTAGCACCGCTTCACAAATCCATCCACATCTTCTCACTTCTGCTCCCTCCCTCTCCCAGTTCCCTCCCTTGCCTAATGCCGGTCTCCGGGACAAAACTCAAGTTATACCCAAGCTATTCATCAGCCTTCCAAACCAAACCAACTTCAACGCGCAGCTGCTGCTCTGTGGTTTTTCCCCTCTCCAAACGGCTCAAGAGCCAGGATGACCCTTTCCAAGGCTGCGCTCACACTCACAACCATCACTAAGGAGAAAAAAGTGACTGTTGTCTTCCATTTTTATTTTTGCAATGGTCTTTCTCTTCTGCAAACAAGTCTGTTTTTCAAAATCATTAACCTCAGGCAAGACAAAGCACTGGCTCCAATAATCATCTATCCAGTTACATTCACGCACTGACACAGTGAAAATCCTTTCTCAAACCATGAAAACCGCAACCATCACCTTAATGGGCCACACATTTACACACATTCCTCCACGATTTCCAGCAGAAAAGGCATCTTCTTCATCACCTTCTCTAGCTCGTCCTGCATCATCTTCCATGGCCTAAACGCTCCATCAGCATTTTTACAACTACAGTCAGTTTTCCAACTGTAACTAAGAACTTGAAGTTAATTAGTCAATTAAGAATGTAGGAAAGCATAGCCTCTCTCGCACTAGTGAGGCTCTCATCACCGCTGAACACTGTCCACACTGAGCAGTTGCACTGTTCATGGCCATGAAATGAATGACCGTCTGTAGAGCAGGTGGGACACAACGCGCGCAGCAGAGATAGATCGAGGTGCTCTCCTGGTCAGGAAGCAGTTATCAGAGGCAAACCTCTAAGAGCTCCGCTTTGGGAAGATCAGCTAGGCTCCCGACTTACACCTTGGACACACGCAGAGACTAACGGCCTAAGCCACTACCTGAGGCACAAGGCATTCTCTCTGTGTCAGGGATACAAAAAGGGATGCGAAATACTCACACCTGACTGCAGATTTCCGGCTGACAACTCATGTCACCTTTGATCTCTTCCTTTCACCTGTCCGCGATGCAATGCAACGTTTCATTTTAGACTCCAGTGGAGAGAACACGAAGGCCCAGCACAGACCTGGCTTAGGAAATCTACTCAGCAGCCATGCACTCAACAGGAGGAGAGTCTCCTCCTCCCTACAAGGGCCAGGGTAAGCATTCCTGCTTTCTCCACATTAACACCAGGTCCATCAGGAAAGCGCGAGCACAGGCTGAGCAGAGGAAGAACAGGTCTCAATAACTCAGCTCAGAAAGCTCCTTTACTCTGAGACATGAATACATGTGAGACTGTTTTTATTACTATTATTATTTGCAAGCTTAACTAAGTTGTCATTTAAATAACATATTGAAAGGTACGCTGCCACCTGCTCCTGCCAGATGTTCTGCACATCTCCAGCACCACTTACGCGTGCCACGCTACTGAAGGCACTGGAGGAGTGGACCTCAAAGGTATTTATCTCCCCAGTCTCCCACCGCGCTATAAGCAGATTTCTATTATGGAGACTCATCATCAAAATAATAAGGACCGTGCTCCAATTAGTTATGTAAATGAGGGGATACAGTAGGACACTCCTCTTATCATTCCAAGGATCTGAATGTGTATAAACATGCTGGGATACGTACAGCAATGCTGCCTAGTAACTCAATAGTCATTCACCAGGAGGACACGTTTCCGCTCTCATAATCTTTTGTAAAAGAAAGGAAAACATTTCTTCCTTTGAAACATACCCAGCTCCTGTAGTTATACATTAAAGACTGCTCTGATATCCTCATCCATTTGGGCAGCTCCCCATTCTGCAGCATTCCCACTGAAGTGCTGCCATGAGACTGTCTCGCCTGCCATCTTCCACATCGGGATGTCTGGGAAGAGTTGTGCTGGATCCACACACACAAACCCTCTGTCCTTCCCGACAGCAGGCTGTCAGGTCTCCACTTGTTCTTAAAATTCTACAGTGAAGTTATCCAGTACAGCTACCAGGGAGCATCAGCAGGTGAAACAAAAGCCTTTTCCTGCCTCTTTCCCCACAAGCAGTCCCGCAAGCAGAGGCAACTCCTCAAAGCAAATGGACACTGGATTGACGGAAAAGAAAAGGCGCCCAACACTTGATACTCTTCAGATGAAGCAGCGCCTTACACGGCTATCGCACACGTTACCGCTGCGATGTTGCGTCGGGCTCACTGCGGCCTGACGGAGCTGTTGGGAGGAGATCTGCGCTCCTTTGGAGCAGCCCCCTGCAAAGGAGCGTGTCCCCGGAGAGCTGCCTGGACACCTCCAGCAGCAGCACAAAGCAACAGTCCACAGCCATTAGATGTACGAAAACTGGCCAAGCTGTGAAGTTTTGTTAACTTTTCTTGCAAATAACACCAATCTCTACTTGCTTCCAAGCAACAAGTAACCCAGTCCCTGCACGCAGCAGCTACTGGAACTTGCAGCTCACACTTAGTACAAGAGTCACAAGTCACTTTTGTTAGGATGCCATCAGCTGGAAGGAGCTAGCTCCCTGCCCGCTGGGAAACAGACGGGATCTCTGCACCTCCGTGCAGGCAGAAGAATGTCTGGAAATCGAGATGAAGACAAGCAGGGAAGGACGACAAGCAAGCCAGGGAGGAGAAGGCTGGAATCCATCTCGTAGCACACGGGCGCACGGTCATACAGCGAACCTTCCCGTACTCCCTTCACCCATCTTAAAAAGCTACTGCAGCCTTGCAGGAGACGCTCTCCCTGTGAACGCAGGCATCGCCCGTTCGCTCCGATGCTGGCCACCCGTCAGGATCCCCCCGGCGCTCAGGCAGTACTGTCAGGTCCCTGAACCGCAGCGATCAAAGGCAGGAAAGTCAGGGTACCGGGGAGTTCTGAAGCCGCCTTCCTCCTGTCCCCTCAGGCTGCCTGCAGAGCCCATCTGCCTCGGGTTTCCACAGTCACACAGAGGTCCATCGTGTGCAAACTGAAGTAGCTAATAAACTAGAAAGGCCTGTCAGAACGCAAAAAGGCTGGCAATATACACAGCTTTTCCCCACACGTGACGTTTTACTTGCAAAATGAACCGTCAGCAGCCAAAACTTCTGCTATTTCCATGATTTCACTTAACTGCAAGCGGCTCACCTTGGTAACACACAAAGGTTTGCTGCTCGCGGGCTTTAGAGAGGAGGAAGCAGGGCCGCAGCACGGGTTACTGCTAAAACAAGGACATTCACGACTAGTTCACAGCTATTGTTTCCTTACTGAAAACATCGCTTCATTGTTTTCTTCTACCAAGACCTCAAGCCATGGAAAACTGAGCCTACCTTTTACTGTGAAAACTGGCAGCTGCAAGCACACCATTGTTTCAGCTCCAGCTTCCCAACGCCGTCTCTTACTACAGTCACCTCATCGCAGCTTGTGTCTCTCTGCTGAAGAGCTTTTCACTACCCAAGTCCCCACAGCCCTGGCTGCTATGCCTTTCTTTTCTCCCTCCTTAACTTCAATAGTTGAGTAGTCAGCTTTCCCAGGAGAAATCCCACTCGGTTTTTTGGTCTTTTTCCCAGATTTCTCCAAAGCTCCCCTAAGTTTCATGTGACTACTAGAACAGCTAGCCCCAAACCATGCACATCCTCGAAGCAGTCCCAAGCCTATCTGGGCACAGAAATACTTAAATCCTCTAGCCGTTAATTCCTCAGTACCGCTCAACAACTCCGACCGCACCTTCAGCTAGAGCATCGCTCCCCTCTAGCTAATGTTTACCGGGACCCTCAATTATTCTTCCAAGTCCTTGCTGTCCAGAAAGCCTCTCCCGTACCGCAGGCAGGGCTTGCGCCCTTTGCTCTCGAACACGTGACTTCGTATTTTGCCCCAAGAAGGTGATTGTTTCCTCCCATCAGGAAATCCATGCTGCTCTGCATCAGCAAGCCCCTCCCACTACTGAGCATCCCAGACATCCTCATGGCATCACCAGGAGCTGCTGTGTATTTCCTTCTCTCTCTCAGTAAGGGGGTCTAACAGCAGCACGACCGAACCGTTCCCGCAGGACACCCCTACAGTCACAGTGCTAACACTGATAACCTGGCTACAGCTGCATTTTAAGACCTCACAGATAGGAAGTTTTCAATCCACTTAGTACCGCGTTGTGTGATAACTCTGCATCATTTCAGCTTCTTAATGAAAATATCGTTCAGTATCAAGAGCAGCCTATCAGCTAGACTCATCCTCTCAGCAAAAAAGATATCAAGTTCATTTGACAAGATCTATTCTCCAGAAGGCCAGGCTGATTGACATTAATTATATTCAGCACTTGATTCTGCCCCAGACTGCCTGCATGTGGGTGTCGCTTGCTCTTTCCAGGCTTCAATCTTCATCTTTTTACGTGAGCGTATCACTACGTCCTGCTTCACGGGAGGTGGTGAGGACGCATCTATTAGTGCTGACAAACCCCTCGAACGCCGGGACGACCCTTGCGGAAAGCAAAGCAGCCAGCCTTCCGACAGCGCTACCAGGGAGCGCCCCAAGGAAAGCAGGCTGCAGCCAGGGGTGTCCAGCTAACCCGACGTCCCGCCTCAAAACGCCGAGCTAAACGAGCAATCCACGAACAGCTCAAAGCAGCCTGACAACAGGCAGCAAAGAGGACATTACATGAGTTCTTAGCAGTTAGAGCCTTGACACCTGCAGATCCACAGTCTTTCCAAAATAGCAATTTTAATTAAACAGCTCTGGGTATTCCTGATCAAGTATTCTTACCTCCTCAAAGCTGAGGTGCTCTGTTTCAGACACACCTGTTACCAAAGACACCACAGACACTTCTGAAGAGCTCCTAACCCTCTCCGCTACCATATAAAGCACACCGTGCAAGGGAGAAGACGCAGCTGCACCACCCAAGTGCTAATTCATGAGTCGCTGGACACACCGCTGGGACAAGCCTGGATTAGGTGGACAGGACAGTCAACCTGCTCACGTTGTTGACTAAGCCATTTGGTAAGGCAAAAAAAGGGTTTGGCCCCAGATGGTAGCAAGAAGTCTCCTGAATATGCATATAACCCACTGCCCCGATTCCGTTTCACATACGTAGGACGTTCATATCACCTCACTATCTAATCTCTGAAAACCATTTTCTCTACTTTTATACGAAATGTTGGTTTTGACTGAGACACTTGGCTACAACACGGTCCCGTGTTCGGTCCCAGTGGAGACTTCTGCAGAATTAGTCAGCGAAACAGGTACATCGTGACAAACAACTCATCTCCCACGTAGACGGGAAATCAGGCAGTGAAATTAATTGATGTCTGTTGCTGTTTTTTCACCAGAGGCAATAAAGCCATGCAAGGAGCAATACCGCTCTGAGGGGAAAAAAGTTTTATACATTTCTGACACCTCTGTCTGACCTCTGTCACCTCACTGAGAAACTGCCATTGGATTAAGATTTTTCTCCAAGATTCAAAAAAATAAATCCCACCAGTTTCTGTAACATTTAGCTAGTTACCAGTCTCATGAAGTAGTTAAACATCAGACACCCGCAATACACGGCCCGGTGCAGTTCATCTGTCTCTCTCTTTCAGCTGCACACTGCTAGGCTACCATTGCTAACTCTTTGGAGAATCGCGTACTACTTCAGTTCTCATTCCAGTCTCAAAACAGAGGAACACAGGGTGGAGGAGGCACAACTCCAACCCTCGTTTATTAGGAGCAATGTATAGGAAAGGGGGAACCAGCCTCACCCTCAGAGATCGGGAGTTTTTGCAGAGATGACTGAAAAAGTAAATCTATGCGATCCGTATGAAGCTCAAACCCATTCCAGAACAAAATTTTAAGTGCACCGTACAGACTAGAAGGACACTATTTGAGTCCATTTTTATCTCAAGTCGCTTAAGAATAGGTGGACATCCTCATCATGCCTTCTTTCCGATTTTCAGCTGCCCTGATTTCAATCAGCGCTGCCCTCCTGAAGGCGCTGCGTCAGAAAAGCGCCGGCAGCACCGCTGGCTCTCGGTCAGCACACAGCCCTTGCAGACACGCTCGGCACAGGAGGCTCGCTGCCCCTAGCACATGGAAGAGGGAAGGAGGTTCAAAGATCTCCCGACCTGACAAGTGCTTTTGCAGGCCAGGTGCATCTCTAATGAAACGGATAATAAATGCAGCTGCAACAACAAGAAGCAAAACGCCTTCGATCAAAAACGCCTTCGATAGCACAACTCTAATCCAATGCCAATTAGAGCAAAAGAAAGGCTTGCCCAGACCAGGAGGCATGAGAGCAGACCTTCAGCACTCCCTGCAGACACACCTCGCCCAAGACTCTTCCTTTTCTTCAGGCTTTTCACTCCTTTCCCTCGACTGGATTTCCAGTTCCTCCCTGTTCAACCATTTAGTGCGCTTGCCTGGCAGCCAGGAAACAAGGATGGATACAGGCGCAGCAGATGAAAGGGCAACGGCAGGAGAGGGACTCGGAAAAGCCATTTGGGCTCCCAGCAGAGGAGACGCGGATCTGCTCGCGCGGGCAGTGACAAATGGCGGGGTGCAGACTCCCACACAAAAAGGATAGATCTCAATAAAAGGATGGGAGCAAGCACATCTTCCACACAATGCGTTTTCCAAAGAGGCATCCAATACAGCTTGCCATGATAACTAAATTTATTATTAACTGTGTATTTCATGATGTTAGTGACAATATGTTAATGTGATTTTTCACGTCCTCCTGCAGTGAACAGATGGCTCCTTTTACTTTACTTTCCACATCAAGTGTGATTATTTCTTGGTGCCAAAAGCCACCTGCCGCTCCCTGGTCTCCAGTCTAATTTTTTATGTTGGTAAAACACAGCAGGACTTGTTATCAGTTGGATGGCATCTTAATAAAAGGAGACATGCCAACATATTGACATCATGTTCAAGGGGAAATATTAGCCCGTCCTGGCCCCTCCCCCAGTTCATAAAAAATAATAAAATGAAACAGAGAGAAAAAAGCCAATATAAGCCCCCTCCTCTCCCCAGACTCCACCAGTTTCAAGATGCTCAGTCACAATTTTCGGGCCGCGTGCCAAGACGCAGAGTTGGCCTCCTTTTGTTCGGATACCCAGCACCTCCGTCAGGGCTCTGATCTCTCATCCTGTGTAATGATAATTAGCCGTAACGTATTCCGAAGTCAAATGTAAGCAGGAATACATTAACATTGAGATCAGTGCCGGGGTAATTTTCATGGGGAAAATGACAAAGAAGGACACAAAAATTCAAATACGGATGCAGAGGTTCTCAGTATCACTTTCAGATAGATGAAGGGTGAACTCATTTGTTTGTCAGTCACGAGCAGCACTCGACAGACAGCTGTGGTTACCACAAATAAACAATACCAGGCTGATCAGCTATTGTAGCCATCTCCATCCCTCCGCGCACTGCTGGAAACCAGCAGCTCGCCGTTCAGATGAAGGTATTCAAAATGGAAAGCAGAAAATTCAGGAAGCCCGTGGTTAGACACCTGGAAAAACAGCCCGTTTCTCCAACAGGGATCTTGCTTTGACTGCCTGAGGAACAGCAAAGCACCGGACACCGTGCAGCTCAGAGCAACCGTTTCAACAGCCGGTGAGACTTAAGGCAGCTCTCTCTGAAACCATCGCTCTGAAGTCAGTGAACGTTCCATGGCACGGACAAACACCACTACCTTGAGGCAGCCCTGGCACAAAATTACAGCAATCATCTGCCCCAGAAATACCACCAGCATAGCCCTCAATATTTATGTCATAAAGGTACAAAAACTAAGACAAAGGCTCTAGAGTACCTTATTACTTCCAGCTTCACAAAAACCTAAGCACTGCACCCAAAAGCTGCCACAGAGTGAAGCAGTTCCAAAAGCAGAAACGACACCACCACTGGGACACCTTCACCCCAACCAGTCAGGAGGGCTCCACCACAGCCTGGCCACGGCCGACCGCTCCGCCTCGCGTCCGCGTGCTCCTCACTGCCGATCACAGCGTGGTTACCGGCACCCTGCATTCCGTACCACTGAAACAGAGAGGAGAACTTCCTCCTCCTACCGCTCAGCTCCAACACCAGAGAAACTCCATTTCCTAACAGACCCCTCTGGGTCGGTCTAACGTGATTCCTAACGAAGGGACCCGAGCGTTCCACGCAGGACACCCATACCGCCTACGCCAAGCTGCAGCCCAGGTGCTTCTCATTCTTCCCTCAAGTGCATTTCACAAGGCACACGAAGGAGCTCAGTGGGGAGCCTGACTCAGGGAATTGCGGTCCTCTTGAGTCGCAACAGTTTTTATTTTATAAAGCGTGAAATCCAACACAAAGGATCAGAAAACAATTTCATTAGGTTCCCAAAAATACTCATTCGGATTTGACTGCCTGCAGCCTTTCCACTCGCTCTCGAAGATAAAGAGATGTCAAGACACGCTAGAGTGCTGCATTCACTTTATCTGAATAGGAGCAGCACGAACTATGAGGTTACACCTTGTGCCTCCTGAGATTCCAAGTTAAGAAGGGGTGGCTGGAGAGGAATTGGGGTTTGCAGGATTATTATTTTTTTTCCCAACCTGTGTTTTGTCCTCATGCACAGCAGCCGATCTCAGAACGGCATGGCACACTCTGCATCTGTGTCTGATGGAAGGATTAAGACTGTCATTAGGAATCATTCTGGTGGCTGAAAATGCAGTCCCTCTCCTGATAATGTGCAGTATCATTTAAAACAAATTAATTTCTCATTTCTTGCTGCTGGTCATAATTCTCAGCATGGGACACATCACAAATGACCTTAAGGATGGACGTACAATAATCATTAGCGAATCAGAAAAAAACCAGCAGCTAAAAAACAACCCCTAACCATTAGAGCCATATTTTTTCCTGTAGTTTTTGAAGCTCATTTTCATAATACAATTCATTTCATACAGCACATTACAGCCCTCTCTTCCTCCTTTAGGCAACTACATGGCGTCTGTATACTCTGTTAGAGAACTGGTTAATTAATAATTTCTCTGTCTTGCCACTAAGCAGAACTACAGTTAAATGACGATGATGGTGGCTCATTAGATGCACATTCCGAGACACCGAGCCATCACTTCATGTCGGTGCGCGCTTTCCCCTCCGACACCCGCCCGGGCTGCCCGTTCGTTGTGAGAAGCCCAGCTGGGTGGACAGAGGCAGAGGGCCAGGGGCGGCAGGGCAGAAGGAAGGGAAGCTAACCGAAATCCGGGTAAGGCGTGCGCGCACGCAGAGCCCGCAGCTTTCCGTTCAGCGGCAGGACGAGGTGTGCCGTGCAAACCTGAGCAGGGATTTCTGCAGGAGCCCAGCCGGAGCACTCGCTTTCACCTGCGGCCGCGGGAACACTACAGCTGTTAGAGCCCCTCTCCTCTCAACAAGCTGCAGTGAGCACCACCACGTCAGCCAGCTCCTCGGAGGAGCGGGCTGCTTTCACCCCTCCAGCTCCGCTCGAGCGTGGCTCGGATGCTTGTGTTATCATTTCGATATTAATGCCCATAATCCCCTGGGAGTAAGCAATTGTTGTCTGAGTAAGCTCATGCACAAGACTAAACATTAAATTAAACTATCATCCATCTAGATGCAACATTATGAAGCCACTATATGTGTTATATATTGAAAATTTGTTGTTGCTGCTTTTTTTTTTTTAATCATGCGGCCTAATAAGATCCCTGTGAGTAATCTCTCCACCGAGGTCTAACGTAAATACGATCACTGCTCGGTCAGTCACCTGCTTTCACCTCCTGTTGAGATTACAGCCACGCAATCTTTTCCGATTGTTTCAATCACAACAAAATGAATAAACCTAGCCTGAGGAATATTTCAATACCCACTTCAGTTGCCAGTAAAACCTTTACCATGTGATTTACATGAGCACTGGAGAAATTGTCTGCAGTGCCTGGCATCTGTGCTGAGCACACATAACAGTTCGTTCCTATGCCAGCAGCTCCGCACACTATTTTTTATTTTTCCCAGGTATATAGAATTGATCTGTAAAGCAGCGTTTCACACCGGCGGGTTGGCAAGCACAGCTTCCTATTGGCTTGGTGAGGGTACGAGTGATCAGGAAACACGTCTAGACACCTCAACGCCTCCCTGAGAGGCCGGAGCCAAAGGGAGAGGCCACTCTTCCAGCCCCTGCACGCGTGCTCAGCATGTCACCTGTCACGCGTCTCGGCTGCTACTTTCTCAACTCCACCACTGCGACGAGAAAAACGCTCTGGTGTTTCCCTCTCCTGCATCTCCTGCCTCCGTGCCGAGGCAGCAGTACGCCGCGAGCTGCGCCCCTCCTCGCAGCCTGAGCCACCCTTCCCACAGCGGCACGCCTTCGGGCGGCAGCAGGAGCCCTCGCGGAGGGGCTGCTCTTCACTAGTGCCGCAGGAGCATCAAAAACGGCATTCCAGGCTTCACAAACCCGGCTGCGCTTTCCCCTAGCCCGAGGATCACCTTCGCATAATGCGACAGAGTTAATTATGTGATCTATTATTCCTCCATAGGTGACTGTTTTCTTTCCATCATCATCAGACACTTCCTTTCGCCGAAATTAATCTTCTTCTCAATCATTACCACAAGCCCGACAAATACTTTTCCTTTGGTACCAGTTGAGAATAAGTGCCACCTTACACCCTCGCGTGCACACCGCATGATCTGAGGGACACAAACTCCAAGTACAGGGGGAACCTTTTATTTATGGTGGCCACTGAAACATCCCCAGCTGTTGGCGTGCTGTGTGACGCACACTACAGACTTCTCTTGCCAGTAACTGTGCAGAGATGCTAAGGAACTGCACGTACACGCTCACCCCAGTCTGTGCGACTGTTTCCGCGTCTAAAGCAATGACTCTGTGCCAAGAAAATGCAGTCCTTGTTTTCAGCTGCACACATACACCTAACTAGCAATGCTGAGCAAGATGTGTGTCTAGACCATTGAGCACTGACTCGTGTTTCACCCGTCCTTACAGCATGCTCCGACAGCTCACAGCTGTCTGCATCTCCTCTGGACTCGCCGTAGGGCACGGTCTGCTTCTGGACCACCACCTTCACAAACCACAGCACTCAGAAAGCTCAAGCCGCCAACTCGTGAGGTCAAACCAGCTCGTGGAGAGACACCCGAGGCTCTCAACGAACCGCAAACGCTCGCCTCCAGGACGAAAACCATCTAGTGACTTGGGTGCCTCACATGACTCTCCACACACACAAACACGTCTATCCATCCTCAACAGAGCCACGCCATGTAGAAATGGAGCGTGTTCTGTCTTTAATCACATCTTACTACAGAAGAAGCTGGGTACCTCATGACTACTCAGATGAGCAGCCAAAACTGTATCCTCAAAGGTCTCAAATTTGCACAGGTCCAAAGGAGGCAACACAACCGTTTGGATGGACTCCATCTCATCCCTAACAGGAAAGGTATGAAAAGCCCAAGGAGACATGAGCGATCACATTGCCAAAAGCCGTTCTGGTATATCTAACAATCATTGCTCCCTAGTCCACTAGTGTCAAAACTATAATTAGCTAAAAAGCAAACAGTTAGTTCACAATAAATAGTTAAACACTTAAAACAGTCTCTGCTGCCTTCCAGTCTTGTGGTAGCACTCTGTCAACATCCCACTGGTTGCTCTGTCTGACAAACCTGCAGAGAAACAAGTCTTCTCACTCGAGGGCTAGGCAGTATTTCTAGAATTTTTCCCTTTTTAAAAAAAAAAAAAAAAATGTAATCCTAGTTTCTTCTCTCTTCTGAAAACTTGATTGAAAGCATCATGACCACCTGAACCCTGAACTCAAGTATATCCCCGATTTCTAAGTCCAGTAGAACTGACACATCTCTTGATAAACCAAAGCGCAAACTCTGACAGTGAAGGTTCATACACGCAGCACCACAGTATTTTTCTGGTTCAACGCTTTAAAGGGTTGGGTTTTCTTTTGTTTTGTTTTAAACACCAGTTCAAGGTGCACCAATTATGGAGAATATCCTGGATCTCTGCCTCTGCCAGACTCCTGCAAACTATTTGGCATTAAACACTCTTTTCCTTTTTTCTCCTTACCTGCTTAAGGCAGCAACAGGTTCCATTGTGCACTCAAAAACTGTGAGGCCTTGATGTCAGCTGGGTTTTCAGGTCAGACCACTACCACAATCTAGTCCAAAACAGCTCCAAGAAACCACCCTCATCATAGAGTAATGAGCGCAAAGCAAAGCCAACGAGCAGCGCAGCGACATCCTTAGGGGCAGTGCTTAATCCCTACGAGAGAAGAGCAGGCGCTGTTCTGCACAGCGGCTCAAGCTCACGAGTCCACGCCGTGCTGCAATTTGTTTCTTGCACGCTAACCTGTCAGTTCAATACCAGGAGTGTGAAGTCTCCGAAAGAAGGTGTCGAGCAAAGGAATAAGATCCATTTGTAGTGGTCAGCCACCTCCCATCAGACAACTGCGAGGAGCCACCGGCACGCCGGGTTAGCGCACAGCCTCAGCTTTCCGCTCAGCTAAGTGTAAGCTGATCACCCAGCAGTAGCTCCATGCTCCAGTTGCCGGGAGAAATTCCAGTGAAATGATCACGAGCCCACCCCAGGGGTAATTCAGGGTTCTCTCCGCATTCAGATGTAACATCTATACCTGAGGGACGTTTACACATGAGAGCCTCTTAAGGGAAAAATGACTGCACAGAGAGAGAGCAGCAAGACTTAAAGCCACAGGGAAGGACCTGGTGTTTAACCAGGTATTTTCGCTCCCTGTGCAACACTGCAGCTCAGGCCGCAGCATACGGCAGGAACTCCTGAACCACCACAGGTATCAGACGGCATCGGCACGGCAAGTCCAGGAGACAGTGTGCTGCTACAACCACTCAGTGCCCCCCCACGTACTTCGCCCAGCCACAGCACCGCCTGCCATTACAATTACACGCGGTACGAGCAGAGCCGCCCTGGCCTCCCCCGTCAGAGAGCACCAGGACAGGGCACTCAGCCACAAGTTTTTTCATTTCTGCTTTTCGATCATGGGTTTTGTTTCATCTTCACCAAGTTGTTTCTAAGTCCATTTTCCCACTGCCTGAACAGCTTTCTGATAGCCTTCACAAATTTCTTCTCGAGTGTGTTCACTTCTGGCGTGACGGAAGATTCTCCCGTGGCACCGTAACAGCGGGTCAGTCCTCTGACACAAATACCTTTAACTGGCTCTTGCTCCATAAAGACAGCAAACAATGGGCTGTGCACTTACGTGCTTACTCAGGCAAAATGGCTTCGCGATTCTTTTCTATTTCCACCTTCCAACTCCCCTATTTGATCCAAACAGGTACAGAAGCACGGAAAGCCGTTGCAGGGACCCTTCAGTCGAAGGGCTGCTCACGTACCTCCCTCCCTCCGACCAGACACCGATCCAGTTAGCCAACGCAAAGGTCAGCGGACAACCCTCCGCTCCCTCTGCACCGGCCCACACTGGCTCTCACCACCAACAGGGCTGATGACAAATGAGAAGCCAGGCTTCCAGCTGAATTTCAGTTTAGTTATTTTTGTTTTAATGTATGTGTGAATCAATTAATCCTGTCATAGAAGGGCATCGTAAACTGTGTGCCAGAGTTAATGAGTCAGACATTATCACATCATTACACCAGCTGGCATAATGTAGCATGTGTTGTTTGTCATAATATACACTGCCATGCTTAACAACCATTAATTGTTTACACGAGCAGTCATATTTTTCTTCAAAGAACCTTCAGCGACTGGTTAATATTTTGAAAGCTTCCTAAGCGAGTAACTCTTACTAGCGAAAGACAACAGAATACCTCTTCTCTCAGGAAGCTAAGCAAAAAGGATTTCCACGTAATGACAACTAAAGCTCCATCTCCTTCCTTAAAAAACTGAAAACCAAAAAGCATTCCGACCCCAGCCAGTTCCGTGAATTCAGTCCCCACCAGTCAATGTCCACACAAACATGCCCAAGTCCCCCTCTCCAGCAGAGACCCAGTGCTTCCCTCCTTTGCTCGTGCAAAGTGCTAAGCACCAAGTCTGAGCTGATCTGCCTCTGCTCTGGAAGACACCAGACAAGAACAGGACAGCAGTTAAAAGCCTCGGCACAGGACCGACGGAATCAGACCTGCCCTTCGGAGCGATAAACCTCTACCCCTTCAAAGAGACGCCGGTGGTTTCTGCTCTCCCCGCACTCACCACCTGTGTTTGTCAGGTGACAACACGGCAATCAGTCTTACTTCATCATAATAGTTTGGCTGCTAGTATGTTCTTGGCTGCCTAAAGACAACATTTGGACACTCTCAGCAACAAATCCAGGTTCACCAGCTTTCTGTGAATTGGAGTCGGGCAGCTCCTGGCCAGATTTGTTGGCCATATGGCTTTCCAAAGCCAAAGGCTAATAAGGTGTTTAAGGCTGAATGTACTCCGGCAGCCAGGACAGGGAATGTGACCTGCAGGTACTGCCCACGTCCAAGCACCCGCTCACACACACACAAGTGTGTGTTACACCGCAGTCCTGCTTTTTAACAAACATGGATTTGACAGAGGAGGCAAGCGAGGAAGAAGAAAACAGTCATCAGTAACTGCCACGGGAAAGAAGACCAGCCAGAGGGAAGCCTGAGAAACTAAAGATAAGGTCCTTTTTTAAAAAAAGCAAGTAGGGAAATATGGAGCACTAATACCTCCAACAACCTCAGCGTACTGTTAGTTCAATGTAAGAGACTCGTGATTCTGGGAAGTGCTAAAAACAACAGATGCTGCTCTTTTGATGGGAAACATACAATCCCGCTCGTTCACCTTATGGAATTAATTGTCACCACCCATTGCTACTCTGCAAAAAGGGATGATCAGTAGCACAGATGTGGATAAGAAGACATCGTGCAGCAGCAAGGTCTCTCTGATATTTCAGACCCTCTGTGCTAGTCAGTCCATGCTTATGGCTGCAGAGAAATGACTCTGAACCCCCACCATCTCGGATTCACACCTCAGGAAGACCTGACTTGACAAAGCACTCGGGCATATGCTAATCTGTAAGCGTCTGAGTAGCCCGCCAAAGTCATACGCTTCGAGGAGCCGCACGCGTTACCTTCTGTTGCACCTTTACCACCTGTAGCTAACACACAGCAACACAGTTCACGATTTACTCCTGTCTACCCCCTTCCTGGCTCTTAAATCCTCACTCTCATCAGGTTTTACATGAGCATATTTCCTTTTCAACAAGCAGAAAATCAGTACCCCCAGGTATAACCACTGACTGACCCGTGTGTTCTCTCTGGTTTGGCGTCACTGTTAATACCACGCTCTACCAGCGTCCCGCTGACCAGGCCACGCTCCGACGTCGCCAGGCCCTGGCACTCAGACAGGAACACAAAGCTTGGCTGGAGCCCTCACGCGTCTGAGCACGCCCAAGCCTTAGGAGCTCTGCAGCAGCCGCTACTGAGGTATTTGCCGAAGGACCAATCTACCTGAACATTCCAGGTTCACAAAGTTACCCCAAAGATTTTGCAACTTCTATCTCCTCAAATATCTTCTCAGCACGTGAGTGCCACCAGGTATGAGCTGGAATTTCAGGACGATGAAGCTCCTACACCAGCATTGTTTTCACAACCAAAAATAACCCCACTTCTCTAAGCCCCATATCTCAGCCCTGATTACTGAGTTTTGCAGCAAATTCAGGCCAACCTGTAGCTTGCCCACTTTGCATCAAAGCCTCAATGATTTAATGGGGAAGAGAAGAAAACTAACTACTGACTGGCACTGCAGGTCCTAAAGGATTACCCGGTCTCAGTTCTGTTACGGACAAAATCTGTGCTTTGCTTTTTTTGGAGAGACTCACGTTGGTAAGCACAACTAAGTCATTCTTAGTTCTTTCAAGGAATACAGGAGCCAAAGCCTGCCAACAATACTGCAGGTAAGCGTGTGCAAACGAACCGGGCATGTCCTTGGTTCATGCCACGTGCAGAGGATGCCAGCAGGAAAGCTGGGCGAAGCATCTGCTTTGCACAAATCCTTAAAGAAAAAAAAAATTCCAAGTCCACAAGAAAGTTTTCTTTTCCCAAGTATTATTCCTCAGTTTTTCAGCTTACTTTCCTGGAAAGAGAGCTGTTTTCCCCCAAAAAATTAAGTGCTGAGCTGTTCAACAGAAAGACCCTTCACAGACATCCATTTAGAGACACACACCCATTCCTCTGTCACTTAGTTTGCAATAATACACAAATCCCACTCTCTTCTCCCTTTAAAAAGGCAGCGATGGGCCTGGAAATGCACCCAGCCCTCACTGTGCGTTCCCACATCGTATTACCAATACGAACTGGCACCAGCAAGCGCTCACACCTCATGCGGGATGCCACTCTGTGCTGGCCCCGCTGTCACACCCGTCTACGTTCAGGCACCCAACAGGTGAGCGTGTGTGCAACCCAAAGCCCTTTCAGATTGTTTGGTTTTTTTAAATATCTCTGCATTGCAGTGGTGTCTGTGCAGAGCCATCAGAAGCAACCTGTCCAACTTGGGCCTTATTCCCCTTTGACCGTGACCCTTAGAATTACCGCTGTTCTTTGTACTCCTGATAACCTTCTTGAGGACTTCTTCCTCCTTTGGGTTAAATCTCATTTGCACACAAAAATATTTGCCACTTAGCTATTGAAAAAAAAAAAAAAACAAACCCCAAACCAAACATCAAACTGTTTTCCTTGTCTCCAAAAAAAAAAAAAAATATTTCCCTTGATAAAGGAAATCCAGGAATATTTTCAAGATGAAGACTCTAAGCTGTGAAAGGAAGAAGCTCTCGCAGTCAGTCTTTTGCAAACAGTGTCACATAATCCCATTACGTATTTGTCACGCAGCACTTACACGTTCTCAGTTCCAGTTCCACCGGCCTCGTGGCTCCAGAAACACCTGCTCTGCTATCAAGGCTTTCTGACACAGAGCGACAGATTGCCCAGACACAACTCGCTCCCACATATTCTAACACACAGACATCCTCCATCAACTCCTCTGTAACATTTTCCCTGCCTTGTAAGCCTTTCAGCAAGTGACCCTCCTTCCCAGAATTCGCCAAGTTGTTCCAGAAAATCTCTCTTAATTTCAGGGTTTCTGCTCCATGCACACAGTAATCTTGGATTCTAGATCATCTGAAATCAAAGTTGCCCTTATTTTACAGGGGCAGCCCACTGAACTCGCACAGTAGCCCTACTGTTTTCCCCAAGAAAGATAATCCCTGCACCAGGCTCTTGATGTCTTAATTCCTACTTAGCAGCACCTTCCGGAGTCAAGAGGCCCACTAGAGTCAGCAGAGCCAGCCCGAGCTGGAGGTCAGCTGTCCAGGGAGAAGGTTCATCCCCTTCAGAAAAGTCCCTCTGGTAATGCGGAAAACACAAAACTCATTCTGCTGGATCACGCACTCGACTCGAGTTCACTCTGAAAAAAGAACGAGGCAAAAGCATTTTTTATCATGTGACTGTAGTGCTTGACTGCAGAACTTCCCAATTCATTATTAAACAACATCAGTTTTGGAAGTCTTTTCTTGTTTTGTTCTGGGCTTTTACTGTCCACGTCAAACACTTGCGAAAACATAGGTGAAAATCAAAACGAAAAGCATGTGTAACCCAGAACACTTCACATAGAGTTTCTTACTTTTTTTCTTTCATTCTGTGTTGCGACTAGGCTGAGTGCAAGGCGTCAGGGCTTCTGGAGAGTGAACCTGCAAGTGCAGTTAGCTGCCAGTCCAAACCGAAGGAAGGTCACAGACTTGCAGAAATCAAGGACATACAGGCTCGGGGAATATTGATCTGTGTATCTTTAAGAGACACAGGGAAGGAGGATCCAGGCATGGATCACACCTGATACGCCATATGTCTGAGGATATAGCAAACCCAGATGAGAACGAAGGATTCTGATTTTCCTAATGAAATTGAAGCCTAGGGAAAGTCATGTCAGATCAGCATCCTCTCCTAGTCCATCTTGAGGAAATGATTTTACCTCTTAGTTGGACTTACGGTAATTGCATAAAGGCTTCCAATCTCTGAAATCTGTAATGAAATCTGTAATCCTGACCTGCTGGATATGAGCTATACAATTACTCTGAGTATATTTAGAGCAAATAATCCATTCCTACAAAGCTCCAAATATTCATAGCTTCTCATGCATGACCAAGGGTCTCCGTTGTAATTACTTCTGCAAAAGGTGGAAGGCTGCATCTGACTTTTGCTAAGCCCTTTAAGGGAGCTCATCCTCTCCTTTTGACGGAGTTTGAGACGTATTAAGGCTCTGGTTGAATCAATGTCTGTTTTGTGGGAGCAGAAAAATTGTGAGATTGAAAAAAAAACAACCAACACCAAACCCAAAACACTCCCACATCCTAAGCAGTCCACCCATTACGAACAAACATGGAATAACCCATAACCTACACTGAGCGGGAAGGAAAATCCACCAATATTGTTCACTTCTGCTAATGAAAGCAGCAGATAAAAGGACCATTCGACAGAGTGGTGTAATCTGTTACAATCAGAGGAGTTCGTTGAATAGGGTAAAGGCCACTGTTTGCCTCTCCTTGGCTATCCACAGCTCTGTGGAGCCCAGTTCTCCTGGAGACACACGGGGCTCTCCATAACCCTTTAACCATGGAGCCAGCATAGAGGTCTGGAGAGAGAGAGGCACCCAAAGCACAAATGGACACAAAGCCTCCCACAGACTTCCATGCTCAGGCGCGTGGTCCCGTATCTGTCTGCCTCACTGAAACACGTGCTCAAGCTGTGCTGAAACGGAAAAATGGCTTAATCTTACACACGACGTTCCACAGGCTCCGAAATGGCTCACTTCCCCAGGGGTTAGAAACCCACGCTCTCCTCGAGCGTACCTCACAGCACAGGGAGTTTCACGCTCAGATACCTCCAGCAGCTTATCCTTGGCAAAAACACTCGAGCTATCAGACGCATCTGCCAACCACCTTGTGACATTAAGCACATCTTTACCTACATTTCCAGACTTCTGTACTTCTGAATAACCTCTTGATGTATACTAAAGCTACCACTAATAGCCTGCCAGTGACATCAGCAGGAACTCGCTAACCGTTCTCCCCCATCTCTCTCAGCCCCTCTGATTCTACTGACACCAAGTTGGCAAAACATTCTGCCACTGAAACCCCCAAAACTCCCCAGCTGGTATCATTCCCTTCTCCCTCTCACGAGGTCATTTCTAACCTATCACTACAGCGAGCCATTCCCGCATCCAGTGGAATTGCAGGGGAGATCCGGGAGCCGAGAGAAAAGGGGTATGCTAACATCTTCACCTGCTTTCCCTGTCTCAACCAGCAGTTCAACCGCGCTGTGAAAAACACACCTACGTGTAGCTATTGTTTCTTTTTGTGATTGAGAACAATCCTACGCACTGTCCAGACAAGCAAACAGAAGAAGCTGCAATGTTGTGACAGTACTGCACACGTTTTAAATCCACCCAAATTTAAATTTTGGTGGATTTTTGGTGGTGGATTTTTTCTTCCCTCTCCAAGGTTGACTCCTAACCCACTTCCTCAGACAATCCCGTAGCGATCCAAGCACTCTCAGGCTCAAAGCTTTTCAAGTCTGCAGTGTCATGCCCAGCGTTAGGCATCCAAGTACTCCTTCACTTGAGGCTGACCATCAGAGCCTTGCTTTCTGTGCTGGATCAGGTCGAGTGTTTTCAGGCTCCTGTAAGATCCAGTTCTCCTATCAAGATTCAAAGGACTTGTTTTACAAAGCCCTGCATAGAGAAAACCCTCTTCAGGCAATAAATACGCAACAGCAGTTTAGAACAGGGAGCGAAGGCTCAGGCTACTGAAGTTTTACAAACCCCAGAAAGTTCCCGCGCGTGAGAGACGGGAACAGATTGTCAAAAAGGGTTAAAGCAGCTGTCCGCACGGCTCTGCTCAGCTCTCTGGAGTGCGGCAAAGCGTATTGCTTGGTGTAATCATGACACAGATCTGCATGTGTATGTCTTCAATAATTCATGTTGCAGCTTGTCTCACTGTGGGGACAGATGTCAGTGAAATCAGTGACAGCCGATCATGCTGATCCCTCACATAATCATGTGAGAGCTGATCCCGCGGCGACACTGAGCCCCGGGAACACGCCGGTCGGTGCCGAGGTGAGGGTGACAAGACAAGACAGATACTGATGCGGATGTGCAATACATACAAGTAAGAAATACACCGGTGCACACGCAGCACCACTGTGCATTTGCTCAGGTACCAGCAAGTACAACTGGGGTAAAAAGCCAGAGCAGCCATCAGGGTTTGCACACAACGCAGGGGCCATTGCAGAGACATCTCAGCGGAAGGATGAGTGGAAGTCACGATCTAACAGCTCACGTAAACGCTGTGCGGGTTCGTACGCACTTCAAAACGAAACAATGGTTTCCTCTAGTTTGCCTCCTCCTTGAGACGCTTCGATTCATACCTGACACCACACCTGCTTTAAAGCTTTACTGGTTTGCGTTGTATTAGTCTTCTCTAACACTGCAACAGATTACAGGAGAAGGCAAAGTGCAGTTAGAGCCACTACACAGCTTGGATATAAGCTCTCAGGGAGAGAAAGTGACTTAGTGATAATTAGAATGATTGGATCCTTTCATCTGATTTAGGCAAAAAAAAAAAAAAAAAAAAAATCAACTGTTGTTGGACAAAAAAACTCCCACATTATTCTCAGTATTAAATAGCGTCCTGTTCTTTTTTTTTAATCCAACGTCTAGTCTGAATTGTTCCATGTCCTTTGTTTTGATACTTAAAAGAATAATCTGATTCATTATTTATGGTGGGTTTTTTTTTTTTTCAAATACACTAATATTTAGCTCAGTTTGGTTAGCTTTCTAACTAAGCATATTCATCCTTGCTCACTTGCTTTCTGTAGCCATCTTTTAAGTTGCAACTGAGCAAAACCACACCTGACTTAACTGGGCCTGTGACACCTTCCACCACTGGCAGAATTCAAGATGCTTTAAGTTTTACAAGAAAAATGGGAGTTAAACAGAGGTATAACCTCTTTACTTTTATGGAAGCATTTTAAAAGCTCAAGTGAAATCTTTGTCTTACAGTCATATATCAGAATATAACATGCGTCCTTACAGAGAGCCATAGACTGGTTTGTGGGGAAGGGAACTTAAAAGGCCACCCAGTCCAACCCCCTGCCAGGAGCAGGGACATCTCCAACCAGATCAGGGTGCTCAGGGCCCCGGCCAAACTGGCCTGGAACGTTTCCAGGGACGGGGCATCCACTGCCTCGCTGGGCAACCTGGGCCAGTGCTCCGCCACCCTCAGTGTAACAAATTCCTTCCTTAAGTCCAGTCTGTCTCTGTCTCCTATTTTAAAACCATTACCCCTTGCGATTTCTGTCAGCGTCAGACAGAGTGCCAGAATCAAAAACTTACACGTGGAGGGAAATCCCACAGGCAAGGACTAGGTAAGAGACATCTATTTCTAGAGAGGGTCACAGCAGTAAGACAGTCATTGGGAAGCTCTGGCAAACCTGGATTTACGTAGAGACAGCTTCTCCTCCAAGTGACTGGAGTAACAGCCGACAGTCTCTTCGAATTCTTCCAAAAGCAGTCTCACAAAACCTAGCCGTTAAAAACATGATGGGTGGAACGTATGCCCCACGTCCAGTCCACATCAGGTTATAATAACGCACTACAGCAAGGTATCCAACAACTCTCAGAGCAGGTATTTCTGTTTTACAAAACCTGCAGCTCTGTCTTTCACTCACTCTTCCTCTTGTTACTAGGGCACGCAGACTATCTTCCCCAGCCATGCCAACCCTAGTGGAACCCCCATCTAAGAGCGCATTTTTAAAAAGACATTAATTTCTCATTATACTGGGATCGGATTGTTTTCAAGGCAACATCCTGACTGAGTCAAAGTATCTCATTAGAGCTGCCATGCACACTGTTGTTTAACATCATGTGCCATTTTTCCTTGGAAGGTGAATTTACATAAACATTTCTCATCACAGCCCTGGAAAGAGACACAGTATAATAATTTTTGACTTTTAGGTAATATGTCATATGAATCTTAACATATGGCATTACACTGTATGATGGCAATCTTGGCTCTTCGAAGGGAACCTGGACAACATCCAGTGAGACGTGAGCGAGCCAAACGCAATAGAAAACCGTATCAACGCTAATCCAGGTTTACACCTTTCATTCAGCACTCCAAGCTTTGCACCAGATGGTTCTGCACAGAAGCATTAACGCCAGAAATAATTGTGTAGACTCCCCTCATTCTCAGACACACTATTTCTGCAGCCCCGAACACGAAAACCATCCTAGTAGGTGGCACCAGCGATTCACAGGTGCAAGAAACAGTTGAAGCCTTTGGCAGAAGGGGCCGAAAGGTGACTTCAGAACTTCGCCCGCCGGGGTCACAGCCGCTTCCTTTGCTTCGCGAGGGCAACTCAGGGCAGCTTCCTTCTCTATTTGAGAGGCCCTCTGCCAACACAAACCAGCGTCAGCTCACAAGAAACGAACAGAACCCAGGACAACTTGGCCCAGCAGACGACTGACCGCTGCCACGAAACCTGATGTCAGCCAGTTTTATCCCCCCGCAACGAGCGGCCACCGCCAGCAGGCCAGGGAAACTCCGCCGTGAACAGCGGCTCAGTACCGCACGCGGCAAGGCACAGCGCACGGTGTGGCCGCGCTGCGCCCAGAGAGAGGACAACTACGCGCCAATTCTGCAAGCGCGTTTCCAGGCTCCAGGCTCCACAAGAGCCTGCTTCAATCCCCATTTACAACCGCTCTTCCTCAGGTGCCCACAGGGAATGGCACACAGTCTGTGTCAAGGCATGAGTATCACACACAAAAAAAAGTAATATAACTTAATGTTTCAGAGACCCATAAGGAGCTGCTGCCAAAATAAAGACATCTAACTGCAGAAACGGTGCCCAGAAGCCCCTCCTGTACCATCTTATGGCAGTGCAGACGTGGAGTCGGTCACCATACGCAGCGGCAACAGCTGAGGACACAGTTGTTCAGGCACGCACGTGCCTGTACTCATCTGACCCTGGACGGGCAAAGGAGAGGTCCTGCTTGCACACAACACTTAGCTCAGAAAGTAACCGCAGCAGTTCATCTCTAGCATACAGAAATGTAACTCAGGTTTGACAGCAGTAGTAGGATACACAGTATGGAAACATTCAACTGGGCAGGCTGTGAGACTTTCGCTCCGGGCATGGGTAGGAAGCCCTTCCACGCCAGGACAGCATTTTTTAACTGTTCCTGCTCTTCAGCACACACAGCCCCCGTCATGCCTCAGCATTCTCATTTGCTCGGTACCATACCATGTGCTCAGCCTCACAGAAGGCTCTCTTTGTCTGAGGTACCTAAAAACGGCACCTCCCTGGTCCCAACCGCTGCCATAGGGGATATGCCCCTTATGTGACACATATGAAGAGCACATATGTCAGCTTTTTATTTCCTTAAAACCCAAAAGTCCACTTTTTTTCCACAGCAGTGTATGCGTGATGAGCCAGCTGTCAAGGAAAGGCAGTTTTAAGCTTCCTGCCTTGAGTGTACATTTTCAGAGCAGCTGAACAAAACAGCATATTGCTGACATTGTTCCAGAAGTGTAAGGAAAAGAAAGAGAAGATTTAACTTTGGCTGTTAGCTCCCTGTTCTTTCATAGCATGGCTCCCTCAGACACAATGGCTTTGTTACAGCACGTTTTCTTCAGGGCTAAAGCTTTGAATATTCAGCAGGGCTCCAGGCTAGTGATTCTGTTGCAGCTAGGTTTCTTGTCTTCTAGGAAGCCCTTGACAAAGGTCACAAACAATTTGCTCGTTCCTCTTATTAAAATAAAGATGGAAAGCACTGATGATAGCTCTGCCCAGCAGCTAACTTCATCATCTGTAGCGGTTCCAACATATGCTTGTGAGATAATGAAAAATATAGCATTAAATACAGTGGCAGATTGAATCTTGTTTCAGGGTAAATATAGTAAGTCATTTTTTTTTCCTCCTCATTTCCTCAGAACCTGTTTAGCATTAGACTGTTAATATCATCACTGATACATGACAAAACCATTGCATAATATACTGCATCCGAAGCCAGCCCCCTATAAAAGTGAGCAATGACAAAACAGGAACATTATTCAGACATTCATAATAATGAAGTGCTCCGAGCCAGCCCTCTTCCTGCAGGTTTCCATTGCAGACCTTCAAAGAACTTGCCTTTAGGTTGGACCGTGCATCTCCCAGTCTCTCACCTTCTTCTGGGTACAAGACGCAGAGTCACTTCAGACTCCTGTTCCGGTCTCGCAGCTTGGCCCGTGTCCTTGGGCCTTGCAGCGGCTGCATCGCTTACTGCCAAAGCCTATCTCCAATGGCAGTCTTGTCAACATACGAGACAGCTGCTTTATCTTCTCCAAGCAATCTTTATTAGAAGCCTAGACAGTATTTTCCCCAGCTTTCCAGTGTTTCCTGGTGAGATACATAGGTCTGTTCTCAACAGACTAAATACAGGTGGGGTTCTCAATCCTCACATCCTGCTTCACAACGGCATGTAACACCAGCGACGACCAGTACATCACCGCCCTACGTGTTTCCGCGTACTCCACCAACAGAGACCAAACCAAACCGTTTGCATCAAGACAAACGTCATTTGTTTCTGTTGTTGGAGAACAAGAACACTCTGCTCAAGTGTTATCCAGGGATGTGTAAGCTACAGACAGCTCAAGGAAAAGTTCGCGCTCAGGAATACCTGCAGAGCAGCAGTGAATGAACTGACCCAGCATTTTGTCAATTGTCCCACGTGATCAGCGAGTCCCTCTCTGCCCTGAGAGCCACAGAAGAGAACACAGTCCTCCCAGTTCTGACCGGGCCACTGCCCGAAGCCTTTTTGCCAACGAATCATTACCCAGATGTGAAATGATAAATGCCAAGTATTTTTTTTACAGTGCTTTTTAGCACAGCAACAGGAAAAAGTGGTAAAGACTGTGACATTTAGTAGCCATGAAAACGCACAGTCCAGTTCTCGCTAAGTAACACGCTCATGGGCTAAAAGGGGTCAGGTTGGGAGCACGGTGCCTCTGCACAGCAGCTGACACGCTGGCCCCACGTACCCTGCACACCAGTTCCGCACGAGCGCTTAAAGCACCAGGTTAACCCTGCTCGGCTGGCACTCCACCTGGACTTACCACACAAGCAGCGGAGAGTACTTGCGTGTAGCTGCCGCACGCCTTCTGCACTTACCCCAAGGCACACGCTTTGGGTAAGTTCCACTACACGTACAGAGATACAGAGATGCCAGGTTTCTTAACGAGTACAAGCTCAAAAGTAACGCTGCCCATGGTGTCTCCTGCTGGCATTTCAAATATCCTTCCCTCGTTTCCCTGGCCCTTCAGGATGGCTCTGGCCTCAACATCAGGACAACTCTAATAAAGATCTCCAGACCGCGCACAGTGGCTCCCTTCTCACCTTAATTAGGAGTGGCAGTTCCACTACATCAGCCAAGTGAGGCAGGAGACGAGCGACCAACATGTCATCTTTCTTCCCACTGCTGCACGTTTTGCATTTCCCCATTCACGTTGTGTTGCTGAGGGTGAAACAGAGACAGCACGCAAACCCAAGAGAGGGCTAACCCGCCAAAAAGCTGAGGAAGGCCGGTATTCAAAATACTGAGTTCCTGCATTATGAACAGGGAAAGTCATCTCTCAAAATGTTTCGGCACACTGCAACAGAATTGGAGTACAAAAGCCTTTTCTTGACAACTTACACTCAGAAAAAAAAGGGAAAGGAAAAAAAAAAGGCTTACTGCTTGAACACCTTGGATTTCCAGAAGGCATTCACTCCAGAATTCAAACAACCCTCTGGCCAGCACAGAGGCTCCTCGAGGCAATGCCATCTATTCCAGGCAGCCACGCTCTGAAGGAGAAGGCGCTGTGCCACCGGCCAGAACAGAAGCCCATCCTTAAACCCGCACCGGGGCGGGCATCCGCAGCCGTTTAACGAGGTGCAGTGCCACTCGCGGGCACACAGCCCCGGGGGTTCTCAGGACACACGCAGACCCTGGAAATGGCAGTTTCACTTGAGCAGCTTAATTAAAAGCCTGACTCTGAAGCTATTGCTCGTTTGCCCCAGGAACTCTTTCACGTTCCGTTCCATGTTGTCATCACGCATGATACGGAAAGCGGAAAACAGGAAGCCAACTTCACATCTCATCTCCTGTCCGCCTCTAAAGCCTTAGCCTTGGAAGACAGCACCATCACGTCAGGTCCCACAGACACACTCAGCAGCATTCATCTGCCATTCACGCAGCACTCCCACTTAACACCGGGACCCGGATTTTGCCTCCATTTAGCTTCAAGTCAGCATCTTAAATCTCGGTACTTGCTTATTTCCTCACAATTTAACAGATGTCAGTCCTGGGGCTTGAAAAAGCCAAAAAACCGTTCCTTATAGCATGAGCTGTACGAACTCAATCCACAACCAGCCATGTTCAATGAAACATTAGGTTTTCAAACAGCATTCTGTTTATTACTATTTACTAAAGGCTTTCTGAAATACTTTAAGTCCTGCATTTAGATTTCTCTAGTGAAGTTACAGGAAAAAAAAAAACCACCCAAAATTATTCTTCTAAATTGCTTGAAGATGTCTTAGCCAAAAAGCCAATAACTTACATATATATCTATACATTGCTGCAATTTCAATTACCATTGATATCACTAGCATCACGTAGCTGTTCTGCTGCCCGTTCGGACCACGAACACCATTACACCAGAGAGCCCCCACCGCAGCTGGGAAAAGGGAGAGTCAGCAGATAAAGCTGCCTGGTCACCCATGCTGCAACAGCTATTGGAAGCACTTAAGCACAATCAGCAGCCAGGACGGGGACGCACAGCACTGCAGCCAGCGGTTCTTCAGTGTGAAAGCAATCACCCAGATTTGCTCAGAGAGAAATAAAAGCAGGGCAGCAAGAGGAAGGCGAGGACAGACAAGAATGGAGACAAGCACATTTTGCAAGGCTATGTGCAGACCGAGCTATTCGGTGTTCTCTGCTGAGAACCTCATCTTCACGATTCAATTAGCCTTCCTGGGTACGAAAGGTGTCAGAACATTCAGCTGAACCGGTTCAGCCGCACAACGCAGTCGGGTCAGTGGAAAGCTATCCCACCACAAACCGCCAGCTTGCCCGTGCCCGGGAGGACGCAGGCGGGGAGCCAACAGCCACGTGCGCTGCGCAGCGGTGCCCGGCGCCCGGGGCTAGGCGGCTTGGCCAGGTGCGCTGCCGGAGCTAACTCACCATGGCCCCGTTCTCGGAGTCCCCGCTTCAGCATCCAGTTGCCAAACGTTCACGTGGACGCTCACGGAACTAGACTGCTCTTAATTTCACCAGACAACTGATTGTAAGGCAAATTATGTAATTAAATACACAAATAACCTGACAACCTGGGTAAGCTCCAACTAGGACCGTACCCTAGATATGCCAGAAACCATCCATTGCAAACACAGCCGCAGTCATTCCACCAGTGCCGGAGGGGTGGGTGCGTGTGGTTTTGGAACGCTCACTGGTGAGGCTGTCTTTACAGAACCGGGAACAACTGGCCCCTCTTGCTTTTTTTTCTGCCTACAGAGGTTCTCCGGAGCACAGCATTACTAGCCATCCCACTCAAAGAGCAAACCTCAGAAAACACGCTGCTTGGCAACTTCATACACTGAGAAAGGATGGGAAGAAGCCTCCTGTATCCCACCGAAGGCTCTTGGCAGCCTAACTGAACCTTGCTCAGCCAGCACGGAACCTTGTAAATGAACTGAATACTAGTGACATTTTTAATCCTTACAAACTGATTGTTTTAAAGCTTGCTATCTCTGAACGTGAGAGCTCACCTTCTCATTTCCAGCACGTTCATTCATGGTCAGTTTTTTGGCTCTTTCCTTTGGCATTAGCCACCCCTACCTGTCCTTCTTACACCGACAGGATCCTTCGCCTTTTATCACACTCCAAATGCACGACCTCACTTGAGTGAAAACGCCTTTGGCACCAGAGGCTAAGTGTGGGATCTTAGCCCAGGTCAGAGCCACCCCACACACACCGAAGCATCTCTGCACTCCTTCTGCCCTTCTCAAGGAGCCTCACAGAGGAAGGCCAATGCTAGCAGCAGCTGGTGAACTGGCCAAGCTGGAGTCACTACGAAATCACACAATTATCATTACGGTGAGAATCTATCGCCAACTCATACTCATCCTACCAACATCTGGCCACTGACTTGACATCACTTAACCACTTACTTTTTTTAAACATGTATTTTTGATGTTTCTATCCCTTTAAGCCACTCCTGCTAGAAACCAAGTATGCAATTTGCTATTTCCAGGTGCTATGTAAATTGATTAATCACAGGCAAACACGAGGCTGATAACCATGCTGAGGAGGAAGGAAATCTGTATCAACTTGTCTTCTTAACGCTTAAATTGAAGAAACCTTCCACTAATGCTCAACCCCCTCCTGTGCTGCAGCTCCAAACTTACCTATCTTCTAGCCAAAAGCCAACAACTTTTCAGAAGGCTTTTAACCTCACTGGGAATCTCAGCACAGAAACACAAAGATTATTTCCTTTATTTCAGCTTAACTCCACAAACACTCCCTCAGGCACACAGGACTACACAGATGGTTACTGAAGTGACCGGACCATCTTTCAAGGGCCAGTTGCAAAGTGACAACATCACTTTGTCACTCCGGCTTCCCACGTAAGGCAGAGTTGGAAACTCTTCACAAAGCAGCTTTCTGCAGTTGGCAGCGTTTACACATGATGTATATCACCTTTAGGGAACCTGAGAGGTCATACAGCATTCAGCACATCCCTGGCACTGTCATCCATCACTGTACCAAAGTGAGAACACTAACGAGTAACCCTCCTGGGTGGTGAGACGCTCAAGCTCTCTGTACTTTGCCAAGAGGTAAGGAAAAACTTCTCACGCTCCATTCACTCAAAGGCCAACCCCCAAAATCAACAGCAGCATCCTCCTCACCCCGGATGGAATGACTTCACCATTGCCTTGCTGAGTGTTCAGTCTCACCATTGTAAACTACTCATCTACTTCCCACAGAATCCTTCCTGGAAACAGGAAGGCACATCCCTTATTTGATCACCCCTACACTGATCCCTCCACCAAAATCACCTGAGAAGCTGCTTAAGTGCTGTTTTCCAACTCCAGGAACTGCGTGCAACTGTCAGACCTCCGTAGGAAATCCTAAACCAGCAAGATCCTCAAGGAGCAATCGCCCCTCAGTCTGGCACCTCCCGGGTGAGAAAAGCAAGGTGCAGTTTCCAAACCAGGCAGGAAAGGAGACCCCAGGGTAGCAGAGCTCAGTGGCAGGATAAAAGAGAAAGAAAAGACAAAGAGAGACAAGTCCTTCACGGGGCTGGTGCTGTAACATATCACGCCAAACCAGGTAGCAGAGCTACTTCTGAAAGAACAAGATTACACAGGGCTGCAACAAACAGGTGCTGATTCGCAAGGCCTGACTTCAGATGGGAAGCCACGCATGGATTCACCCCTTATTGGAAATCTGCCTTCCCCTTTTCTGCATTCCATACGCATACGGGTGCTTTTCCACCTCTGAGTGATTCCATGTGCTGAGGCCGCTTAAGAAACTGCTGAACCCAGGGCCAAGGGGTAACAAGTGTCACTCCAAATGCTCCAATGAACTTTTTTTTTCCCAGACTCCACAGCTGTCCCACTTAGACGGCAGTACAAACTGGTGGTCTGGGTGCCCATCTCTACCCTATACCATTGCATCCATGCCCAGGAAGTTTTCTCTGCCCATCCAAGGGGTGTTAGACACCTGACAACTCCCATTATCAGAGATCCCTTTCAAGTGGGACCCCAAATGACACTGTACCACAGCAGAATCACATGGCAGCTCTCGATCTGTGCAGGGACCTGACCCATGATGGTGATCTGCAAAGTCACGAAACTCTGCGAGCAGCTTCCTCCTTTGGCATCAAACCTGCAAGGTACTGGAGGTTGTGTTAGAGACAGGAGCCAGTGACCGGCTCACACGCCCTCAGAGGAAGCAGTGTAGACTTTTCCTCCCAAGGCGCTAGGTACCCAAGCTCACTGGTAGCCAACTCTTTCAAAGCATTTCTGATGAAGGCTTCAAATTACTGTTACGCACTCTGTGTCCCCTGCCCCGCAACCTACAGAACTCAAAACACCTCTAAAGCCAGTTACAGCGTGATGGCCCAGCAGATCAGTTGAAATGCTTACATCTGCTGTTTAATAGCTTCTACAGCTAGAACACAGCCTGCTCAGAAGGTGACTCTCGGGAGCTTACCACCACTGGAGGGTCAGCAGTACAGCAAGGCTCAAGGGCAGCTGCTGGAAAGCAGCATAACGCCGTGGTGAATTCAGCTGAAGGGAAACTGCTCCAAAGAAGGAAGTTGGCAGTGCATGTCTCACACCACAGCAGCAACAAGCAAGTCAAAATACACACGTGAAAGACGCCTACATGCAAGCATAACACCATTAGACCAATAAACTACCCGTACCACAGAAAAAGCACTCCAGACAGCGGGCCCCCCGTTCATTTACAACCCCTCAGGTCAGGCAATACCTATCTCCTACGTCTGAAAGAAGCACAGCTTTCCAATTAAAGAATAAAATACAGTCTGCCATAAACAGCAGCACAGCTGGTACAGGTAAGAACAGACACTGGGTAAAAAGCTGGCTAAGCCCACTTTCCTCCCTTGACTCTCAAAGCTGCTTATCCTTAAAGCACCAGGTTGCACCCCCTCAACCTGCCTTCAGGAGCTAACAACTCCTCATTTCGTGTTCCCCTACAGCCTCTTCCTCTTCCAGCTCCTTGTTCTCCCTTCCCTCCTCCCACTCAGCCCATGCAGTAGAAAAAAAATAATAATCTTCCCATCCCTCCTGCAAGCATGTGTTTATCTCTTTATTTTTAAATGTTACAGCTTCCCAACATCTGTCTCTGTGTGGTATAATCTTACTGATGAAATATTTCATGTTTTCCTTGAGCCCTCATCAATATGTCTCTGTGTTATCAGCTTAACAGATGGAGACACAGAAGGAATAATTTCAGCTTACCTGGGTGATTTCTTAAGTACATCCTTACTGTACTCTGGGACAAGAATCATAGCAATTTTAGCTGTGTAATTGTAGCTCTGCAGCTAACTCAACTATCTCCTCTTACGTGACATAAGCCTACTTGACTGCTGTTTTCCCCTTGGACTTCCCAAGTTCTTCTCACTGAACTCTAATATTTCCAGTCTCACTTCATACACACTGAAAAAACTCAGGGAGACACCAAGGCCACTGGAAAAGCCACTGGCACAGCCTAAAATTGAACCTCATCTTCCCATGCCAAACCACTCCACTCATACTGTTGGCCTACACAGCCCCCAGCCAAGTGACGACTCTTCTTTAAACGCCTAAAGAAACGGCACTGAAGTGCCTCTGAGAAGTCCACCCTGCCGTAAAGCTGTACCACGCAGACTGCCATGTGTTTAAAACGCACTCCAACAGTCCTCGCACTAGTGACATCGGGGCGTGCTTTGTCACTGACTTATCAAACCAGGACCTCCTTGCCTTGTGTGTTAACGGTGCAAAAACACGATAAAAATAATGATTGCGCTCAGGGATAGAGCCCTAGTTACTTGGAGCTCTACCGATTACCTTAGAAGCTAAACCAAGTACAGCAGGTTCCTCCTCGGCCTCACAAAGATGTCCACAGGGTTTGGCTATGTAAGCAGGCTTGCACGTCTAATTCCCTTGCATGCTTCTGACAAATCTCTGCTTAAGCATTCAGGCACAGCACTGCCAGCCACACTGCGACTTCTTGAATCGTCAGTACAAAGCAACCCGGCAAACTCACAGCCAGATCGTTTCCAAGGCAAAAATCACCCTTTATTCTGTCAAAACATCAGAAAGAGTCAATAAAAATCAAGAAAACTCCACCGTCAAACCAACCCTTCTCCCACTTGCACTTTGTACTTTGGAGGTTCCTCTCTTCTCCACATAAAGTGAACATTCCAGAGATTATAAAGAGCCAGGAGGTTTCCTTAAGACTTTTCACCGCTATCGCATCGACTCTGCAAACGCCTGCCTTCCTTTTTGGCACAGCTGGGTTTTGTGTTGGCCCTCCAGGGTAACCACAGACACTTCACCATGACATTCCCCAGCAACAGCTCCCCTGTGACTGACCAAGGAGGGGCGGCAGGTGTAGGTCTCCTTCCTTCCCCGCAGAAACACTGCTCCACACGTGGGACAAGCAAGCAAGCGATCATCTGAGAAACCACTCAGACCAATATTTACTGACCACTAAGGCAGCCCACAGCCCCGGGAAGAGACTACAGCTGCTAAGGTTCCTCACGCCGCGCCCGCGAGCGCAGGGGATGGGAGCACCAGCACACCCAAAGGGGAGGGCAGCAGTAACGCTGTGCTTTGTCAAAGGGCTCCCGGGCAGCGTCGCCGCGGTGTAACAGCAACTGCAGAGAGAGCACGGATCCAGCCCAGCGTGCCCAACAGCTCAGCCCGACACATTAGGGAACGATTACGGAATGGAAGGGTATTTGCTGGATGTTAGGCTATGTTAGGGCAGGGAGAGGTTTTTTGTTTATTTGGTTTATAATCCTATCTGAATAAAGGTAAACACATAGGGATTATAAATGAAATAAATCTGAAACAGAATAGAATGGGGGTGGTAGGGAAAAAAAAAAATCTCAAGAGGGTCAGGAGATAATGAAGATTATACCTCAATATTGGGATTATGATGTTAGTTCTTTATTTCAATAAAACTAGATAGAGATCTTTTATATCAGGGACAGAGCTTAGCTGTAAGGACAAAGTAATCTTCTGGGAATTATGCATACAGGCTCGACATCATTTTTATCGGATGGCTGATGAACTGGAAAACTCCAGGATAGCCTGGTTTTAATTTGTAATCTTAATTTTCATATAAATCGGTACAGTTGGAGGAAGGGGGGCAGATGTAGAGGGACTCTGATGCTGTGCTAATATCGCAGCATTAAGACAGCACATGCATTAAGGCTCCAACTCTAACTCATCTAGTATCTGATCCTGTCTTTTTGTCTATCCATCTGTCTCCCATTTTCGCAGCTATCTATCATTTCCCCACCAAAAAATCTCAACAATGACCCAAGAGCAGAAGAGACAAAGTTGGTGTAACGTTTCAGCCACCAAGAACCATCTACAATGCACCTACAAATGTCTGGTTGCTCACCAGGAAGCAGCAGTGTGAAGAAAGCAGATTCAGTTAAGTCCCATGTTTTGCATTCAACTCCATCCCGATTCTCCAGTCTGAAACAAACTGCCACCGAGCAACGAGAGAGAACATCATATTCGTGATTTTAAGTACAGCATCACCTAAACATGGGTCCTAAGCCCTGCGCGCAGTGCAGCCCTGACGGTCAGATGCGCTGAGCATCCCCAGCTTCTGCTGTTAGCCTGTTGTGGAGAAACGGTGCAGAGGTTCAACTGTCTTAAACCTTCCATGCCGTACATTTTCTGTTTCTATGCCAAGATATACCTTTTTCCTGAGGCCTACAAAAGTTCCTCCTCAGTCCCAGGAACGTTCTCTTTGGAAATTCACAACTTCCAAACCCCACCGTGCACAGCAAGGGAACATGGCAGGGTCAGCTGGAAGTACCGGCCCAGATCCCAGCACGAAGGACGGCAGCGAGGCTGTTTCCACGCGAACATCTGCAGGTCTCACTAAGCAGGACACGTAAAAGCTAGCCAAAGAGGCACCTAAGGGGACGGGTCTTGTTTAAGGCCACAGGACAGAGTGCTTGCTACTTACACTGCCTGGGCTGGTCTGTTAACACCCAGGCCAGATTCCTGTCCTCAGAGACACAGGGACTCCCATACGTGAGCCTCTCAACGTGCTCACTTAATACAGCAACGGCACCAGTCAAACTGAGCATCTGGTCCCCACACACAGCATTTAGTCTCTGCCTTTATTAACTAGAAATTATTTCTCAACTCACCTTTTTGTTCTACATTTTTTCAGTTCTTTCTCCTACTCCCATCACCATCTCCTTCAGGAACAGGAGAGAAAATCTGGAAGACAACACAAGTGAGATGGTAACTGAAACAGATCAGTTGTGGCATCCTCACCCAAGGTAAGCGCACTGGTCTTCCCAACAGTCCTGTCAGATGCGGCTCGTACGCACAGAGAGTAAGCATTTATGTGACTAATGGTCCCAGGCTGCACAGCCCTCAGGAATGAGGGACTGTCCTGGAATTCTTCTATTTCATCCGCTGAACAAACGACGGATTGAAGTAGACAGGCTACCCTCCCATCGCCTGTATGCCTCTACCTTCTTGGTAAGTAACAACACCCACAGCGCGGAGAGAACAGCTGCTTTCGTAAGGGCAGCAATAACCCAAGAAGCTCCCAGAATTCCGTAGCACTTGAGCATCAAAACAAGATTTCCACAGGGAAAATTGAAATGCCAGAAAGATTTATATTTACTTATGCACACATCCTGCAATCCCAGCCTTTAAAACACGGCCTATTATAGCGGTGCTGAGGGAGAGAAGAAAGAACCACCACGCTCGTCATTCCACATCCCAAATATACAGCCACTGTAAAACGCAGAGAATGGGCAAAGCCATTTTTTAAAACCTGCCTGATACCAATATGGTGAGAGTGACTGACAGAAGAGAATCTGATCTACTCAGACATAATCTTCGAGTGTAAATTTCTGTACTTTATCACTGTCAGGAATGCCTTAAATCAATTTCCACCTCTGCTTTTGTTTCCGCCATGACATTGTGACACGCTGACAGAAATATTGCACAAGCAAGCTGAAGGAAGGGCTCATTTCCCTTCCCTTGTTCCTCCTCTTCCCCCGCCACATATATATCTCCAAGTTCTTTCCCCACCTCAACCCTCTGCGCCAGGAGAGTGACCCAGTCACTGAATGGAGCAAGCATGACCAGCAGCAGCAGCCACAGCAGCACAACAGATCATCAGCGAGCCTGGGCAGAGCGTGGGAAGTCGTGCCAGCTAATGGCATTTCATCAAACCAGAGGATAAAGACCTATGTGATAATATCTTATTTTGGACTTCCAAAAGCCTCCAAGTGCCCCATCAGACCCTTCCAGGAGAATTCAGCAGTTGTGCACCGACAGGCGTGTTGGCTGCAAGTTAGAGCGAGGGCGGAAGGGAGGGGCAGGGGAGAGATTAGGATCAAATGGTCAATTAATGTAATGGCTGAAGATTAACAAGAAGGTGCCCCAAGACAGTAAGACCAGAGTTATTTACAGTTATTAGTCATAATTTAGAGAACAGGCTGAGAAATGAGGTGATGACCTATGCAGATAATACCAAATCATTTGGATTAGTCAAATCTAGAGAAGACTGCAAGGAAGACAGAAGAGATAAATACAGGACAATTGCAGCAGTGAAAAAGAAAGGTAATGAGCATTGGAACGAGTAACGGGAACGCTCCTGTGCCAAATTCCAGGCAGAGACTATTGCAAATCCAAAAAGCCAGCCAGGATTTTTGGACAGCTGGACGAGTAACTTGTCTCTCGCCGCGGTACAGAGCAAGGAGAACGGAAGAGAGTACTGAAGTATCTAGGTACAGAAGCCATACCATAATGTGCCTCCCGGTAAGAACACTGCAAGTGATCATAGATTCCCTGTAAAGGGCTTGCATTTGTTTTTTTTTTTCCTTTAATTACACATAATCTTGTCAGAAAGCGATATACAAAAACAAAACCAGGGCAACTGAAATAAACCAATGTAACCACTTCATTTGAAGAGAAGATTCCACTCAGTAAGACCAAAAAGCAGCCACACTGCAATTCAAGATCAAAATCCATTTCGTATTTTTGCTGTTTATCCTTCAAATTCATTGTACCCAACTCTATTATTTTTTGAAATAAAACTACATCAGTTACATTTTTTCAGTTGCCATAACCAAGAGTTCCTGTTTACATTTATAAATAGCCCTCTACACCACCACGTATCAAACATGCTCACACTTGTTTTTACTACTCGTCCTCCGTCATTCTGCAACTGCCCACTCTGGAATGATTTTTTTCCTTTTTAATTTTCACGTGGAATATTCCGCCTGCTCATCACCACCAAGATTCAGGATCGACATACCATTCCATGTTAACATTCTTAAGTCTCTGCTGCATTACTTCATGACAGCATGAGTATAAGGAACACAGGAGTTGCATAAAACATTAATTTTAACACCTTGCTATATCCAGGTGTCCATGGTTCACTGGTGATACTAAATCAACAAGTCTAAGAAGCACATCTAAAGTAAAAAACAAATACTGAAATTCAGGTGGAGAAATACAATTCTCTCCAAAATGGTTATTGGTCTCTGTTGTCTGGAGGATGAAAGCGATAACTACATGGCAGTAGCAAAAAAATCGAATTTCTGTGAGTTTTACACAGCATTTTACAACCTCCCTGTTGCTTCCTACAATTTTTAAATTTTTTACCAAGTTAAGAAAAGATACTGCAGAAAAATATCTCCCCGCTACTTCTCACAGGCCCGTCACACGGTGTGTCAGCTGTGACCACAGCCTGAAATACATCCCTGGTGACACCCCAGAGCCCAGGAGATCCAGCGCACCCCTCAGCAAGGCAGACAGGGGCACAGAGCCCGGGAGCGTGCCCTGGGGACAGCTGGCACACCGGCTGCTGGAGCGGAAGACAGACTTCTGTGGGTCACTTGAACTCCTCTTGCACTCAGCTGGGAAGTTTGTCTTGGCCAACAGAAACTCTTCAGAAAGAGAGTAAGTTCAGAGAGAAACAACAGACCTTCCGTTTGCACAGTCTGGAAGCAGACTGAGGGTAAATGGATGCCCCAGCACATCTCATCCCTGACGCAGGATAGAAAACGTCCGTGGCCAGTCCTGACTACGTCAGCTGCTGAGAACTGCACGGTTCCCTCTCAGACTGCCAGCTTCCACAGCTCCCTGCCAAAATGCAAGTCTTCTCCATCAACAACTTTTCCAGAGATTCCAGCCATTCAGGGAACACAAGAACCAAGAGGGCTCAAAGCCACCAGAAGACGACAGCCATGAGAGTGGAAAGCAAGCAGAAGAGTGGCAGTTACACCTCACCAACACTACCAACAACTGCTTCCTCTGCCAATTCAGCAATGCGCAGGGAATTCCCGTCCGACAGGGAGATGCTGCTATCCAGTGACACGCGCAAACCACCCAACTGCACGCAGAGAGACAAGTACAGTGAGGTCCTCTCATAACTACTTAATACTGTGTAAACCATCTTATTTACTGCAAGGAATCCCTGTGCCTACGTTCTGGTACTTCTGCTTTTAATTTCACCCCAAATAATGGAGAAAGCAGTCACATCCAAACTGAAAAAATACGCTCAATACACTACCTTCCCAGAAGTATCACAAATCCAAACCAGCCCCCATGCAACACAGCATTTCTTCCTCTTGGTCGCTGCCCAGCCACATTGCTTATGGCCATCTGAAACGGACAAACTCTCATCTGAGCTCAAACACTGTTCTTCACAGGCACGAACGAGACTCATTCCCCAAACATCCCTGCAAGCCAGCTAGCATTGCAAACAGAAAACAAAACAGAGTATGGACACGGCTGAACAGAGACCGCGCTAGCGAGGTACCTTAACGAGCAGCTCGTGACTATGTATGTGCACACATATCTCTACAGAAAGGACAGATTTTCTGACAATTTTAGACTCAAATGAGACACACAGGAGCTTAACTGGGTTTCTTTAAAAGACTCCCAGTGCAACACCAGCTAATCTGGTGGTCTCTGTTCTAGATCAGGAATAACCTCCGTTTCACACCTCTTTCTGAACACGTTTTCTTTTCCTTGCTGTCTGCACAGAGTCCTGCTCGCTGTACAGAGCCTTCCTCAGTCTTGGTCAGATCTAGGCAATGACTAACACTATTAATGCAGGTTTTTCTTGCTCAATCTGTGAGATGGGTTGTACAATTTGGTACCCACTATTACGAAGCACAGGTCTGTTCCATCTTTCTCTTCTAACCACGAGAGCCCTCTGCCATGGAGAATTAGTGTGCCCATCGTCTCAGTTACAAAAGCAGTCAGAGTTACAGTGTGCTGCTAGCTGTCTCCTGGTATTATTTTCCTGCTAAGGTCCCCTCAACGGCAAGCCAAAGCAACTAAAAGCTCCTTCGGGTTCCAGCTGTCATCTTCCCTCCTTATGCCATCTTTTCTTGCAATTTCAGGCTTGTTCATTCCAAATGCGCTTAGTTAAAAGCTTTTCTTTTGGCTCTCAGGACAAAGACTTGAGTGCTAAGTAGCTTTCCCACTGTTCCTGTCTAATCTTCCTATTTATCAACCTGGAGATTCCTCAGCTCTGCTAATCTTTCTGGAGAGCACATAATCCTGACAGTGATTTCCTAAGCAAAGAGTTAACAAACTGCTTGATAATTGCCATTTGGAACTTCTGGTCTGTATTTTGCACATTATGCTCCAACTCAGCCAAGCCTGTATCATTTGATACAACACGTAACCGCTGCGTGCCTTTAATTCCCATTCTCTCCTCAAACATTTAAGCATTTAACGGGGCTGTATCTTTATTACCCAGCATGGAGAACAGCAATTCCTTGCTGTTCCCCTTGACTTCACCATCCCCACAGCACCACCTTACCTGTGGTCCACAGCACTATCCAGGCTACGTCCTGGGGGGCTAGGGGAAGGTGTTTTTCATAGGAAAACCACCCACCACTCTCCTTGTCTCAACAAGCCCATCACCAGGTAAAGCAACTTTCCTTACTGCTGCACTAAGTAGAGGCTTGATCAGGCAGGATGGCCCTTTGCTGTCTTTGCAAACCTACAGAAGAAGTACTCCCTCGCAAACGCCAGCTCCTCTCCTCCAGAAAGGGAGAGCGAGCAGAACAAAGCCAGTCCTCTCACACTCCATCATCTCCACCACACTTACCACTTCACCAAAACGCCTGCTTTAGTCTTGGGCACATTAGATCTGTACTAATTCTTCTCCTTCTGCTCAAGGAGGGGGATGGCAGCAGAATCAATAAAGACTTTCAGATAGATTGACATTTACATAGAGCAAATAATGTGGATTCATTCCTGGTTTTCATGTAAAATACATACAAACAGCAGTCCAGACAGTTCTGTACTAGGTTGAAGACAACACTATGTACAACATAGACACTTAGGCTTTTTAAATATACGTGTATATAAAATAAACAGGTGTGTATAAATAACTATACATATGTTACTATATTTAGATTATTGTTATTGTATTGTGCAGCACACTAGTCTTTTGGAATTGCTCCTTCTATCAACACACATTCCAAGTTATATCTTCAACCACCCTACCACGGGAGGCAAGCATCCCTGCCTTCAGTGGTACGTAACGTTGCTCCGCATGGCATCTTGCCTCTACCTGTGGTTTAAAGGCTGCTTTTCCCACCATTTTGCACCAAGGTGGAAAAAGTATGGCTGGCCAAATCTAGCTTTCTGATATTACTCGCTGAACGCGGCTCAGCTTAGGCCTCGACAAGGGGCTTTCAGTCAGACACTGGAGTCACCAACTGAAGGAAGGCTGAGCCCATCCTCGGGAGAGCCACACAGGTAACACAGACTCGGATTCGGCACTGCTATCTCCCAGTATTCCAGGATACAGCAAACAGAGGCCTGGTTTCTGCCAACCATTCAGAGAGTTGTGAAGGAAATTAACAAGTGTTTAAGTAAGAATGAAATTCTACCTCCATATTTCTGAATTTGTCTCCTGCACTACCATACCGCCTGGAAACAGCTTCATTCTTGCTTTCTTCCAAGCAAGGAGAGAAGCACAGCTAGGCAAGACTTTAACTCGCCCCCCCAGTCTCTGTGCAGTATCTTTTTAATCAAGAATCACAGATTAATCCCAGCTTTCAAAATACAATAATCATAGAGCATTTTATATACCACACTCATTCCAGAACTGGACATGAAAATATCTAATCCTGTAAAACTACACAGATTTCTGATCAAAGTATAGCAGGTAAATCAAACCTGAAATGAAAGGATTAGAAAAGGTTCCTGTAATTCTTTTCTGTTAAGTAACACAGAAGCAGATTTCACCAAATCTTGCTCTGTAATTCCCATCTGGAAAAGCAGCACTGGAGGAATGAGCAGGTTTGAAGAACGCCTTTTCACGACATGCGTCAAGTGAAATGCAGCCATTGGTGCCCACGGTAATCCTGCCTCCAGCAGCAGGCACTCTGCATGCAGTCACAGCAACTCTGACCAAAGCCGGGTACTTGGCACAGCCACGCCGATTAAGAAAAGCTGTGGTCTTCGTGAAACTTTCCGCGTTACTTCCCAACTTCTCTAACCCAGCTGAGAGCAGGCATGTAGTCAGAGAAAGTTCTCCTCCTCCTCCTCGCACGCTCCGCTCTATCTGGCACCCATTTGCTCAATCCATCCCAGACGCATCATGGTGCAGTGGTACCGCGGCCTGCGGCGCTCCACAGAGATTAACAGAACAACATCAACAGGCTGCTGCTCAGAGGTACCCACCCAAAGGACCCACTCCACCTCCTCCACTCCCCCTTTTTCATGAACTCTAATTTACAAAATGAAGACTCATCAAACTGCCATTTTCCTCGCGCCCCCTGGAACCTAAGGGAATGCTTGGGAACATGGCATTAACAGGAACTATGCAGCCATCTAGCTCTGGGGCACCGAAAGGACAGCAAAACTTGAAGGTTACCCTCTTCCTTACGGATGATCCAGTACTCCCCAAAGCCAACAGACCACCTTTAACTCACTTCATCAGGATCTGAAGGATCTGAGGTATCCCCTTGCAGTCAGCTCGGCACTGCAAACCATTTCTCTGAGAAGCCCTACCAGCCACTGCTAGATTCTCAAGTCTTTCTCTTCTCTTGGTCTTTCCTCTACTCAACTGCCTCCAGATCAACTGCCTCATCCCAGCTGTTGGCAAGCTCCCAAACTCTGAGCACATGCGCTTGGCTGAGGCATCAATGATACACGCCGCTTCATCAAAGCACGGTGGAATGTTACCGTACGGCAACATACCGTACGGTACAGCATTCCATCATGACTCCATCTTGACTTACAGCTCCAGAAGCCGTAACACGTCAAGGCTCCAGAATATGAAGTTCCCCGAAGACTGACCGGGAAGTTTTAAGCACCTTGCTTCAGTCTGCATACCCAAAGCAGCAACTTTGCTCGGCTTTTCCTGAGAGGGGAAACAACCAGCAAGCAAGCACAGGTACAGGCTCGTTCTGTGAGCTTCACCTCTTGTTCTTCACAGCTCAGTACTAATCATCAGTCCATAATGCAGTGCAGCATCGCCAGCCCCGGCCTGACAATGTAGTTATTTCCCATTGGCACTTGGGAGCAGTGAAGATGGGAGGCATTACTCATCGCCAAGAGTACAGATGTTTCTAATTGCTTTCCATTACCAAGAATAACAGCTGTTTACATCTATCAGCAAATAATTCACAAGAGCTCCAGACTATTAAGATAACACACCCCACCTGGTCACCATCACAAGTTGTCAAGGCCAAGGTAGTGGCTGCCAGAATCCCCTTCTGCATCTCTGTTCATCAAATGACAGCATGTGTCACCTTCAGATATCCTTATGCTACCCCACAAGCCCTGGCTTCTCGGCGGCCTGACAGATCAAATGGACATATGGATTCTTCATGGCTCCGCAGTAAATGTTTTATGGTTATACTGCAGCCAAGGGCAAATGACAGAGGAGCAAGGGACTTGCAAATAACCCAGGGAAAGAAATACCCGCACTTTTAAATAAATTAGTTAGCCAAAAAAAGTGTGCCTGCTTTGCTCTGCAGCTGTTCGCAGAACTCTCTTGGAAAACACAAAGTAGCTGATGAAATGATGAATTCTTCAGCTCTCTTGTGCACTGCACAGGGCTCGGGTAACCACCCTGCAGCAGTCAGGAAGGGAACTGGGTTGCTCACTTAACTGAACCAAGTTATCTTTTCTAAGGCTGGCGCAGGCCGACGTCGGTGCAAACAGCCACTGACTCTCCTTCTCCCCACGTCAGCCAGTCGGACTGTTAGCTCCGCAGCAGGTGGGACCATCCTTTTTACAGCACTTCGCAGCCTCAGGTCCCCGTCTGTGGCAAGGGCTCCCCACCACTAACGCAGTACAAACAGAGAAGGGGGGGATTAAAATTAATCATTACCAAACAGGCAGCATAACACCCTACAAGTGACTGACATCTGATCAGTTCATCAATATTAACCATTTCCTGGTAATTAAAGTTGCACTTTCATTTGCCTTACAGAGCTCTGTAGGTTCACGTCTGTAAACAAAAAAAACCCCATCACACAAACTAAAGCAGATTACTACGGCAGATTCTGAGCCAACTGAGCTGACTTCATGAGTAAGCAAGGAGAGAGAGAGAAAGCAACGTAAGGCCTCCATCAGAAGTTTTGGTGCATGCATAAACCCGTCCTCCAGCCGTCTTCCGGGAAACTTTTTCTGTGTCAATCCCTTGCAGAACATACTAGCTGTCTCTGGTAAGAGTAGCGGTGTATCAGGACACACAGCACTTTGCCCATTATACTAAACCATTTACACTACGGACAGCTTTCTTCATTATTAGTTTATACCCTAAGACCTGTATCCTTAAGGCATGAGCTTAAGACTTGACCCTTCTTTATTTTGGTCCACGCAGCTTGTACTGCTTTAATTAGATCAGCTTAAATGTGACACCAATCCTTCAGAGTGTTAGTGTGGAGTTCCCGTGAGTTCAATATACCAAAAGAAGAGGATCTGAACAACACAGAAAAGTACAAGCTGCTCCTACCGCAGATGCATCATCTGTGCCCTCCCCCAGACCCTCACCCCACCCCCTGCCCCATCCTTGATGCCTTACAAACCAGTTCCAAAGGCTGTATGAGATTATAGAGGTAGTACAGGTACATCCTTTCAATCTCCTTTCAAAAACTTGATTCAGTCCCTCATGCACAGGAATGCTTGGTTAGTCCAATGCCGTTTTTTTTTTTTTTTGTGTTGGGAATGTCAGGACACCCGTTTAGCATCTCCTTTGCAAGTTCCTTTAAACACAACGATCCCCGAAAAGGAATTACTCAAATTCCTCCATAATTTTTTGGTCTCTCAGAGTTGTCTAGCTATTGTTGCTGTCATCATTTCTGCTATTTCAGGGCAGTGTCTCCTGCCCAGGGATCCCTGCCAACAAGAGCAGAATGTCATTACGAGAGGAGGCTGCTGTGAGCTGCCACCATCACAGGGAATTTATCACTGCAAGCCACAATCATAATGGACTTCTCCACCAAATGTCTTTGGATGCACAGGGCTTTGGCATCAAGTCTGCCATCTATACACAGTTATTAAACTGAAAACGCATGTAACAGGAGCAGAGGACAGGGACATCACAGCAGTGCAGGCAGCAATCTCTCAGAAACTCTGCACACAGAAGCAGAGGAATTCACTCCAAAAGTCCAGACGGTCCAACAGGCGGACCGAAAAGAAAAAAAGAAAAAAAGAAAAAAAATAGAACTCCAGAGCTTTGCTAAATCCAGCAGCTCGGGAGGGATGTTAATATTGAATGCTTTTGGCTGGGAGCATGAGCTGGGTCAGAAAAATGGAGATGCAGCAGCCGCAGCACTATTTGCAAACATTTGATGCCCCAACTTTTCGTTCTCCCCATCCCTATTCAGGACTATGCATCAACACACCAACTCTGTCAAGCACATGGGATCTTCCCCATTATACGTTTCCCGATCAGGCAACTAACTGAGTGATCTGAGGAGGGCTCTCAGCTCTGAGGAGTTTCCTTAGGCAGCATCCCAAGCCCAGCGAAGAGCCCTCGCCTGCAGAGTCGCTGCTCCACGGACAGACTGAAGCGCGCCCTCCGGCAGGGCTCCGTTCATACCCTGGTCACATCTACTCTCTGGTCACATATGGTCGTGACGGCCCTCGTTAGCTGGGGGCCCCAACACGCCTAACTTATCACCAAAAACGCGTACCGACCATCACTGTGTGGATGTGAAGAGCTGTGGGCCAAAGCTTCATCGGGAAGCCTTTGGGGGGAAGTCCTGAGACTGCCAGGGCAAGGGCACTGCCACAAATGGTAAAACAGTTCCCACCATCCTTTTAAAAACAAACAAACCAACCAAACAACAAAAAAAAAAACCACATCAAAAACCAGCCCAAGTTGCTCATTGTCCTGGTGGCGGTTTCTTAAAAGTTTCAAAAAACTTGAATGTTTTAAAAACTCAAAAAAGCAAATGCTGGTTTTGGTCCTTTTTTTTTTTTTCCCCCCTCCTTCCTATCAGGATTTGAAAGCTAGCCTCAGGAATTCTACAGCACTGGGCTCCCAGTTCTGCATGCTTGAGGCTGCCACCTGCTGCGAGCATTGGGAAGGCAGAAAGCTGGGAGTACAGAGGTTTAAGGAAAAAAAAAAAAAAAGTAACAATAACCACGAATGCCGTAGAAGAGTTTCTATCCAAGACAAATGCTCCTGCAGGCTCCTTTGTCTTCTGTGTTGCAAACCACACTGTCCTGGTAAGAGGCGCTGCAGAAGACAGCCAAAGCCTCCATCATCTGCGAAGAAGTGTTTAATTTACCCTTATGGGTTTTTTGACGTGAGCATACAATGCTATAGTTGATGTGTGGAAGATTGATAGATAAACCTAAAATGTTGAGTCCTGAAAGATGCTGGCACAATTTGAAACAATTAATCTTGCTAAAGTGAGTGCGCTCTAATAGGGTGCCCAGGCAGAGGCCATCCATCAAACCACACCTATCCATCACACCGCAGCAGAGACAGAGCCTGGCAGGGCTGCCACGGCTGCTGGGTGACAGCGCACCCCTCCATCTCGGGCAGGTAGGTTCTCCAGGTAATTATTTTGTTTGTCCTGAAAAAGAGGAGTCAAAACCTCTTACAAACATTACTTATCTCTTATGAAGACGTCAAAAAAAAAAATAATTCTTGTTTGATGCAAATTGCTTATTTTTACAAGAACGAGAGCCTCATTTGCACTGTTTTTCAATCCATTCTTCTTTATCATGATGGGGTGCCCCACAGAGATGCCACCGGGACAAACGACCGTCCTTTCAAACTGTATATAAACAGCAATTATTATGCCACCCTGATCAGAGTTCCTACATCTGATGGAAAACAAGCTGCTTTTTAATTTTATACAGCTTCATCTTCTTGACATTCGTCCAAAAATCCTGCTGTAGCCAGGGAACTCATCCACCTGTTTCATTCCTAAGACTGACCTGAGTTCTTCCCAAGGTATCCAAAACCCAGCTTTTGAGATGCCTGTTAACATTTACAGACACCGCAGGCCCAACATGGATACACAGACAGACTCAATGAGAATTTCACTTCCAGTAGCAACATCCACAAGATCTTAAAGCAATTCTGACCATAATGACAGCAGGATGTCACTAGTCCGACCCTCTGCTCAAAACAGGGCCAGCTGTGAGGGCAGACCAGGCTGCTCAGGACTGCATCCACTCAGGTCTTCAACATCTCCAGCGATGGAGGTTGCTCAATTTCTCTGGGCAACTCATTCCACTGTCATTACGACGTTTCTCCTCATAACCAAACTGAACCTCTTGTCTCAGTTGCCTGCCGTCTCCCAGCCTCCTACCTCTGAAAAGCCACACTCTTGTCTTGACGATCTCACGGACACCGCAGCGCTGCTGCCAGGTCCTCCTGCATCGAACCTGTCCGGGCTAAACGAGCCCACACCCTTCAGCCTCACCTCGCAGGCAACTGCTCCAGCCTCGGTATCTTGGAGGCTCTTTGCTGAACTCCCTCAGGTTCCTTAACGCCCTCTGCTGTATTGTGGGGCCCAAAGCCAGGCGTGCTGCTCTGGCTGCGGTCTAAGGAGGGCTGAGTAGAAGGAAATAACCCCTTCCCTCAACGTTCTGGCTGTGCTGCTGTTAACACAGTCCCCAGGCTGCCAGGGCACAGCGCAGGCTCCCGCTCAGCCTGCAGTCTCAGCAAGGCCCTTGGGCCCTTTTCAGTAGAGCTGCTCCCCGCTGCCCGTGGAACTGGTCAAACGGAACAGGAACACCTTCTGGAGCTGTACACCAGCCTGGCCGGTAACCCCCCGGCCAGAACACCGCTGCCATCACTGGGGCTGATTTCAGTAGAGCACACCTTTCTGCCCTGCACCATGCCATCAACAGCCCACACCAAAACAAAGCACCTCTCATCCTTTCCAGCAAGGCCTTTCTGAATTCTTTCATCCACCTCGAGTCCAATTTTACAGACCCATTTAAATCTTAAGGAAGTTATATCAAAGTAACACGTCTATTGCGTACAGCAACCGCATGCTTCCCAGTTTTACACACCCTTAAAGCTAAACCATCACAAAACTTAAAACTACTGGGGACAGCTGAAACAAACTGAAGTCACAGAAAACTTTCTTTATTATAAAAGACTAAATATTTATTTCTGCTTTAGTTAGACAGAGAAATAATGTGACACAGTACAGAACTTCAAAAAGATGAACAAGTTGTTCTTAGCTTTTTCACAGACACTGCAACAACCAAAGCCAAAAAAAAAAAAAAATTAATCACTTGAGCTAACTAAAACAAACTTTGTCACATCGTGTTGGGTAGTTGACCTGCAGAACTCACTGCTCTTTTATTTCCCTTGACCCTCATCTAATAAATTTTTGGGTTTTTATGCTACATGCAGCAAAACCAGCTTCCCACAGACATGCAGAATTTTCATGCCAACACAACACGACGTGCAGCTCTGATGTCTTCTTTTAACTGACAAAGGGAACTTACTGAGACGGACAATTAATTTACTGCATGGGACAGGCCCCCCTCACCAAGGTTAGAGCAGCCAACTCAGCAACAACTTCCCCTCGAGTAGGCTATTCAAACCGAAACAGTCCTTATAGCTCTCCTCATGAACTACGGGGCTTTACCAGAACGCACAAGGCCACAGAATACCTTCTGGAACAGGGTACAGGCAGCACTAGGTCCATTTCAGTTTTGAATGGAGGTGGAGTCTGTTCTTCTTTGTTAAGAATTACGAGTCATGCCACTTCATTACACTGTTTCCTCAGCCCAACATGACACGTGCCTCGTTTCAGCCCGAGGAGGACGTACGGTCCCCGCCCTGAGCCACGGAAAAGGACTAGCAGGCTGCTGCACTACGACTGCAACAGCTTTCCGCATGCTTTTCCACCTCAACCTGTCAGTCAGTCAGTCTGCAAATTTGTACAAGAGAACTTACAAGGGGCCCCTCCCTGGTGCATTCCCAAGCAGAGACCGCAACAAATCCATCCCCGTCCCAGGCAGTGCCTCTCTTTGTTCACAGCTACGCGCAAACGCAGCCTCGCTAATGGGAGCACAATATGCAAGATGCCAGAGCATCTCTGTGATTTACAGTATGCCTAACGAGCAAATCCAATGAAGAGGTTTGTTGTCTACCATAAAACCAGATGGATGTAAGCAGTGATTAGAAGCAATTAACTCCATGCTGCACTAAATAACTTCCCATCATTAATGCACTTTTTTTCCACCCCATTAGAGGTACACAGACCAATATATGAAATAAGGCACACTCCATCGGAATTTCATATACTCATATGCTTGACTCAGGTAGAAGGTGGTGAGAAAAAACAAGAGGATGGAATGACTTCACAGTTAAAAAAAAATATATATATATATAAAGGTAGCTGAGAAACTTGGCACTCCAAAGCCATCCATGCCCCATGCAGTAGTCTTCAGGTGACACAAGCCTTTTCTCCTACTCATCTTCATGTCACAACAGCCACATAAACACTGCAGCATGATGATGAGGCATTTGAACAGCATTGGAGTTACGCTGGGACCTGCATTCCTGGATGTGGTCAAAAATTAAATGAATAATACCTTGTCTAAAAACGACACGTGTTTTTACTGTACCAGCTACCGCTTCTTGCGATAGCCTGACTAACACGCCCCGTATTTGCAGGGAGCTCCAAGCGTGTGGAGGACTGGTTATGCCATTACAGCTGGGAGCAGCGCTCTGATCCAGTACAGAATTTGTTTTGTGCCTGTAGTATAGGCCATTGGGTGCCAGCCATTAGAGGGTCCAGTTTCTCTGTATGGGGAGCTGGTTGTTGAGGTTTGTTTTACATGATGCTGCTCAAGCAGAAACGAGGTCCTTACTGAAGAGATGCCTGCTTATTGAACGTGGTGGTAGCAGAGGCTAGGTATTTACCAGAACCCTTCTAGCAGCAGCAGCAGCGAGGGGCTTGCTCTACCACCCAACTTGTTCCCATCGGCTTGTGAAACTTCTTGCACCTGTGAGTTACGGCCAGGACAGCAGATCCTTGCCTCTGAGTGGTTAGTGAATACCTGCAGAGTCTGACAGCTGTGCTTTTGCAAAGCCATGGAGAGGAACAGGGGAAATGATGTTAATCCTTGCTGTCTCCACTGGAAACAAGGACTAACTGGCCTGAAAGGGGTAACAAACACTTATTTTGTATCAACTTCAGTGAAAGGACAGCTAAGTGATCATGGAGTTGTTGTAGAAACACATCACTTTTATTACAGTTGGTGCAGTTGAAGATAATTATTTTGGGTAAACATTATTGTTGGTTAGTTGGACAGAAACAGACAGATGCCAGTGCAGAATGCTCCTGAAAATTACTCTCTCACAAAACACCGCAAATCCCACATATCAGTGCTTTAAATACAAACCAACTACAACAGCAGCTTGGAATTGGGGGAAAAGCAGCTTCCAAAAGCTGTTCAATTTGTTACTGCTCATTGCGGAGTATCTCACACCAACATCTGAACTATCTGGTACGGATTACTGCTGCAGACAGGATTCTGTTCCAGCTGGAATGTAGCTCTGATCCTGCTTGGTAATTCTTGCACTGGGCCGGAGCACGGTGGGAAAGACAGCAAACACTGAAGTTATTTGCTGGTTTCGGGGCATACTTCTCTGAGGTCCTTGCCATTCCAGCAAGACCCTTTATGGCTAACGGGGTGATGGTTCTCCGTTACATAAGCCTTACTTCTGCTGCAGCCTGAGGGTGATGCGCAGTCCATGCTCCTCACGATGATGGCTTTAAGTGCTTACGGACCACCCTCCCAGGGAACTATTTTTTCCCTTAGATCTAGTTAGGACTAGATCTGTGTTCCTTCTTGTCCCTCTTGCCTGTCACCTCCCATGAGAGCCTGGCTCCGCCTTCTCTGCACTCTCCCATTAGCCAGCTATAGACAGCAGCAAGATCTCTCCTACTCAACCCTTCAATAAGGTGTTACGTTACCTTAAGGGTACCCATACCCTACCTTAAGAGGTTCCCTTTTCAGTCCGAACAGCTTCAGTTGCCTCCGCCTCTCTTCCTACCCTAGATGCTCTCCAACACTCTTACAATATTGTATTGGTACAGCCAATAAAAGCTCCTGGTAGACAAATGCACCCAACTGCTTGCCTAGTCTCACAGAGATGACCCACAGAGCTAGCGGGAAGACTACCTGGAGAGCTTTCTGAAGTGCTGCTCACTACATGGATTTCTGCAAATTCCCAGGATTCCCAGCCCTTTTCCTCCTCCTCCTCAGAAAATAAAGCAGCAGAGAAAAGGCAAGGCGGGGGGAGGGAGCAAAAAGCTGGCGTGCGGTGGTTTGAAATGAGCAAGATGTTAACTAATTTTACTTTTAATCTTCCCTTTTGCTGCAAAGTGAGCCATTCAGGCATCACATCTTCTGCATTTTCCTTGCCTCTTTCAGAGAAGCATATTGGGGCAGAACTTGCCAGCTGTCTGCCTCCTTCGCCTTCTGCTACCATTATCCTGAGGTACCACCCCACCTTCTGGCCCTCCAGCTTGTGGGGGGTGGGGAACGGAAAGGGAGGAGGGAGGGAGAGAGAGGAAGGGAGGATGGGGAACACACACTTCTTGCAACATGTCACACAGTGGGGGAAACCAGACTGAACCTTGCTAAGTGTTCTGATAGGACACAGCACAGATGGAGAGGTACAGTTTTTCCAAATCAAGTTTACACCTGCCTTCATCTATGCGCACACACCCATGCATGCACGGCAAGAGCCCTGTACTGCAGTGTTGCTGTAGTTTGCCTTGCAACTTAATAACACCTCCACCTTTAAGCCCTCCGTTCAGGAACAGAAATTAGCTACCTCTTTTCCCCCCGGTGCCTTGGTTGTATTTTTTACCTCTAAAGCCCAGCCAAATCAGTTGAGTCAGGATTGGAATGGCTGCGGTTTCACGGTTTGCAGGTTCCAAGTATGTAGAGCATCCTGGAAATGAAAGCCCTCGTGCCTCATACTGTCTGTGTGTAGGTGTAGCTGTTTGCAAAATATGCAGCACATAGAACCGATGTGTGGCAACAGCTCCGCGTTTACAGATGGATTCGAGTGATGTGGAGCATGAGCGCATCATATAAATGTATAATTTTCCCTATACTTATGTACCATACTCAAAAGCCTGAAAAAGAGCAAAGAGAAGAGCATTTCTATTTATCCGCTTGCTAAAACATTCCCCTCTGGTTTATAATAGCAGTTTTGACTTCCCCCCTTCCACCTCCCCCAGTCAAACCACTGCAAACCTAGTGTTTCACCTGAAGCTACTTTAACCCCTTAGGAGCTACAATGGAACTGTGTTCGCACCAACAGCACAACACGCAGTGTCTGACGGGTATGAACGGGCAGGTTCACCACCAAACCGGACTACCGGAAAGATCACGCGATTTACCAACACAGAAACCTGGGAAGCAGGTCAGAAGTTTAGAGACAGGATTCGTGTGGCTTCCCCTAAATTCATTTGCTCACCTGCTTTCTCTCTTCAGACATTAGTACTCCTTCGTAACTGACAGAGTAAACAGAGGTTTCTCCACCAATTCCACTTACATAGTCACAGAAGAGATGTAGGCTTTTATCTCTCCGTGCTACTGATCTTGATTGAACCCCTTCTGCCTACACTCTCCTTGCCTAACACCAAACGCCTCATTTCACCCAACCCAGCCTCCTGATTGCCATGTTCTAAGGCCATGAAGTCTCACCCAACTCATCAAGCCACTCACACATTTAAGTACACCACAATATCGAAGTGTTCCACAAGTTACAGAACTCAGCTGTAGCTAGATCTGCCAGAACTTAGCTACTTAATCTAGTCTAAACCTAGTCTAAAACTTATAGAAAAAAATCATTGACAAGATCAGACAGTTGAAGACAGTACAGAGCACGGTGTAGGCAAATAGTAATGTAAAATTCTCAGCAAAACTATAAAGGTCCTGAGTGCACAGTGGTGCAATCCTACTCTTTCTGGAAGAAATTGAGGTTTCTATTTCCAGTCCTGAAACCTCCTTGATAAACAAGCCATGTCTGTAATATACCACAAATCATCTAGCAAACACAAAACAGTACTGCTAACAAAAACAAATTCCAGCCACAATTAGCAGCAATCTGATACCTCCTTTGGGACAAAGAATGCTCAAAATAGATGGATAAATCTCAGGAATTACGGCCAGGAAGAAGCTCAGGAGGCCTTGGAGCCCACCCTCCTCCTTCAAAGGACAATCTTCTGCACTTGAACTCCTTCTAACATGAGACAGTCCCACACATCTCAAAAGAACTGCTCCCATTTTCAACATTTTGCACTTAGTTCTGCTGTTTATTTCAGGAAATCTGCGTAGGCATCAACATCAGCAAGGCAAGAGGTCCGTTCTTCCACCTGCTCCATCTACGGGAGGGAGCTTGCATAACAAGGAATGGACAAACCAACCAACTTGTCAGGATGCGAACCTTCCAAGTTCCAGGCTGCAGGTGCCGTAATACCACACGCATCACAGCGACCACAGAAAAGCCTTTCAAGGAGTCCACTACCCTTCACAAAGCCACGTTAATTTCCTCTCTGAACTAACTTTCTTTCCAAAAAAGATACTTGCTAGTTACAAGTAGTGACAGCTGTCATAAGGTATCAGCTATACTCAGTCACGATAATGTTGAAAACTAGAAACCTTGCCAAAATTAACTACCCGGAAAGAACAGTACTAAAACAGGACATTGGTACAAAAAAAAAAAAAAAAAAGGATCAGAAAAAAAAAGTTCGGGACAAATTGGTAAGAGAGCACCAAGTGAGGAACTTGCCTGTTACACTTTCCTGTAGCAGCCAACCAAACTAACAGCAGTGTAACCGCATGGCCAAGGCGGGAGGGTTTACACAGCATGTGCCCGTGACACACACGTGTCGTGAGAGGGAAGGTACAACCACCGGGCCCTACCGAAGAAGAAACTCCAGATAATAATCACGTAAGACATGATGACATGACCTTATGTTTCCTTTGAGCTGACAGCTGAGATGAGGTGTTTCCCCCCTCAGTGTATCTAAATGCACAAACATGCTAGCACGCACAGCCCGATGCTCACAGCGCTGGTACGACAGTACAACACAGCTCTCCGGGACGGAGCGTGCAGGGAAAGACCTCCGCTCTGATGATACCGACAGAGCTCAAACTCTGACAAGTCTGAGATGTAAACTGCAGTGTCAGGTAAAGCCACTTGAGTCAGACCTGCAGATGTGGAGAAGTCAGACTTCATTGCCTGCTAAGGCCACAGCCGGCCAGTTTGCAGAAATAGCATTTCTAACCGATACAAAACCTGAAGCAGCAGAATGAAATGCTGCAGACAAAGCAGCCCCTTGCAGATTCCACATTTGAAATCGGATTTAACACTGCCTCTGGATTCGTTTACAGCAGCGACCAAGAATGTAAATGCAGTGACAGCAAGCGGAAATTAAAGATTGCAGGGAAAAGGTTTAAATGGCTCCACTCAACGAATGCATCGGGATACTAATTGCCCTTCCACCCTTCTGGCAGGCAGAGCCCTCACCCTTTCCCTTTGCACTGCTCTCTGACATAGAAATCAGCCCTTCAGACAATCTCTAACTGCGACCAAGGTGTGCAGGACACCTAAGTTATTATTCTATCAAGAACTCTTAGGGTTTTCACATTGCTTTGTTTAAGCTAAATTACAGACCTGTTTCTTGTCAGTTTAATATACTGTAACTTCCTTGTGCTTTTAGATATTTTTGAGCTGTTTAGCCATCTGACCAAGCAAATACACATGGGTCTCGAGTCAAAGTCTTCCTTAAATATCACTAGGTAACAGCAAGACAGAACTACATGCAACCGAATAGGAACATGTCCTTTGCACTACATGCCTTCAAGACTTCTCCTCTGCCTGTTTTAATGGATGATAATGCCACTGAAATCCATGAGGTGGCATCCATTTATACCAACAGAGAGTTTGAATAATTAGTCAGCGTTGGCTCCAGAAGCTGCCGAACACGCTCTTGTTATTTCCTATTTCAGGCATAAAGAGGGCAAAGGTAAGCAGCCCAAGCGTCCGACCGCAGACACGCAGGTTAGGGTGGTTTGGCCGATACGTCAATCTTCTCAGTGACTCCCCAACTTCTGGCAAGCAGAACATAGCCCAACCCGGCGTCCAACACCCGCGCAGAGGCGGCCGCTGTTTCCCCACCCCGGCCAACTAGCCCGCCCCAATCTCACAAGTCTGCTGCAGCTGCAGATACAGCCCAGCTCTTCACAGCGCAGCTGCTGAACCACTCGAGTTTCTGGCCAAGACTAAGACACTTAGGGCCTACCCACCAAGCCTGCAACTAGGCCGGGCTTCTGCAAGAGAGGGCGAGGAAGTGCTAATCACTGCAGACTCTGCACGTGCAGCACGGGTACTAATTTTAGTAAAAATAACAGCAACCTGGATCTGCTGTGTTACGTCAGTGAAAATGAGCACAACAAAACAGTCATCGCTCTTTCTTGAGCCTTTTTTCCACTCTTCCGTGCAGCTTCTGACCTTTGTATTTTTGTGTTTTTCAACTATCTCTTTCTGTAGGCCTTTGAGAACAGAGACTCTTTGAACGCTTCACTTACGAGGCCCTTTTATTCTTAACCGCTATTAAGCAAAGCGACCCAGGAGACATTTTGTGCACACAGCAGAGTTCTGCAAATAAGAATTGAAGGTTTAGAACTGGCCTGGCTGTGAGGAAGGCACTCCGACAGCTTTAGCACTGCTGATGCTAAGGGGGAGCGACAACTGTTAGTGCTCCTTTCCAGTTACTCTGATGACTTACTCTTATAGCAGAAAATAGGAATTCTTTTTTACGCTGTTTAAATTAGGCTCCCACCGATGAGAAAAATTAAGAATCCTTTATTCCCACTGCAGTGAATAAATACCTGCAAATAATTTAAGCATTTCAGATCCGGACTCTATTATATAAAAACCGGTCTTCCATTTCTCACAGCTAAAAACTCTGTTTATACCTCCAGAGAACTATCCACTGTTCCCTTTGCTCACCATGACGTACCGCCCTCACCTAAACTCAGTCCTAGACTCCAATTTTGTGTTTGAAATAACAGCGCTGTCCATCTGCAACTGCACCAGCACTCACTAGAAGCATTTGTAGAAGTCTCCAAACCTCACCAGCCTTAGACACCTAATTTGCAGATGGAAACATACAGGTTGAGGGCAATTTCTGAAAATATGCCTAAAATGACAGAAGCACTTTCTCTCATGCTTATGAACAGATTTTCAGAAATGACTACTTACTTCAGGTGCTTCAGCTGTTCCATTTTTCCTCTCTGGGTAAATACTTAAGAAGCTTGATTTCAAGGCACTACACGTGACGTAAAATTAGTTCTCCTCGTGATGGAACTGCAACACTTGGCATTTCTGTATTTCATAGTTAGGATTTTACAATTCTGCATGAATTAACGATGTTCTAGAGAAAAATAACTCATCATTGCAATTTTAAGCGGGTTCAACCTACTTAGTTTACATACCAGAAAATATTTGGTGCAAGCTGTATAACTAACTCTAGGACTTTACACTGCAAGGGAGTAAGCCGATGTTTTTAAAAGGCCACCTTCCTATTCAGCACAAAAGCAAACACAGGGAAACAGCCTGTGACACACCGCAGTCCGTCCCTTTGCCACTCTTCATAGAAGTTCTACCCATTTTACACCTGAGGCGTAGCCCGGCTGAACATTAAGAAACTATGGTGATGGAGCAGTACAAACCAGACTTTTCTAAAAGCTGCCATCTCTTAATTTCTTATTTGTCTTCAACAAAATGATGCGTTGCATGGCTCCCCTTTAATGTCTGTGCAGTGAGTTATTAAACAAATGACTGTGTGCAATGGCAGTGGCCCATGACACGCAGCTATTTCATACGCACAATGCAAATTCAGCTGGATGGATGAAGCTGTCACACCGCATCCTCAGTAGGGTATTTGTTCGCCTCATTTTGCTGCTGTCACGGGCTATATATGTTACTCTGGGTTACTCTCATGCCAAGCAAGAGTTTGGAAGTCAGTGCTGGAAGAACCAAGTGTGGAAAGCAGCACAGAATATAATCTATTTCTCCGTATGGCTTTCAGAAGAAAACAGAACGAGAAGTTTCATTACAGTGTAGAGAAAATGCAGGTTTAGAAACACACCATCATCTTCAAGGAGCACATGTGTCTCACCCTAATTTTCAGGCTGAATTTAAAAATGCTTTTGCCATTCCACCATCGAGTTCAGAGCATCACTGGCTCTGGTGCATCCCCAGCATATAGTGATAGTGGATGTAATGACCACAGGAAGGATACAGGGAATGAATAATTACCCTCTAACTGACATCAATAATGGAAGATAAGTGAAGCCCCAGACAGACTAATATGGCGGAGCACCTCCATGATCCCACCACCAAAGAGCCTCCCACTCTAGCACCAAGAAGTACAGAGAACCATCTGCTCTTCACGTTCAGTCCGATGCTGGGCTCTCCATCGGCCCTATTAATCGCAGCAGTGAGTTCTGAGACGGGTACTTGCATACTCAAAACAGCTGCAGCAGAACCAAAGCACTGAAGGAATGCTACCAGAAGCTGGCGGCTTTTCGATAGGGTAACAACATGGATCAGCCTTGAGCGTCGAAGAGAAGCCAGGATTAATCACTGTATTTCTCCTGGTAATTCAGTACTCACAAGATCACGGCTTTTACGCGTGCAGCTCCCCGCTACCTTACCCAGTAAGTAGCGCCACAATGATCTACATGCAGACACGCACAACCGCACTACCATGTACACACACACACATACAGATTATAAAAGCCAAAATAATTTTGGCACAACACAAAGAGGTGGTTGTCAACAAAAACAGATGGTCAAAGAATTGGGCAAACACTCAGAGTTCCAGAACTGAAGCTTTTGCTTTCATTCTAAATGCCACACTTTCCTAACCAGCTCCAGACAAGAGGATACATGAAGCCAGTCAAAAGCTAGCTTCCTGCCAGGCTTCTCTGTTTTCATGACAAAATTAAGAGTCCACAGATGGAATAACTCAAAGCTAATTTTTACACAGGTTGGTTTCCCCTCTCTCCCTCCTCCCCACGATTCCAAACAACAAGAATAACATATTGTAGGAAATTAAAGCAACAACTACAAGGCGGAGGACGGGGGAAAAGTAAAATTACAGTGTGAGGTCATTTTGTTGCTATGCCTTCAGTACGATGAGAGCTCTGTTTAATTCAAGAAAGTATTTCTTTCACATTGTGACCCAGGAAGCCTGTTTTGGCTAAAAGCCTGACCATATTAGGCTCCCCCATTTTAAGTTCTTCTTCTTATTTACTCCCATAGACTGAAGGCAACTATCCTACTCCTTCTCTGGCCTGTGATCCAACTCCCAGCAACTTAAAACAGGCCAGGCTTTCCTCCAGTCCTCTTGTTCTCACGGTCTCTCCTGTCCCACGCTCCCACCCTTCCACGGAATCAAACAGAGCCCAATGGAACGTGGACACAGTAAAATCCTGTTGACCAGAAGATGCCCAGCTTGCAACACAGTAAATGCTAAGTACTTGACTTCCAAGTACTGGACATCCCTCTGAGACTGTTGCTAGGGGTGTTAGTTCAAAGAAGGAAAACAAATACAGTATTAAGAAGCAACAACAGTTAAACAGTTTTAAAAAGTGCAGTTTAGAAACATCCAAGCAGTATATTGAACAATTTTTCATTTGCCTTCAAATGAGCACTCCCAAGTACTCAGCCAAGCGCACAGTGGATTAAGAGTTAACATCTCAAAGAGCTGTCATCTGCCCACCATCACTGCCCTGTCACATTTTACATATCACAAAGAACTGGGCTAGAGTGGATTTAACAACTGTTGTAGAACAAGGTAAAACCATGGTTTTGCTGAGACAGAGAAAAAATAAGTATGTTTAAAGGATATGGCATCGAAACACCCAAAGCTTTGAGCACAAACAGAATTATCATTGTCCTGTCTAATATTATCAGTTTCCCGAGGGCAAATTTGGGATAAATCCACCACTGTTTGTGGAAGCCCTGCCCAAAGGTCTATTTTCAGATAGAACAGTAATACTATAGTCCAGTACCCGCACTGAAATAAATTCCCTTAACGGACCAGCAGCTGCCATGACTTTTGGCAGAAGTTATTTGGAACAGATTAACACCGACCATTAACGCCACAGAAGAATATCGGTCTATCAGGAGACGTCGGCACCTTCCCTCCAGCCTTTTGTCAACATCCAGTGTGGGACGCAGCAAGAGATTTCAACTTGCCTTTTTATAAGGAACTACTTTATAAGGAACAAGCTACAACTGCAAACAACCATCCTGTTACGTAAGGTCGTCTGTGTTTAATAAGCCTAAGCAGAAGCACCAGGACAGCAGGATTTTTTTCCCTGGAGAGAGTGGGATAGCAGGGGAACTGGCTTTGTGAAGATCCTCCTGGCTCTTCACACTGGATTCATGCCCTTCTTTAGTTGATATTCTTTTCAAAAGCGAAAGTTCAACTAGCATATCCTAACTTCAGTGCATTTTTTTTTAAAACAACACATCTTTCCTGCAGATAGTTGCTAATAGAGCCTGACACAGTACTACACTATTGCAATAAAGACTTATTTTTTATTTTTTTAAACATCTATGAGAAGTAGTAAGCTATTTCGAGGATGACCTACTGGCTAGATATTCCTAACACGATGAAACAATCCTGCTTTACATGGCTACATCTTACTTTCCTCCACTGGGGAGGACAAGCACTGATGTTCCAAGGCATACTAGAGCCTATGTAACTCTTTGTACCTCCCATTTAAAAGGCAGGATTCCCAGTTTAACTTCTACAGGTTTTTACAGTGGCAAACTCCAGCCCCTCTGTCCTGCAGTCTCTATAAAGCCACCACATGGCAGAGTGAAATAAGCACAAGTAAATCCTTGCGAAATTACAACTCAAGCAGAGAAATTGCAGACCAAGTCCTGATACAGTGATTTTACCTGACACAAAATGCAACTGCCAAGAAACAGAGCTGTTACTATGTGAGACCTAGGCAAACCAAACCCAGAGGGCTATATTTCTTTCTTCCCAGATCCCTGCTTCAACAAGTCCAGATCAGCACTCCTCTGCAAGGACCTGAATCATCTAGTCTCTTCGCCGGCGTTCTGCCCCACAATATTTTGCAGAGTATGCCAATCTCCTGGCTGCTCACTTCCTAGGGCAGAACAGCAGCTCTGCTTTTCCAGTTTGTTACAGAGAGTTTCATACAACACTTCCCTGGTGCACATCTAAAGGGCAAAGCCAGTTGCACCACATACAAACGTTAACTACACAACCGCAGCTGGATTTTCTCGGCGTAACGCACCCATTAGTTAAGAGAGCTAAGTGCTCATTAGCCGCAGCGAACGCTACAAATGGCTGAGGTTAGCTGACTGAAAGACTGACGTTTCTGAATATCATGCCTCCAAAATAAACTGCACCATCTACAGCGTTTGATGTTCTGGTTAATTGGAACCTCTTTTTCCTACATTTCGTTAAACGCAGTAAATGTCACTGCAAATTTTAAGTGACTAGAATTCGGAAGACACATTTCATCCCCCAGTGGCATGTAACAAACTAAACCACCGTTAGCACTATGCTTGTTAGAGCTGATCTCAAAGGTCCAATACACAACAACAATTTGAGGAACGTTCATTTACACATGAGCTTCTGCCCTTTCACCTCAGTGGTAGTTCAATTTGTGATGATGCATAATGGCCCAACTGCAAAATTAGCTGCACAGAGCTGTTACGAGAAATGCAGCGGGTTGGAAACTCAGGACCAACAGCAGACTCTGCTCCAGTATGGTTGCTTTATCTCACCAAAGAGCCCACATGAAATCTAAGGACGGGCCAGGTCAAAACCTTCAGGCCAATATGAAGTTGCATCTTCCTGTGAGATACACGACACTGACACGCACTCAGGCTTGGGAATATTCAGATATAGCTCCCAGTTCTGACCCTCACCTTTTCTCCTCAAGCTAAGTAACTTTCAGATACAGAAGGGTTGAATACTCGCCCTCAGAAAAATAACTTCTGATTTTGACATGGATCGCCATGTTAACTCCTACCTGAACCTCACATTTCGGGTCTCTAGGAAACACTAGTACTTCTGAAGCCTTAAAAAGCTCTTGTTCTAAAAATTCTCTCTTAATTTTGGACTAAGAGTTCACCTCTTTCCATATACACTATACTTAGCACCGTTCAGTAAAGTGAAACAGTTATTTTAAAATATCCAAAGGAAAACAAATCTCAGTACAGGTGACGGTATTTAGGCGACCATTTTTTTTGCTACTCCAGTAGTTATTTTTCACAGTTGGTAACTTCTGACTATCTTGGTCAGTTTCCTCTTTAAGCTTTCCATAATTTAATAAACATCCTCCCTCTCAGTATATATAGTTATTTACCTAAGCACACAGTCACTTAAATGTCAAAAAGCAAGTTTTACCGTTAGCTGATTGCTCTTAACAATGTCTTAAACCCCCGTGTACCTTCCTAACATAGAGATCTTCAAATGAAAAAAGAATCCCAAACATCCTTAAGAGGACTCTGAGTAACCTTTACCATGAGCACCTTTCCATAGCCTCAGATGACAGAAAATAAAGACTCCACATCCATGATGAATGTCTCCTTCTTACTGGATTTAACGCCTGTCATTTAAGATACTATTTTCCTTTCTGCTGGCTGCACGATACAAAATCACCACATACTGTTTTGCTGTTTTGACAGCACCGCGGGGGTTGGGTGCACACAAGGTTTCACAGACAAAAGACAGATCAAGTCCCAACCCAGGTATGAAGCAGCCTCATGTAGACATTAAAAAAAACCCAATGAAAACTAACAATGGCAGCTGTATCTAGATCAACCTAGGACCATCCGTTGCCTTTTTCATCTTCCCCCACAGCCTGTGATTAATGCTGCCTTCTCCGCAGAGATTTCAAGGGTCTGCCAGACCGCACAAACGAGCATTCAGGAAAAAGGAAAAGGCAAACCGCAGCCATTATATCCAAATAACCCAGGCAAGAACTCTGTTACGAGTATGACAGAGCAGGACTCCGCGGACATACCACAGCCACCCCTCTGTACTGAGTGGGGCTACAGGTATTCTGCTCTGGGAAAAAGAAAAGGCAGGTCATACATGAGTAAATACGGAGTACTACACTTGCTTTATCATTTCCACAATAAAAAATAAAAGTGGAGATAAACAGTAAAACAGTGACATTCTTGTCTTCCACCCGAGTCAACTCTCCTCTCTCCAGTGGTCACAGAGCTCATTTTGCCACCTCTACTCCTGACGGCGGCACTCGGCCGCCAGTGCCGTGAAGCCCCGGGCTGTCAGTAACAAAGCATTACAGTTTCATCACTTCAGAAGAAGCCTTGTAATAGACCAACTCCGTGATGCCAAGACCCCTTTCATTTTTCCTCCCCCATATGACCCCCGCATCGTCTGCTGCCCCTCTCCCTGCCACACGAGGCCTGAGCAGCCCAACGCTCGTGCTGTACAGTGCTGTTGAGGGCGTGTCCCTTGCTGTATACTCATGCTTATTTCGACTCAAGATTGCGAATAACTAAAATGATAGTTTACACACAAACACCACAACTGTTGCTTCAGCACATACTAGGAGCTGAGCAACAGCAGTGTTCTGCTGACCTGAAGGTCACCCGCACCTCGGCCCCTTTTGCCAAAATACACCGCTCTGAAGGGAAGTACAGCAGGGCCCAACCTTCAGCACACAAGGAAGACTTCACAGCCTAGCACGAGTCACAGCACAGCCACTGGGAAGGAACACTTGAGCATCTAGGGAACAAACCACAGCACCATTTACGCAACGGTTCCAGCAGAAAGGTGAGCAATGTCACATCATTGTAAAGCTAGGAACAAAGCCATAACCAGAAAATAAGAACAAAGTCTTGAATCAAGCCTGCCAGAGTCATTTAGGTAATTAGAACGTGACACATATCATTAGTCATTAGCTCTGATAGGTTTATGAACCTATGCATACTCAAGGAGACACTCAAATATCCCGCTCTGTCTCGCAGAGGCTATCCCGATTTACCACTGCTGCTGGCCCAGGAACCTTAAGGGCCAGAGGAATAAATGCATCTGTCCTCCTTCTCCACAATCCCCACAAACCAGAGCTTTCTCTGCTTTCTTACAGCAACCACTAAGTCAGTAACACTTAGCTAAGTCAGTAAGAAGCCACGGATGTATTTGTAAGCGTTCAGAGCTCTCTTTGTCTCCTATCATTTCTGCAGTAGTTTTTTTGAGCAGAACATCTGCTGTGGCTCACTCCACAGAACCATCTAGCCCTCTTGGCTGTGACAGAGGCCAGAATGGGACATTTAGCAAAGGGTACAAGAATAAAGCAGGCACACGGGGACACTCATTCAGAACACGCTCCCGATCACTAACAACTTGCAGCTCTGAGACTTCTTAAGCTCAGGATGGCTTTTCTGTGTTTAACAACTCCCAAGGGGTTTCTGTTCCAGGCACTCATCCAGACTCCCCTGAGTCTCACAAGCCATCACTCAGTCAAAGCTATCTACGAACCAGCGCTCTGCTCCCCTGAGACCTCAACGGCTGCCTCTGGCTGCTCAGCCACACCTCCCATCCTCAGCACATAAAGTCATCCAGATATATCAATGCAGACCGCTTGTCCAAAGAACCTCTGCCACCAAAACAAAGGTCCCTGTCCCTTCGATACATCAAAGATCATGTGGTGAGGATTCAGCTTGTGCCTTAGAAGAGCTGGAAATACAGTATCCTTCTTTGCTGGTGACCTACAGGTCATCAATTATTTAATTTATTTTCTGTAACTCTTCTGTTAACCCCTTCTGCAGAGCCTCAGGTCCCTCAATTGGGATCACCCCACAAGGAACCACTGGTAGCAGATGCGAGTCTAAGGCAAAGTAGACACAACACCATCAACAGAAAGAGAAGAGTGCTATTCCTTTCACTGCTGCATTTCGATCTCCACATAGACACCCGAGTTCCAGTCCCGTTCCTGTGACTTGCTGTGAAGTGGGAAAAGCCCCTCCCTAACTGGAGGCAGCCTCTTTTCTAGGCAACATTAGCAGCTCTGAGCACAGGGCGATTCTTCCTGCATACAGCTTCCAGCGCCACGGGTCCCAAGCACTCTGACACACTGCCCTGATGCTGTACCTTGTCTATGGAAACAAGCAGCTTATCCTGCTCAGGAGGAGACTATGTCTTCCTCCCATCCTGTTGTATCAGTCCTACAACTTCCTGACAAATCTCCTTCCTCCTCCTATCCTCATGACTTCCTTCATCTCTCTTCATAAAGCAACGCTTTGTCTTTTAAGAATTCAAATCCTACAGGAGCTCTCTGGAGTCAAGTGCCTTTATTGCTCTGTGAGAAGATAAAAAGCAAAAAGCAAAGAAAAAGGAGCCGGGGAAGGTACTGAGGAATCCTCACTGCAAGGTCAGCCACTAATATGCTATGAAACTGTTAACAGAGAAACTTAAACTTAATGTGTCCCTTGGGTGAGATCATGTACATTCCCAGCCTCCTTTCACCTGTCCCTTCATCTCTGCACCGACTCCTGACAGGACACGGCTGACAAAGCCTGAGCAGCTGAAAATGCTATACGTGATTTTGGTAAACATCAAATGAACACCCCACTGACCCTCCCCCTTTCTCCTTCGCTCCCCCTCCACTTGGATTTGGATTCCATCTTCACCTACTCTAAATGACCTGCATTCACGGCATCCCTTCTCCGGGAAGCTTCTTAAAGAATCCGATGCACTTTGTAGCTGGTATGTTTACTTTCCACAGAAAATGCGGGCCCCCCCACATGACCACAAAGACCGTGCTTCCAGTTCTAGAGCCTGCTCAGCTTGCAGCAAGCCTTGGCACCGCGGCACTGGGATCAACGCGTTTCAACTACCAGCAGCTGTTAACCCCAATTCTCTTTCAGCACAGCTTAGCTCTTCGTAATGGAATTATTCAAAAGCTGCAGGAGGCAACCACACAGCTTGAAACCTCACTTGGGATGGAGACTGGCTTTCAGAAGCATCAGGCAAACACACTACCTTGAGGTTCCTGTCCTTCTGCACCTTCACCACCCAGCACACGCAATCCAGACTCACCTACAAGCCATCGACCCCCAGAGCAGCTTGTCAGCTCCACATCTGGCATTGCTGCTTCTCCTAGCACACGTAGTGCAACACTACAGCACCTGGATTCTTAACACATCTGTTTTTGCTGAGCAATAGAAATTGGCTCCTGCCAAGCTAACTGTTTAACACCAAACAAACTTTTGAAAGGGGTCAGTGAGAATAAGCACCCCCCTTACACTTGAAAGCCCATCTTGTACTGGGAGCAGCCTGAGAAGTTATGAAGGTCTCTCTTGAGGTTTTCCACCTGGACTTGTCGTTAAGAGTACTGCCTCTCCCACAAGACGGAAGTAACCCTGTTCAGACGTGATTTGCTCAAGTAACTCAACACAAGAGGAAGAAAGAGACCCTGTATCCTGAAAGACCAAGTGCTCTATTTTATCTCCTCCATCACACAACTTCTTCCCCAAAACACCAAAAATTAATACCACCAGCTGTAGCCATGCTATCCAGAACCAATCACTTGGAATAGTTTCACTTGCTGACACATTCCCCAGCAGCAGCTGTGTTACTCCAAAAATAATACTAAAATAGAGTCTAGAAAACGTACAAAACTGACTAGGTTACATTGCTCCAGGGGTTGGAGAGCCTCAAACACTACAGATGAATTAGCTATCTCCTACAAAAGGATTTTTCTCCATGTTCCCTTTTCAGGTAAACGCTAGCTTTTCCACACGGCTCTTGGGCTGAGGCCTGTGTAATGGCAGAACAGATGTTCTTAGCTCCCAAAGTGACAGCCCTCGGCTTCCCCTTAGAGCTTATTCCCCTGTCTTTGCCCGATTTCTCTCTGCAGGCTGCAGGCTCTGCCACACAGCTTGCCTTGCACTCTCATTTCTTCCAACACCTGATAGGACAGGGCCTGCACTCTGGCAGCTATACACACAAGCCATAACAACAACAAACAGAAAAATATCAATTCATTCCATACAGACTCCTGCTTTCACCTACAAGTTTGCAACAATCTCTTCAGTCACTGTAGACACTGGCAGTTTGCTGTTATATCAGGGAAACTCTTCAGTCACAGAGCAGCAGCCTTACAGAACAAAACCCTGTTCATCTCCAGCCATGGTATTTACCCAGACATCATTTATTTTAAGTCTGCTCTGCCCTCTCTTCACTCTGCCTCAGGCCTCGATCAGGTCAAATAGACCGATCCTAACCAGAAGCAAGAGCTCTCTAAAGCCTCTATTAGCCAAGTGCAGGCTTTTGTGCAAGGGAATGAAAGCTTCTCTAATGAGAGCTTTCCCTCCAGCTCCTTGATTAAGCATAGTGGCCAGAACAGCAAAAGTGACAGAAACATTCACTGAGTGGCTTCAGTTTAGCCTGTGTAGCCAGCCAAAACAACTGTGGCTGATTGGATACGTGAACGCACACTGCATGATGTGAAGAGCAGCTCCAGTGGACACAGTTCTTCCTCTGGAGTGCACTGGGGAACAGCGCGCGTTACTGTACGCCAACTGCAACGCCGAAAGATGCAATTCAAGGTGCTCGTCTCCACGTCGGCCTGTATCTTCATCGCAGCATTTTAGGGCGTTGTGTTTTATGATGGTTTCCTCGGGGTTTGCGACAGGAAGGCGTGTATTTATCCACTTAAAGCACACAAGGCATAACCACAATTTGGAGCTGTCCCCAAGATAAAACAATCAAGGAAGCAAGTAAGCCTCAAGAGCGCTTTGTACCACACAGTTCCTTTCCACTGCTGACTGCTACCAACAAAGCTTCTTCCCCGAGCCGGATCCTCCATCTGTCCGCAGTGCTCCTCTCCCCCTTTAAAACAAACAAATACTTACCAGCTCCCTACACTTAGAAGCTTCCAGCAAGAAGTCTTAATGCTGTGAGGCAGCTAACGCTGCGGGTTCACAAACTCCGTAATGCTCTTGGCGCAGTAATATAACATTGCTTACTTGGTTCAAAGTAACATAAAGATTACACAAACAAGATGAAGTTTTCTCTGGTTTCCATTTGGGCTGGACAGTCACCGACCTGACATTCACCTCAACTCCGCTACACCACGTGCAGTCATTCTGTTCCAAACACTTGGACATGGATTCTAACAGACTACTTAGCCAAGGGAATGGTCCAAGAGGATCAACGCTGAGGCTGTTCTGGAATGGTGAAAACACTGTTAAAAAAACTCAACCTGAACACCGTACTAGTATTTGAAGTATTTAGCTCTCTGCATAAACTTGGTCCACACCTTCACCTTTCCCACGCTGACATGACAAGCTGCTTTCCTTCTACACTTCCACCATGCCTGCAGTTGGAAGCACGGAGATCTCCAAGAGGTGCAGTGGTTCTGCATTTCACAGAGGCCTGCTACATTTAATTCCCACTTCTCCACAGCCATCCATGAATTCTCCTGTACTTCAGTAGAGCAGATTCAGTAAGTGTTACCGCTCAGAGGATGTACACTGAATACTTCACCCAGCAGAGACATTAAGAATTTCGTTACTCAAGGAAAGCACGTTTAATAGCTTCCTTTTTGACAAAGCTTCTGGAAGCCAGAGTCCACTGAAATCCAAGGAAAGCATGAGAATCATCCATTACGTTCTACAAACATGCACCACTACACTTCACTTCGGAAGCTGTGACTGTGTGTAAGAGCCAGTTCTAGAACAGAAGTAGTTAGACGAGCTGAAACAAGAGCTAAGTGCCCACCGCGACCACATTTGTTTTCTTTAAACCGCCTATAGTCACTTGGTAAGTGCACTCTGCACCTTTAAAAATGGACTTAAATATAACATTTTGCTCCCTCTGTGCTGTCAGCTAGGATAATTTTTTAAGTCATCCACTGTTGTATGTTACACATAATTGAAAAAATGATTTTTGATAGCTATTACAATGCTCCAGTGACATTTCTTTCACTTGACCAGCACTATGTGTAACAGCATCCATCTTCCTCAAGATTTGGTGCTGCAGATATCGTCCTATCCAAACACATTTCCATAGCAGTAGGCAATTTGTTTCGCCTTTATTTTTTCCTGCAAACATACCTCAGGGAAGTAAAACTTTGCCCCATGCTGGGCTCTTAAGCCCTTCCTACAGTTAGTTTATGTCTGTAAAAAGATCTATCAGCTATTTCTTCCACTGACAGAACAGCCACCTCATGTTTTCCTGAAATTATCATACAGATTGCTTACAGAGTGACTAATATGATTGTCCTTATTTAGAAGTCAACAGATATTTAATACTGCATGTTCTGTTTAGCCTGATTTGTGTCATGCTTGAGGTGCCAAAGCTGAGAGGCTAGCCACAGAAACAGCTGATGCTGTGGAGCCTGGCCCAGGACTGCTCTGTTTGTACTGCAGGACACTGAACAGCCAGGCCAGAGGAAGTTAAGACATTAACACCTGGGCATATCCTAATTTTCAGCTAGGAACTCCTGTGGGAACCAAGGCAACGCAGCAGGGCTGAAATACAAAGCTTTCCTTCACTTGTAAGCACGAGCAAGCTTGTCTTCAGGAGAACCTAAGCACGGCCAGCTAACTGAAAAGCAACTCCAGAAGAGGAAGAACACTTCAAAAATCATTGAGAAGCCCCTGCAGTTGGTTCAGGGACTCCGGGAATCCCTGTGAACCGGCACCTCCTCCCCGTCTAAACCAAGGTGGGAGAACAGGTTTTGGTCAAACACCAATCCTTGAGCGCAGTGCAAGGCTAAGGAGATAAGCCGAGCGGCCTGCGTTAACACGTATTAAATCAAACTCCACTTTCCCCGGCCTAAACATTTACAACTGAAGACACAAAATGAAGTGACTAGCCAACAGATTCCAGAGGCTGTTAACCCACATCAAAGCCCCTGAGAGCAGACTCCCTGACATGCAGCTACCCAGCCTGCAGAAATACAAAAATCTTTGTGGGTCCGTATGGCCAAGAGCAGCATCTAGGATTGGAAAATCAGAAAGACATGTTTAGGGAACATTTGCTGTCCACCTTGCCTCATGCAGTAACTGTCCAACACCACATCTCCCAAACAAGAGAGCCGCCCCATGGCCTTTCATCATTAAACTCTGTTTCTGCTCAGATACCACATTTACAGAGACATTAGTCAGCAAAACATGCTGACTAGGATCTATCCTGGCCTGAAGCACTTAAGAACACAGTTAATCACTCCCTCAGAATTAGGCCAGTACCAGAGTCCTTTCTGTCACCACAAGTGTGTCTCCCTTCCTCCTGTCCCATTTTCCAGGACAGCTAAATGACCATGATGAGTCACATAAAGATGAGACTTAAACGCTCTGCAACCTTGCAGAGTGAATTCCTGGCATGCTACAAGTTAAATGCTCCTCCATCTTCCTACGTCCTAAAGCCCAATAAAAATTATTTACAGTCTCTCCGGGGTATCTGATTTAAGCCTCTCCAGTTCAAGTATGACACTTTGTGGGACACTATTAGGTTTCTTACGGTGCTCTGACTAGCAATCACATCTGTACCTGACTGTCAGGGGACGCTCTCTGGCCACCTTGGTCTACTGCTGAGAGCTCTGAAATTTCTCAATTGAAACATTTGAAAGTTAATGAACCCTTCTAACACAAAGCTCCCACAGCTCAAGGGTTCTTTTTATGAGCTCGACACATGGCGGATGCGTAGGAAAAAACTCACTTCAGGCAGGCCTGTCTTTTCAAAACATGCCAAGGCAGAAGGCTCGACTCAGACACCACAAATGGCTGACAGTCAAGAGCAAAAGGCA